>OZ038374.1:56163068-56567765 GCA_964036015.1 Leptarthrus brevirostris
AGGGAGTGAAGGTTCGTCTCAACCGAAGAAGAAGGCTGTACGTCGAGAGAGGAAATGATGTTTGGCGCAAGTTGAAACGCACGCCAGAAGTCGACACCTAAATACAGTTGTTGGCTTAAGCCAGGCACTATAAACAGGGTAAGAATTTTGGTCTGTTCCCGATAGGTGACTGCAGTTCTTATTGTGCCGGGGATGGACTGGCTAGTACCGTCGGCGGTACGAACTGAGGCTAACAATGCGGAGAGTTTTAAGCCTGAGCGCTGGACAAACTCTAGGGCTCCTTGTCCTAAGCAACTCACGCTGGCACCGCTGTCGAGCAAGCCGAGGAGGGATTCCTTGCCTATTTCAACTCTTACATATGGACGACCATCATCTTGACTGGTGATGACCGATGAGACTTAAGACTGTCGAGTCCTCTTCAATGCGCATTTTCTCTCTCTGAATCTCTTCCATCTACGTCTTTTCCGATTGAGAGGAAGCCTCACTTCCTCAGCAAAAATACGAGCTCTCACGAGGTCATAATTAAGTTGCCTCTCATGTAAGGACATTCCTCGCATGAGGCAAAAGGGATCTGTCTGTGTGCTGCATTCTCGATTAGTTGGATCAGTCTGGGTATGTTGCGATAAGGTAGGGTAATTCATAGGGTCGTTGACGTCGCCTTGCTTATCATTAACTTCGGCGAGTGGGGTCCCCTGTTTCGACCACTCGCCCTGGCGTTTTCCGGGTTACATTTTGAACACTTGGGTGACACGATTCCAGGTTGGCCACAGCTGTAGCAGAAGAGTCTCCTGGTCTCACTGGGGCAAGAGTGGAAGGTGTGTCCCACTACGCCACAGTTCCAGCAAGTCATGCGACCGGTAGCTTCAGGGGTGCGCCTCACTTCTTCCACTCCTTGCTGACTGCCTGGGTGGGAGACGCAGGTATTTGTCTCAATACAGGAATGGAAGGAGCGTCCCGCAACGCCGCAGTTCCTACAAGTCACATGACTTGCCGCGTCTGGCGTGCGCCTTACTTCTTCCGTTCCCGCCTCAGAGAAACCAGAGAAATCCTCTGCCTCCTGAGCTATGTTATAATTGATTTCATGTACGTCAGGTCTTGTCGTTCGCCTAAACATTTCTCGACGCTGTAGCCAGCGTTCAGCTTTACGACATAGTTCCTGTAAATGGTCCATAGAGTGGACTACAGCCCCAATTCTGGGGTGAAGGTTGTCGCGAATGATTTGAACCAGATCGGCCTCAGATGGGGGCATCCTCATGTGAGCCCTGATTGACCATGCCCTGCGCAGGTAGCTGTCGCAGCTCTCCGAACCCTGACGGAGTTCCATCAGAGTCATCATCAGATCAAGGTCTGTCTCGGCAGAACCGAACTCTTGTCTGATACGAGCTCTGAATAATCCCCAGCCAAAGTTCGGAGAGACGCGACAGAACTGGTTCCAGAACCAGTTTTCTGCATCGTCTTTCAACAGGAGGTGGACGTTAGCACAAAGCTCGTCATCTGTTAAGTAGTATAAATATGCGGGTTCTAAATCAAATGAGTAATGAGGACAGCAAAAATGGTCAAATTGTGAGGAAAATCGGGGTCTGACGTCACATTTTTGCACATTGATTTAGAAACCCCATAACAATTCTGGAGGGGTTTTCGGTCTTGTAGGCTACAATTGAGAGATAAGGAAAAGAGATAAGGATTCGGTCTTGTAGGCTACAATTGAGAGATAAGGAAAAGAGATAAGGATTGTCGGCCATCTTGGATTTAGAGTATTCGGTCTTGTAGGCTACAATTGAGAGATAAGGAAAAGAGATAAGGATTGTCGGCCATCTTGGATTTTGGGTTTTCGGTGTTATAGGCTACAATTGAGAGATAAGGATGTCGGCCATCTTGGATCTTGGGTTTTCGGTCTTATAGGCTACAATTGAGAGATAAGGAAGAGAGATAAGGATGTCGGCCATCTTGGATTTTGGGGTTTTCGGTGTTATAGGCAACAATTGAGAGATAAGGATGTCGGCCATCTTTGGATTTTGGGATTGTCGGCCATCTTGGATTTTCGGTTTTTGGTCTTGGAGGCTACAATTGGTCTTCTTTCGGTTTTCGGTGTTATAGGCTACAATTGAGAGATAAGGAAAAGAGATAAGGATTGTCGGCCATCTTGGATTTTCGGTTTTTGGTCTTGGAGGCTACAATTGGTCTTCTTCTTCTTTGGTTTGCATCTGGACTTAGATCTAAACCTTGGATCTGAACCTAGATTGTTTAGTAAGATAAGGCACCAGTCGGCCATCTTGGATATTGGGTATTCAGTCTTGGAGGCTACAATTGATGTTGAAGATAAGAGTTTGTTGTTTTGAGTCTTTAATTACGAAGTACAGCTTTATCAGCTAAATGAAATAACATGAGGCGAATTTAATTGGATTGAAGATAAGAGTTTGTTGTTTTGAGTCTTTAATTACGAAGTACAGCTTTATCAGCTAAATGAAATAACATGATGCGAATTTAGTTGGAAAAACAGAATATTGCGTAATAAAAGATTTCACCACTTTGAGTAAATAGATGAAGATTATTTTTTAATTTCTTTTGCAAATTCTTATTTCTATGATATCATTTGTTTTCAAGCAAGTTTTAACATGTTTTTCTGGTCGAGCTGTGATTGATAAGCGAGCTGGTGACTGCGTAGAAATTAATAATTTGGCGACAATGTTAAGGTCGTTGGGTGATAAGGTTTTGTAGATGAATCTGACCTCGTGCTGAAAATAAGAGTTGTTGTTTTGAGTTTTTAATTACGAAGTACTCCTTTATCAGCTAAATGAAATAACATGATGCGACTTTAATTGAAAGCAGAATATTGTAACCTCGAACTTTAAAAGATTATCATGCAATTTCTTTTCCAGATCTAAATATAGCCATTAATTCGAGGTTATATTATTAAATAATTTCGTGTTTTATGCAACTAGCAAGTAAGTCATTCCACCGATTACGTCATCTGGACCTTGATTACTAGTTAATATAACACCATTGAGGAATAGTTAAAGGAATTTCTGTAATTAGGGAAAAAAATCTGATGTTTAAAAATAACATGCATCGCTTTGCATAAATCCGTTAATAAGTAATAAACGTCTAGTCAAGATAGCTAGAATGGCTTCTTTCGGTACTTTGGAGAGGTTTATCATGTGAAGAACTTGCAAAGAAAATAAATATCTTTCCATAGCCTTAAACTTCGTTTCTTTATGATTCAGCCGTGATAATCTTAATAAGGGAAACCATTGATTCGTAACTATGCTTTAAATTTATATCAAACTAGCAGCTACTAAACCCATATAACAACCTTGAACTGCAGAAGAAATGAACAAGATCATTGGCGTTGTTGTAACACTTTCTAAAAATTGCCTCAAAACTGTGAATTTAGACTAGAACAAACAAAATCGAAGTAGCTGAAATGTCTTCTTTCAATACTTTAACGAGATTTATCATGTGAAGAACATAAGAAAATAAATTTTTTATATGCTTCATGTAACAATAGACTCAAATTGTGATTTCACAGAGTTCAGTTTACTTTGAGTTTGTCATCTAATTTTGGCAAATGTCAGCTTCCGGGTTTGTTGCCGTTGCAGCACTTTATAAAAATAGACTCAAAAACTTTGAATTGGGCCGATAGAACAAACAAAATCGAGGTAGCTGGAATGGCTTTTCTTTTGGTAATTTAGAGAGATTTATCATGTCAAGAACTTAAGAAAATAAAACTCTTTTCATAGCTTTAAACTTGGTTTCTTCTTTTTTCAGTCGTAATAATCTTAATAAGGAAACCATATTTTTCCTGAATCGTAATTATGGTTTAAATTTATACCAAACGGACAGCTAACAACCCTATATGACATTTAAAATTTAATTTTTGTATGCGTCATGCAACAATAGACCCAAATTGTGATCTCACCAAGTCAAACAAACGAAAAACTACTATCCCAATGATCTTTTCAAAATTTATAGAGAAATACAGCTGAACCAATGAAAGAAATTTAAAGCGCATTAAACAGGGCTTTAATAATCGTATTGAAAGCTTTCTATTGAAAAATGATGATGAAGGAATATTGGATCCAAAACAATTTTTCTACAAAATAAAACCTCGAGTTATAAATCTTCTTGAAGCAAGTTTACAGAAAATCCTCTGAATTAGGCTCAAGGAAATTGATATGTTACTTAGAAGATACATTTCATTATATAATCCATTATAGAAATCTCCAAAAAGTAGTTTAAAGTATGAATTGAAGTTTTCATACATTCATAGAGCTCTTTGATTCAGACAATGGAATTGATTAAAACTCATACATTCATAGAGCTCTTTCATTCAGACAATGGAATTGATTAAAACAATATATTGATCTTAGTACTTTGCATAGATCAAAAGCTGTTAACACTTTCTGATCTTAAGCTCTTATGATGGAATTTGTATTTATCACGGAATTTGTATTTATTCGGTTGGAGCAAAGTTCGGTTTACTAAAATTATCACAGTTTAAAAAATTATTAACTTTATTTTTGGTTTGTCTTTTACTTTGTTTGCATTAGCAAGTATAAACATGTATTTGAAAAAGGGTATACCCCAAACAAAATGTGATTACAAAATATCAAATTTCTTCGAAATAAAAACACTCGTAATTCACTTAATCAATTTTTATTTAAAATCGGTAGAGTTCTATTAAATCTTCCTGACATATCATTATTTTATATAATTAATTTACATATTTCTAAATCCTGGTATTTCGTCCATTTTGTTTTCGATAAATTTTAAATTGCAATCTTCATCCATCTCATACACAGTGTTGTTGATCTCCACTGTTTGAAACTCTGACTGCGGTTCCACTGATTGATGATTTTCGAAAATGAATTTTACAAAGCATATTGTCAATACAAGAACATCTTTTTGTCTCTGAAATTCCTCCATTTTCTGAATTATGGGCTGTGTTACTTTATTTAGATATTCCTGTTTAATATCACCATCCTTAAGATTTGTATTAAGTTCGATGTTTTCAAATTTGTATTCATTACATCGATTGATGTATTTGAATCGTGTTTTAACCCGAACAGGTTCATATGCACCATTTTTTAGATATTTTTGAATGTGTTCTTGAAATTTGTTTAAGTAATGTTCTTCCAGTAAATACTTCAGCGCATTTATTCCGAAAGCCAGTTGATTATGCACCGCTAATATCATTTCATCCCATACTGGGGTGAATTGTATCTATAATTACTCTGCAACATACCTGACCTTCCTTCCTTTCCTGAATCTGGTCTATCTAAATATTTGCCTCAGCTTTTATAGCAAGTATTTTACCCCCCACTGGAAATTTTTAAAACTTGAACTGCTTAAAATTAAATTAAATTGAAGATTTCATTAACGTTATTCCCTTAAATAAAGTGTTATATATCAATGTCAAAGGCAATTTTTTCATCTGAGAATAAAACGATTGAATTACAATGTTTAGATTCCATTCGCTGCGAGTTTAGATACTCTAAAAAACAAACAAAAATCTGAATGATGAAGACTTTAGAATAATCCATAATGAATTTAATAAGGAGAAAGGGGGGTTTTCATATGATTACTTAAATTCTTTTGATAAATTTAAAATGAAGCATGTGTGCCCCTCAGGATTTTTTAATAAACTTAGCAATAAGAAGAAGAATATCAGCATGTCGTTAATGTATGGAACAAATTTAATTCTACATAAATATCTATGAGTTTAACCCGAATCATTATTACACAACACCAGGATTGTCATGGGATGCTATGTTAAAATACATCCAAATTAAATTAGAATTATAGAAATGTGTTATATAATTTCATGAAAAGCGGTATTCGGGGAGGTTTAACACAATGTTCCTTACGATATTCTCTATCTAATGAGAGATTTTGATTTTTTTAAAAGGGTTAAAATATTTGGTTTAGATTGATGTTATTAATTTATATAGATGAGTTATTTCGGAGTCACTTCCATATGCAGATTTTGTTTGGATAGATAATTGTGATATTGAAGATTAGGATTGAGAAATTTTCCAAATATCTTTTAACGTGTTCTCAATAATATAAATTCAATATTTTTTTTATTTCCCCAGCATGTTTTAACATGTAAAACAGCTTACATTTAAACGGAAATTGCGGTTATAAGAATTTTGTTTGTTAGGGTCTTATCTTTGATTAAATATCAGTTCGAGTATAAAAGCCAAGTATTTTTAGTTAAATTTTTAGTTTTCAATGTAAAGTCAATCAGTGAAACTGAAAATACATGAAATTCGTGTTCCTAGTGAAATTAAAATAATCTAACATGCCTCAGCTACCAATAATCAATGAAGCAGTCATCGAAGACTTTGAAGTGCTCGAAGAACTGAAATCTGCAAATTTTAAACCTACGATTGCAGTTAAAGACATGGAAGAGTTGTTAGAGTATAAAATCATAGGATGCAGCAATGTAACAAGGAAGTATGGGCCCAGGATCCTTTTAGAACTAGAGAATTACCAAGTTTTTCTGCCGCCGAGATACAGCGCTAAAATTACTCACCGCACAATCGAGAAACTTAACGATGGAGGCTTCTATGTTGTTAGGAAACTAGCAAATGGGAACTATTTTAATTTAATATTTACAAAAATAACATCTAGTAATGGATATTACTTAAATTTGTAAATAAATGGAAAAAAGTTCTATTAAATATATGTTTATTTTAACTTCACCTCTCCCAATTCTCTATATGGATCCAAATGATATTTTAGAGACATACATGACTCTAGTAGATGGCAACAGGAGTCTAATATTACATTTGATATCTGATGAGCCGATTTCTTCTACATTTCATTTTTTGATTTCAATTTTATACCCTGAATGTACTTGGTGTATGCAATTAGTGGATCCTAACTTCGCTAGGAGATAAAGTAATAGGTCGATTTCTGACAATAACAGATAGCATGTAAGAAAAACAAAATCGCGACTAATCATATTATGATTCCCATGACTTTTAATTAAAACAATTTAATTAATTTTTATATCCCGTGTCTCCAGGGAGCCGGCTTTGTCTAACTGTTTTCATTTAGTTGATAAGCAACATAATTTGCAGTGTTTGCTGGAAAGACAATTATGGCTATTTAGTAATCGATAAAAATAGTTTGTTGAAGAAAGGACGTTATCGAAAAGGAATCGATACATACATTTCGCTATAAATTTAGAAGATCTAGTAAAACAAATCAGCTAAAGCTGTTCATGACCTGCTAAAGCTGGTAATAGATCTGTTAAAGCTGGTAATAGACCTGATATAGCTGTTCATAGACCTGCTAAAGCTGGTAATAGACCTGTTAAAGCTGGTAGTAGCCCTGATATAGCTGTTCATAGACCTGCTAAAGCTGGTAGTAAACCTGTTAAAGCTGATAGTAGACCTGATATAACTGTTCATAGACCTGATATAGTTGTTCATAGACCTGCTAAAGCTGATAGTAGACCTGATATAGCTGTTTATAGACCTGATATAGCTATTCATAGAGCTGATAAAAGTTGTTCTTCGACCTAATAAATGAGAATCAGGTATTTGACCATCCGCTCTTGCCGTCATGATAAATCAGTTAACTTATAATTTATGCATACTTTGAAGCTCTAGTACCTTTTATTTAACCATCAGTTCTGTATTATCTTTTAAGTCATATTTGCTGTACAAAGATTTACAGGTTGTTTCATAAAAAGCAATTAACATAGACCTATCATTATATTATAAAATTTTTCGTTAATAAGGAAATAATCTTTCTCAAAGATTTACAGGTTGTTTCATAAAAAGCAATTAACATAGACCTATCGTTATATTATAAAATTTTTCGTTAATAAGGAAATAATCTTTCTCAATTTCAATCTTTGAATTTTGCTGTCAATTGTCGGGTTTTTTAGGCGTTGAAAAGTGAATTATATTCGACTATTCTGAGATATAAAAAGCAAACAAAAATGATGTAGCGATAGCGCAATGTGTAAGGGGTGCTACGGAAAGGGACTTGATGTCTTCATAATACTATAAAAGAAAAGGGATGAACAATGATTTAATAGCTAATACCAACTCTTTGGTGGAACCGCTTATCTCTATTCATTTTTCACTTTTTTTTCTCATCTATAAAACTTATTTGTTGATTACCCATGAACCTCTCATAAAACTTATTTTTTGATCATTCCATAAAACTTCCTTCAAATTTAATTAAACGATCCCCCGCTTATCTCTATATAATTTCGGTAGCAGCTAACTATCGATAAGCATGGGATGAATAATGATTGAATAGCTAATACCAACACTTTGGTGGAAACGCTTATCTCTATTCATTTTTCACATTTTTTTTTCTCATCTATAAAACTTATTTGTTGATTACCCATGAAACTCTCATAAAACTTATTTTTTAATCATTCCATAAAACTTCCTTCAAATTTAATTAAACGATCCCCGCTTATCTCTATATAATTTCAGTAGCAGCTAACTATCGATAAGCATTTTTCATATTTTTTGGTCACCACAATTCCTTTCAAATCATATGTAAAGAATTTAAATTTAAATTTAGAATTCTATAAAGATAAGCGGAGGTCATTTAATTAAATTTGAAGGAAGTTTTATGGAATGATTAAAAAATAAGTCTAATGAGAGTTTCATGGTTAATCAACAAATAAGTTTTATAGGCGAGCAAAAAAATGTGAAAAATGAATAGAGATAAGCGGATACTATTTAAGCAATGAATCACTTATGACTTTTAACATTCACCAAAATGGAGAGAATTATAGAAGAAGTTCTTAAGGTGTTGAATATCCCAGAGGATTACGAGGATCCTCATGAGCGGCTGCAGGAGCTGGTAAATTCTCCGCTAACCCCGATAAACCTGGTTTATAGGTTAGGATAGGAGTCTGAGTGGTGCGAAGTGGCCACTCCATATTCGGAGAATTTGACGGGGTTGCGAACGGTTAGTTTTTAAAATTATTTTACATGTTATTTTTATTATTTTCTTCTTTATAGATTAATCACTCAGTTAGCGGAAGGAGGTGTGTTATATCAGTTTTCAGCGTCGAAGCGCTGGCCCTCGAGATGAGGACCCGGCTTGATGCTGCTAATCATTTAGAGGAGGATTGGGATAGCCCGGACGATGTTAGACTTTAAACCTATAAATTCTAATTTAATTTTGATATTTCAAAAACTATAAACCCTAAATAAACTGGTTTGTTATACGTCACTTTTATTTTGTTTAATTCTACTGCAGCCATATTTATTGTAAATTGCGCAGTACTATGAAAATTGGGTTTTGCAATTAAAACACGAAGACCTAAATGGTTACCTCAACTTTCCCATTCTGTAGCTATCTTAATATCCCTTCTCCATGTTAAAACATGCTTGGAAATAAAAAAAATATTGAATTTATATTATTGAGAACACGTTAAAAGATATTTGGAAAATTTCTCAATCCTAATCTTCAATATCACAATTATCTATCCAAACAAAATCTGCATATGGAAGTGACTCCGAAATAACTCATCTATATAAATTAATAACATCAATCTAAACCAAATATTTTAACCCTTTTAAAAAAATCAAAATCTCTCATTAGATAGAGAATATCGTAAGGAACATTGTGTTAAACCTCCCCGAATACCGCTTTTCATGAAATTATATAACACATTTCTATAATTCTAATTTAATTTGGATGTGTTTTAACATAGCATCCCATGACAATCCTGGTGTTGTGTAATAATGATTCGGGTAAAACTCATAGATATTTATGTAGAATTAAATTTGTTCCATACATTAACGACATGCTGATATTCTTCTTCTTATTGCTAAGTTTATTAAAAAATCCTGAGGGGCACACATGCTTCATTTTAAATTTATCAAAAGAATTTAAGTAATCATATGAAAACCCCCCTTTCTCCTTATTAAATTCATTATGGATTATTCTAAAGTCTTCATCATTCAGATTTTTGTTTGTTTTTTAGAGTATCTAAACTCGCAGCGAATGGAATCTAAACATTGTAATTCAATCGTTTTATTCTCAGATGAAAAAATTGCCTTTGACATTGATATATAACACTTTATTTAAGGGAATAACGTTAATGAAATCTTCAATTTAATTTAATTTTAAGCAGTTCAAGTTTTAAAAATTTCCAGTGGGGGGTAAAATACTTACTATAAAAGCTGAGGCAAATATTTAGATAGACCAGATTCAGGAAAGGAAGGAAGATCAGGTATGTTGCAGAGTAATTATAGATACAATTCACCCCAGTATGGGATGAAATGATATTAGCGGTGCATAATCAACTGGCTTTCGGAATAAATGCGCTGAAGTATTTACTGGAAGAACATTACTTAAACAAATTTCAAGAACACATTCAAAAATATCTAAAAAATGGTGCATATGAACCTGTTCGGGTTAAAACACGATTCAAATACATCAATCGATGTAATGAATACAAATTTGAAAACATCGAACTTAATACAAATCTTAAGGATGGTGATATTAAACAGGAATATCTAAATAAAGTAACACAGCCCATAATTCAGAAAATGGAGGAATTTCAGAGACAAAAAGATGTTCTTGTATTGACAATATGCTTTGTAAAATTCATTTTCGAAAATCATCAATCAGTGGAACCGCAGTCAGAGTTTCAAACAGTGGAGATCAACAACACTGTGTATGAGATGGATGAAGATTGCAATTTAAAATTTATCGAAAACAAAATGGACGAAATACCAGGATTTAGAAATATGTAAATTAATTATATAAAATAATGATATGTCAGGAAGATTTAATAGAACTCTACCGATTTTAAATAAAAATTGATTAAGTGAATTACGAGTGTTTTTATTTCGAAGAAATTTGATATTTTGTAATCACATTTTGTTTGGGGTATACCCTTTTTCAAATACATGTTTATACTTGCTAATGCAAACAAAGTAAAAGACAAACCAAAAATAAAGTTAATAATTTTTTAAACTGTGATAATTTTAGTAAACCGAACTTTGCTCCAACCGAAAGATTTAATGATGATATTAGAATAAGTCTTGCCAATAGTAAGCATCTGTTGAACATTTGAATATACTTAAGAACCCAAAATTAGTGTCATTCATCGTGATAAATACAAATTCCATCATAAGAGCTTAAGATCAGAAAGTGTTAACAGCTTTTGATCTATGCAAAGTACTAAGATCAATATATTGTTTTAATCAATTCCATTGTCTGAATGAAAGAGCTCTATGAATGTATGAGTTTTAATCAATTCCATTGTCTGAATCAAAGAGCTCTATGAATGTATGAAAACTTCAATTCATACTTTAAACTACTTTTTGGAGATTTCTATAAGGGATTATATAATGAAATTTTTAATCAATTCCATTGTCTGAATCAAAGAGCTCTATGAATGTATGAAAACTTCAATTCATACTTTAAACTACTTTTTGGAGATTTCTATAATGGATTATATAATGAAATGTATCTTCTAAGTAACATATCAATTTCCTGGAGCCTAATTCAGAGGATTTTCTGTAAACTTGCTTCAAGAAGATTTATAACTCGAGGTTTTATTTTGTAGAAAAATTGTTTTGGATCCAATATTCCTTCATCATCATTTTTCAATAGAAAGCTTTCAATACGATTATTAAAGCCCTGTTTAATGCGCTTTAAATTTCTTTCATTGGTTCAGCTGTATTTCTCTATAAATTTTGAAAAGATCATTGGGATAGTAGTTTTTCGTTTGTTTGACTTGGTGAGATCACAATTTGGGTCTATTGTTGCATGACGCATATAAAAATTAAATTTTAAATGTCATATAGGGTTGTTAGCTGTCCGTTTGGTATAAATTTAAACCATAATTACGATTCAGGAAAAATATGGTTTCCTTATTAAGATTATTACGACTGAAAAAAGAAGAAACCAAGTTTAAAGCTATGAAAAGAGTTTTATTTTCTTAAGTTCTTGACATGATAAATCTCTCTAAATTACCAAAAGAAAAGCCATTCCAGCTACCTCGATTTTGTTTGTTCTATCGGCCCAATTCAAAGTTTTTGAGTCTATTTTTATAAAGTGCTGCAACGGCAACAAACCCGGAAGCTGACATTTGCCAAAATTAGATGACAAACTCAAAGTAAACTGAACTCTGTGAAATCACAATTTGAGTCTATTGTTACATGAAGCATATAAAAAATTTATTTTCTTATGTTCTTCACATGATAAATCTCGTTAAAGTATTGAAAGAAGACATTTCAGCTACTTCGATTTTGTTTGTTCTAGTCTAAATTCACAGTTTTGAGGCAATTTTTAGAAAGTGTTACAACAACGCCAATGATCTTGTTCATTTCTTCTGCAGTTCAAGGTTGTTATATGGGTTTGGTAGCTGCTAGTTTGATATAAATTTAAAGCATAGTTACGAATCAATGGTTTCCCTTATTAAGATTATCACGGCTGAATCATAAAGAAACGAAGTTTAAAGCTATGGAAAGATATTTATTTTCTTTGCAAGTTCTTCACATGATAAACCTCTCCAAAGTACCGAAAGAAGCCATTCTAGCTATCTTGACTAGACGTTTATTACTTATTAACGGATTTATGCAAAGCGATGCATGTTATTTTTAAACATCAGATTTTTTTCCCTAATTACAGAAATTCCTTTAACTATTCCTCAATGGTGTTATATTAACTAGTAATCAAGGTCCAGATGACGTAATCGGTGGAATGACTTACTTGCTAGTTGCATAAAACACGAAATTATTTAATAATATAACCTCGAATTAATGGCTATATTTAGATCTGGAAAAGAAATTGCATGATAATCTTTTAAAGTTCGAGGTTACAATATTCTGCTTTCAATTAAAGTCGCATCATGTTATTTCATTTAGCTGATAAAGGAGTACTTCGTAATTAAAAACTCAAAACAACAACTCTTATTTTCAGCACGAGGTCAGATTCATCTACAAAACCTTATCACCCAACGACCTTAACATTGTCGCCAAATTATTAATTTCTACGCAGTCACCAGCTCGCTTATCAATCACAGCTCGACCAGAAAAACATGTTAAAACTTGCTTGAAAACAAATGATATCATAGAAATAAGAATTTGCAAAAGAAATTAAAAAATAATCTTCATCTATTTACTCAAAGTGGTGAAATCTTTTATTACGCAATATTCTGTTTTTCCAACTAAATTCGCATCATGTTATTTCATTTAGCTGATAAAGCTGTACTTCGTAATTAAAGACTCAAAACAACAAACTCTTATCTTCAATCCAATTAAATTCGCCTCATGTTATTTCATTTAGCTGATAAAGCTGTACTTCGTAATTAAAGACTCAAAACAACAAACTCTTATCTTCAACATCAATTGTAGCCTCCAAGACTGAATACCCAATATCCAAGATGGCCGACAGGTGCCTTATCTTACTAAACAATCTAGGTTCAGATCCAAGGTTTAGATCTAAGTCCAGATGCAAACCAAAGAAGAAGAAGACCAATTGTAGCCTCCAAGACCAAAAACCGAAAGTCCAAGATGGCCGACAATCCTTATCTCTTTTCCTTATCTCTCAATTGTAGCCTATAACACCGAAAACCGAAAGAAGACCAATTGTAGCCTCCAAGACCAAAAACCGAAAATCCAAGATGGCCGACAATCCTTATCTCTTTTCCTTATCTCTCAATTGTAGCCTATAACACCGAAAACCCAAAATCCAAGATGGCCGACATCCTTATCTCTCAATTGTTGCCTATAACACCGAAAACCCCAAAATCCAAGATGGCCGACATCCTTATCTCTCTTCCTTATCTCTCAATTGTAGCCTATAAGACCGAAAACCCAAGATCCAAGATTTTAGGAGCTGTTTGATCTGGTGAAGCTGAGTTGTTATTCAGCTGACGGGGGTTTGGAAAAGGGACTGTATCTACATGTTGGACTCCTGTATGGCTACTGGCTGTGCCAGACCTTTCTAGGATGGATTGAGCCAGATTTGTGCTCAACAGGTCTAGCATCTTGGCCTTGAGCTCGTCCATGATGGTTGCCAGCTGTTCTGGAGCAATTACTGCTGTTACAGGGTGATTATTTGAGGGGAAGGTAGGGGTTGGTTCAAGTCCTCAGGCTTCTGAATCGGCTTGGAGTATTGGGGTCCCCCTGAGGGATGGGGAGTCATCTCAAGACGACGGAGATCCTCACCCGATTGAGCCTGCTTGGTATTAAAGCAAGACCAAGCTCCGTCAAGAGACTGGCTTGATCCGAAGATTTGCTGCGCTTGGCTTATTGATTGGTCGGGAAACAATCCATAATTGGCAGTCTGCCTTCGCGGGTTGTAATCTGGCGGGGGTTTAGACAAGTCAGCCTGTGTTAGGTTCGAATGGAACGACTGAACTTGGTTAGAGGCCTGCAATATAGCAGGGTCCTGGAGTATGTGTGCTGCGTCAGCGTTAGGCTGAGCAACAGATCCCTGCGCCGAGTCAGACGACAGCCTGGCTAAACCAAAGGTTTGGTTTAAGGCCTTCGTCTTACTTCTCGTCTGGGGTGGGGCTAGCTATCCTGGAGCCTGTTTGGGCTTGGCCCCTTGAGCTTCAGAAGCAGTGGCTGCCTTACAGATCGGAGATCGAAACATTTCGAATAAAAAAAATCAGGCTGTTATTAAAACTCTATGTCAGCTATATCGCCGTTTATATCGACGTAAAATTCAGACAACTGAGACTGAAGGTCTCTGCAATTAGTGCTGGAATCTCAGCTCCTAAAATTTTTCTCAAATAAAACTGTCACCGTTGAGACTGAAGGTCTCTGCAAATAGTACTGGAGTCTAACTCTTAAAGTCGTAGCACGAAATCGTGTTCAATGTCAGCAAAAAAAATCAGAAGAAAAGAAAAAAAAAAGGTCACCGCACAAAATCGAGTCCGAGTGCGGTAAAGAAAAATCCGAAGAGAAGGTCGCCGCTCAAACTCAAGTTTGAACGAGGCCAAAAAAAAATTTTTATCAGAGAAGGAAATAAAAGGACAAAAAAAATAAGAGATATGATAAAATAAAAACTATAAGCATAAGAATCAAATAAAAAAAAACATAAGCGAAAATGCATAAAACTTAATCAGCCAGAATCATAATTCCAAAAAAATTTAATTTAAATAAAATCAAAATTCAAAAAAAGTATTCATCACCTCAAAAAAATTATTTTTGAGGAAAAAAAATCAATCAAACCAATTTCAGGTATCCCCCAGAAGCTTCTTCTCCTATCTTGCTAGGATGGGAAAGGGTATGAGGGAAAGGAGGTAAGGAATCAAACACAAAAACAAAATTCAAAAACAAAAAAAATCAAGAAAAGTAAAAAAAGAGAAAAAAAGAAAGGGGGTTTTAGAAAAAAATAAAAAGAATTGACGGTATTCACCAAAGAAAAATTTTTGAAAAAAAAGAAGGACAAGAAAAAAAATCAAAAATTTTGGAGTGTGAGAACTCAAAAAGTTCCCAAAACCCACAACGTCTGTCCTGCCCCTGAACTTAGACGAACTCAGCGAGCAAGTTCACGGTCCTACCGAGACGGCATCGGGGCTGTTCAAGCGTAGACGACCAAGTGAAGAGTCACGCTGGCTACTGCCTAAGTCGAGTGTTCGTCAGACTCACCAGCTCCCTACGACATGAGAGACTAATGATCTCTGAGATTAGGCATGTCAGTGCAACATCGGACATCGCTAAAGACACAGGCACTAATCCTGAGCATCAGTCATCCCATGTCGAGGACAGGTCAGAGTTGGCTAACATGTGTCCCTATTGCTAAAAACTGACATGTCTATGGACACTCTTAGACATATCAGGGCAGAGGCACTAGACCTCGAAGGTGCTTTACAAAAAGGGAAGAGACAACAGCCGTTCAGGCCAACATCGCCTAAGACCGATAAGGACCAGCGGATCAGCCTAAGCTGACATGCCATCTCTTTTGAGGCACGAAACGCATCAGAAGATGCTGATGTGTCTTCCCTAGGGAAGACGTGCTTCGCGTTGGGCGCCATATATATGTAATGTGTGCGCATGATGAGCACCGTGAAGTTGCTGCGAGATGTCCAAGTGGCACGCGCTAGCTGGCAGCACGTCCTAGCTCGTCGGTATGGGGTCAGGGTTCTTGGACATCTTATCACACATCGCAAACAGAAGTTCGCGTGCCTGTGGCGAAGAGAGGTTGTGGTATCCTTTCTTCAGGTCTGCCACGTAAAGAAAAAAAAACGAGAAAAACAGAACTTGAAGGAGGAACAACAGGTCTGGTGTCACCAGTTGTTCCTAGCCGCGCTGAACTGTCATGGAAAATACTCAAAAGAAAATCTACCCCCTCTTACTGACAGTTCAGGCTATCAACCCACTCCATCTCTGTACCTGGCTAGGGTACAGGCCCAACCTAAAAAGGGGTGCTGAAAAAAAAGGAATAGAACAAAAATCAAAAATCAAAACATGAAAGGGGAAGGGAGGAATGACGAGGGAAACAAGAAGGAACAAGAAGCTTCATGGGGTCCTGAAATTAAACTATAAATTTAGCTCATATAAAAAAATTTTATGACTATAATAAAACAATTTATATGTGATAGAATTCGTCGCAATACATATTCAGATAATGTTTCCTTTGTCTTTACTTAACTAACAGTACATGATATATCTGACTACGGACTTGAAAGAATTATGTTACTTAACTATTTCAATGCTGCCTTTTTGGCCCAATACAAACTTAAAACAACTTTTTTTCTTACAGAAATCCTATTTATAAATAATGTATTATAGCTTAGTGTATAGAGAATAGAAGGCTTACTGGACCGATAGAAATACTCGAGTGTAAATTAAAGAGGCAATCTGCAAATTCACTGCAGAACTGAGTCGTATTTTGATATATATATATATATATATATATATATATATATATATATATATATATATATATATATATATATATATATATATATATATATATATATATATGTGGCGTGGAACGAGGCAACGTACCTTACAGCACCAAAAATCGAATTTCAGGTTTTTAATGAACCTGCATGAAGAAAGTACGTAGAATCGAATGAGCATACCTTCAAGTTTGTGCGATAAAAATTGAAAAATCTATAGCGCATTTTGTAAAACCTATTTGAGAATACGAGCTTCGGGCGAGGGGAAAAGGTCCACTCCCTCCAGCCGGAGATAGACGCTGCCAGGTGCTGTAAGGTACGTTTCCTCGTTCCACGCCACATATATTTCTGTTCTTCAACTGCATATCGCGACAACATCAATAAATTGTGCACAGTTCATTTAGGTTACAAATGTCTAATAATCGATACCTCACAACCGAGGCTATTCGAATCAAAATCGCCATCATAGTTGACATAATTAAGACTCTTTAATGGAGTCGTTGACCGACGACAAACTATAGGATCTCTTTTTCTTTTTTCACTTTATAATATGTATATGAAAGTTCACAAAAGTTTGACCGAATCTGACAAACAAAAACCGGTTAATTATATCCTCAACTCGACGTTACAAATTTCGGATTCCGTGGCCGAATTCTTACTTGAAAAGTCAAATAAATTCTATGGAAATATACGTTTAAGGAAATGCAATCTCTGATTAATTTGATTGTTATAACGAGTCAATGGCGCAGATAATTCCTATGATGATATGACAACAAAGTAAATATATTAGAAAGTATACAGTTATGTCTGTCGTATACAAAAATCATTAAGAGGTGTTAAAGCCAATAAACATAGAATGCAATTCAATTTGTTACTAGTGTCCAAGACTACTCATAAGGAATATATATGTCAATATATTTAGTTTTATTCTAAGTATAAATAAAAATATACTACCTTTCTTATTGAAACAGACCGTACCGAAATGAATTCAAGAAAAATACATGTACATATTCAATGTCGGTTGTATACAGAAGATTAAACATTACTCAAAAATTTCATACTATGGAGGCAAAATAAAAACCTAGAATTATTGTCTTACAAAGTTAACTTGACTATATGCAATAAAAATATTAAGAAGGTTTCTGATTATGTTGATCTAAATTAAGCGGACATTAGGACCACTCCAGAGGCCTGAACGAGCTAGATTTACAGCAGTATATTACTTGCAGATCCTCCTTTTGACATAACGGACAGTTCATTATCCGGCCTTCGTAATATAATTTACCCTAATATAAACGCACCTACATAATTGTATTGAGGAGCTGCTAGTACTTAGGAGCTATTACTCACGCATTGGGGCTTTTTGTTTTGGGTCACTTCCCGAGGGTCTTCGGTTTTTTTTTGTAGAAAATTATCCAGGTTATTAATTTTAACAACTGTACGTCATATTATCTGATCTTGACATATGTCGTGTTGAACAGCGTTCATCCGAGGTGAGCTTAGCTGATTCTGCTGATTCTGCGTTTTCCTTTCCTTTTTTAAAATAAAACTTGGGTGATTTCTCACTCAGAATATAGGAAAACAGCAACAATTTACCTTTTTTAGATTTCAGCCTGTGCTTGAAAAGACTGCGGAGGTTGAAGACAGGTTGGATGGCGCACTAGCAGCTCTTTTTCTAAAAGCGTTCTCGCTTGGCAACGAAACTCTTCGCCCAGAATAAAGGCAGAATTTATTCTCTGAGTCCTCTTCGCTTTTTTTCTTTTTCTTTCAATTCAGTGGCTGAAAGGTATTATACGGGTTAGAAAATTATCCAAGTGCGGATGACTTGGATAATTTTGGAAACAATTTAGGGAGATTGAAAAAATTTACCTTGGATGTAAGTAGACCTGGTGTTGCTGATGTCACGGACGAATATGTCTTCCTCTTGATATTTTCAATATGGAAGCAGCACGTCCGCTCCGCGTCAGCGGCAACAAAACAGGAGTGCCAATCACCGAGTCTCGAATAAAGAGAACATTAAGGTGTGGCTCACATTACACACCAAATAGAGGCGGCAGGCCTTGACCTAGCAGGGTTGAGTCTGCAGGCCTTGAACTAGCAGAACAAAAGACGGAGGCGATCATAATCACAAGCCGAAAAATGGTAGAATACATCAATGTCAAGGTGGGCAATCAAACAATAAGGTCTAAACAATCACTGAAATACCTAAGAGTAATGCTGGACAATAGGCTAAATTTCAAATCTGACCTGCCACTGCCAACTCTGACCTGTCTTCGACATGGGATGACTGATGCTTAGGATTAGTGCCTGTGTCTTTAGCGATGTCCGATGTTGCGCTGACATGCCTAATCTCAGAGATCATTAGTCTCTCATGTCGTAGGGAGCTGGTGAGTCTGACGAACACCTGACTTAGGCAGTAGCCAGCGTGACTCTTCACTTGGTCGTCTACACTTGAACAGCCCCGATGCCGTCTCGGTAGGACCGTGAACTTGCTCGCTGAGTTCGTCTAAGTTCAGGGGTGATTCCTAGCTTCACAGGCAGGACAGACGTTGTGGGTTTTGGGAACTTTCTGAGTTCTCACACTCCAAAATTTTTTATTTTTTTTCTTGTCCTTCCTTTTTCTTTGGTTAATACCGTCAATTGTTTTTATTTTTTTTTCTTAAACCCCTTTCTTTTTTTCTCTTTTTTTACTTTTCTTGATTTTTTTTGTTTTTGAATTTTTTTTTTGTGTTTGATTCCTTACCTCCTTTCCCTCATACCCTTTCCCATCCTAGCAAGATAGGAGAAGAAGCTTCTGGGGGATACCTGAAATTGGTTTGATTGATTTTTTTTCCTCAAAAATAATTTTTTTGAGGTGATGAATACTTTTTTTGAATTTTGATTTTATTTAAATTAAATTTTTTTGGAATTATGATTCTGGCTGATTAAGTTTTATGCATTTTCGCTTATGCTTTTTTTTTGATTTGATTCTTATGCCTATATTTTTTATTTTATCATATCTCTTATTTTTTTTTGTCCTTTTATTTCCTTCTCTGATAAAAAATTTTTTTTTGGCCTCGTTCAAACTTGAGTTTGAGCGGCGACCTTCTCTTTTGATTTTTCTTTACCGCACTCGAACTCGATTTTGTGCGGTGACCTTTTTTTTCTTTTCTTCTGATTTTTTTTGCTGACATTGAACACGATTTCGTGCTACGACTTTAAGAGTTGGACTCCAGTACTATTTGCAGAGACCTTCAGTCTCAACGGTGACAGTTTTATTTGAGAAAAATTTTAGGAGCTGAGACTCCAGCACTAATTGCAGAGACCTTCAGTCTCAGTTGTCTGAATTTTACGTCGATATAAACGGCGATATAGCTGACATAGAGTTTTAATAACAGCCTGATTTTTTTTATTCGAAATGTTTCGATCTCCGATCTGTAAGGCAGCCACTGCTTCTGAAGCTCAAGGGGCCAAGCCCAAACAGGCTCCAGGACAGCTAGCCCCACCCCAGACGAGAAGTAAGACGAAGGCCTTAAACCAAACCTTTGGTTTAACCAGGCTGTCGTCTGACTCGGCGCAGGGATCTGTTGCTCAGCCTAACGCTGACGCAGCACACATACTCCAGGACCCTGCTATATTGCAGGCCTCTAACCAAGTTCAGTCGTTCCGTTCGAACCTAACACAGGCTGACTTGTCTAAGCCCCCGCCAGATTACAACCCGCGAAGGCAGACTGCCAATTATGAAATGTTTCCCGACCAATCAATAAGCCAAGCGCAGCAAATCTTCGGGTCAAGCCAGTCTCTTGACGGAGCTTGGTCTTGCTTTAATACCAAGCAGGCTCAATCGGGTGAGGATCTCCGTCGTCTTGAGATAACTCCCCATCCCTCAGGGGGACCCTAATACTCCAAGCCGATTCAGAAGCCTGAGGACTTGAACCAACCCCTACCTTCCCCTCATTTAGATAGGGCAAATAATCACCCTGTAACAGCAGTAATTGCGCCAGAACTGCTGGCAACCATCATGGACGAGCTCAAGGCCAAGATGCTAGATCTGTTGAGCACAAATCTGGCTCAATCCATCCTAGAAAGGTCTGGCACAGCCAGTAGCCCTACAGGAGTCCAACATGTAGATACAGTCCCTTTTCCAAACCCCCGTCAGCTGAATAACAACTCAGCTTCACCAGATCAAACAGCTCCTAGAACTCAAACAGCCCATGACAACCCTAGATGGCAATACCAGGCTATGAGCGTGAGCCTCTTCAGCCACATCAACCGAGACAGAGACTTACTCATAGAGGTACAGGCTATCAAGCCAGACGCCCATCCATCTTGGCGTCTTGGGGTATACAGTTTAGCGGTCGCAATCCATCTTTCTCAGTCGACGACTTTTTATTTCGGCTTGAGCGACTAGCGTCTAGTGCACATGTAACAGATGACGAGCTTTGTGCTAACGTCCACCTCCTGTTGAAACACGATGCAGAAAACTGGTTCTGGAACCAGTTCTGTCGCGTCTCTCCGAACTTTGGCTGGGGATTATTCAGAGCTCGTATCAGACAAGAGTTCGGTTCTGCCGAGACAGACCTTGATCTGATGATGACTCTGATGGAACTCCGTCAGGGTTCGGAGAGCTGCGACAGCTACCTGCGCAGGGCATGGTCAATCAGGGCTCACATGAGGATGCCCCCATCTGAGGCCGATCTGGTTCAAATCATTCGCGACAACCTTCACCCCAGAATTGGTCAACAATTTTCGACGGCTGCAGTCCACTCTATGGACCATTTACAGGAACTATGTCGTAAAGCTGAACGCTGGCTACAGCGTCGAGAAATGTTTAGGCGAACAACAAGACCTGACGTACATGAAATCAATTATAACATAGCCCAGGAGGCAGAGGATTTCTCTGGTTTCCCTGGGCCGGGAACGGAAGAAGTGAGGCGCACCCCAGACGCGGCAAGTCATGCGAATTGTAGGAACTGCGGCGTTGCGGGACGCTCCTTTCATTCCTGTATTGAGACAAATACCTGCGTCTCCCACCCAGGCAGTCAGCAAGGAGTGGAAGAAGTGAGGCGCACCCCTGAAGCTACCGGTCGCATGACTTGCTGGAACTGTGGCGTAGTGGGACACACCTTCCACTCTTGTCCCAGTGAGACCAGGAGACTCTTCTGCTACAGCTGTGGCCAACCTGGAATCGTGTCACCCAAGTGTTCAAAATGTAACCCGGAAAACGCCAGGGCGAGTGGTCGAAACAGGGGACCCCACTCGCCGAAGTTAATGATAAGCAAGGCGACGTCAACGACCCCCTGAATTACCCTACCTTATCGCAACATACCCAGACTGATCCAACGCATCGAGAATGCAGCACACAGACAGATCCCTTTTGCCTCATGCGAGGAATGTCCTTACATAAGAGGCAACTTAATTATGACCTCGTGAGAGCTCGTATTTTTGCTGAGGAAGTGAGGCTTCCTCTCAATCGGAAAAGACGTAGATGGAAGAGATTCAGAGAGAGAAAATGCGCATTGAAGAGGAATCGACAGTCTTTAGTCTCATCGGTCATCACCAGTCAAGATGATGGTCGTCCATATGTAAGAGTTGAAATAGGCAAGGAATCCCTCCTCGGCTTGCTCGACAGCGGTGCCAGCGTGAGTTGCTTAGGACAAGGAGCCCTAGAGTTTGTCCAGCGCTCAGGCTTAAAACTCTCCGCTTGTCAGCCTCAGTTCGTACCGCCGACGGTACTAGCCAGTCCGTCCCCGACACAATAGAAACTGGAGTCACCTATCGCGAACAGACCAAAATTCTTACCCTGTTTATAGTGCCTGGCTTAAGCCAACAGCTGTATTTAGGTGTCGACTTCTGGCGAGCGTTTCAACTTGCGCCAAACATCATTTCCTCTCTCGACGTACAGCCTTCTTCTTCGGTTGAGACGAACCTTCACTCCCTGAATAACTCAGACAGAACCAAACTCGACACAGCCATTGCACAATTCCCTTCATTTACAGCTCTAGGTTTGGGAAAGACCCACCTAGAGGAACATATCATTGATACCGGCGACTCTCTGCCAATAAAGCAGAAGCACTATCCCATTTCTCCAGCAATCCAAAAGCTGATGTATGAAGAATTGGACCGTATGTTGGAGTTAGGGGTAATTGAAGAGTCAAACAGTCCCTGGAATACCCCAGTTGTACTGGTACGTAAACCTGGGAAGGTCAGGCTCTGTTTGGACTCTCGCAAGGTGAACATGGTCACAAAAAAGGACGCCTACCCCTTACCTTGCTAAACAAATCCGCAGATTTCTCGGAATGACGGGCTGGTACCAGAGATTCATCCCCAATTATGCGACCCTAGCAGCTCCCATCACGGACTGCTTAAAGAAAAACAAAAACTTCACTTGGACGGAAGAAGCACAGCAAGCGTTTGAGAATCTTAAACAAGCTATGTGCAGTGCACCGATTCTCACAACACCGGACTTTTCAAAAAAAATGTATATTCAATGTGACGCTAGTACATCTGTGCTGTAGTGTGTTGTTTCATCTGTGTTGGTAGTGTGTTGTTTCAAGTAGATGAATCGGATGCAGAAAAACCAATCGCATACATGTCCGAAAAGCTCAATCCAGCACAGCGTAATTATAGCATTACAGAACTCGAATGTTATGCTGCTGTGCTGAGCGTAAAGAAATTTCGAGCTTACATCGAGGGACATCCCTTTACTATCATTACTGATCACGCCAGTCTGAAGTGGCTAATGAGTCGGATCTCTCCGGACGATTGGCTCGATGGAGTTTAAAGCTGCAGGCTTTTGACTTCCAGATCGAGCACCGTAAGGGTTCGCAGCACGTGGTCCCTGACACCTTGTCCCGAGCACACACTGAAACGGCAGAGGAGTTGAAAGTAAGTGCAGTTGCCGTAGACTTAAACTCGCCATACTTCTCCATGGAAGAGTATGAGCAATTGAAATCGGCTGTGCTTGCTAACCCAACACAACTCCCTGATCTCTGTGTCTCGGACGGGTACGTATATAAGAGGACCCAACCCCGTAGCGGCGACTCTATCCAAGATGACTTAGCCTGGAGGCTTTGGGTTCCATCGGGTCTGGTGGAAGGTTTGATCCGTGAGGCTCATGAGTCACCTCAGTCAGCGCATGGAGGCTTTCACAAAACCTTATCTAGACTCCGCGAGAAGTACTACTGGTCTTACATGGTAACACATGTACGCGCCTATGTATTAAGCTGTCAGGTGTGCAAAGAAAATAAATCCCCCAATACCATTCTGCGACCACCCATGGGCAAGCCTATGGAAGCACAACGTCCATTTCAATTTCTGTATATTGACTTCCTCGGACCCTATCCCCGCACTAAACGCGGAAATACCGTAATCTTCGTAGTATTAGACGGCTTTACCAAATTCGTCCTTATCAAGCCCATGCGAGCTGAACGAGCAGATCTAGTCAGTGCCTTCTTGGAGAAAGATGTCCTGTCGGTCTTCGGAGTCCCTGAAACCATTTTCTCTGACAATGGTAGACAGTTCGTCTCCAGTACCTTCCAGAAGCTGCTGAACGAATACGATATAAAACATGTTAAGACTGCTAAATATTCGCCGCACCCTAATGCTTCAGAACGAGTCAATAGGTCCATTCTGTCTGGTATTCGCGCATATCTACAGGACGATCATAGTTCATGGGACCTACACCTTCCTGCCATTGGAAGTGCTCTTCGCTCTTCGGGACACCAATCCACGGGCGTCAGTCCATATTATGCTCTTTTTGGCCAACATATGGTACAACATGGTTCTTCGTACCCACTACTGCGACAACTTGACCAGTTGAAATCTGGAGAGATATCGGTACTGCCCCTATCAGACCGCCTTCAGTTGCTTCGCTCACGCATGACCGACCATCTTCAGTGAGCCCACGAAAAGCACGAGAAGACCTACAACACGCGCTGTCGTGATGTCACATACACCCCCGGTCAGGAAGTGTATGGTAGAGTCTTCGCACAAAGCGATATGCCGAAGGGTTTTAGTGCTAAGCTGGCCAATAAGTTTGCCAAGGCTAGAATAGTCAAGCGCGTGGGACAGAGTTTATACCAGCTAGAGGACATGCAAGGCAAGTCCTTGGGAACATTCCATGCCAAAGACATCCGGCAGTGAAAGCTATCCAATCACAGACAGTCCAATTTTAATCGTCCGTCCGTCCGAATTTTTTTGTTAGTCCGTCCGTGCGCCGTCCTAGACAGGAATGCCCGGCTCAGTCGGTAGAGCATGAGACCATTCTTCTCAGGGTCATGGTCGTGCCACACGGTGTTTGAGTCAGGCACTGAGGCGGATCTGAACTCTCCAGCTTCTCATTAGAGCTTGGAGAGGACAGCTCTGACTCTCTGCCTGAGGTGGAAGTGACCGGCCATCCTTCTTCCTCTCACTAGGGAACGAAGTGATACCGGGAACTGCCACGGCAACGTGCCAGCGCCAGATTCTGGTGTGATCTTGTGCCGCTGATGAGTCCGAATAGATCCTGTCTCACTCTCTTCAGATCCTCTCTCATCGGATCGCTAGGGCTACAGGCCTTGAGAAAGAGACCTGTGTTGTAATGTGAGCCACACCTTAATGTTCTCTTTATTCGAGACTCGGTGATTGGCACTCCTGTGTTGTTGCCGCTGACGCGGAGCGGACGTGCTGCTTCCATATTGAAAATATCAAGAGGAAGACATATTCGTCCGTGACAGCAGCAACACCAGGTTTACTTACATCCAAGGTAAATTTTTCAATCTCCCTAAATTGTTTCCAAAATTATCCAAGTCATCCGCACTTGGATAATTTTCTAACCCGTATAATACCTTTCAGCCACTGAATTGAAAGAAAAAGAAAAAAAGCGAAGAGGACTCAGAGAATAATTTCTGGCTTTATTCTGGGCGAAGAGTTTCGTTGCCAAGCGAGAACGCTTTTAGAAAAAGAGCTGCTAGTGCGCCATCCAACCTGTCTTCAACCTCCGCAGTCTTTTCAAGCACAGGCTGAAATCTAAAAAAGGTAAATTGTTGCTGTTTTCCTATATTCTGAGTGAGAAATCACCCAAGTTTTATTTTAAAAAAGGAAAGAAAAACGCAGAATCAGCAGAATCAGCTAAGCTCACCTCGGATGAACGCTGTTCAACACGACATATGTCAAGATCAGATAATATGACGTACAGTTGTTAAAATTAATAACCTGGATAATTTTCTACAAAAAAAACCGAAGACCCTCGGGAAGTGACCCAAAACAAAAAGCCCCAATGCGTGAGTAATAGCTCCTAAGTACTAGCAGCTACGCAATACAATTATGTAGGTGCGTTTATATTAGCGTAAATTATGTTACGAAGGCCGGATAATGAACTGTCCGTTATGTCAAAAGGAGGATCTGCAAGTAATATACTGCCGTAAATCTAGCTCGTTCAGGCCTCTCGAGTGGTCCTAATGTCCGCTTAATTTAGATCAACATAATCAGAAACCTTCTTAATATTTTTATTGCATATAGTCAAGTTAACTTTGTGAGACGATAATTCTAGGTTTTTATTTTGCCTCCATAGTATGAAATTTTTGAGTAATGTTTAATCTTCTGTATACACCCGACATTGAATACGTGTATCTTTCTTGAATTCATTTCGGTACGGTCTGTTTCAATAGAAAATTTAGGTAGAATATTTTTATTTATACTTAGAGTAAAACTAAATATATTGACATTTATATTCCTTATGAGTAGTCTTGGACACTAGTAACAAATTGAATTGCATTCTATGTTTATTGGCTTTAACACCTCTTAATGATTTTTGTATACGACAGACATAATTGTATACTTTCTAATATATTTACTTTGTTGACATATTATCATAGGAATTATCCGCGCCATTGACTCGTTATAACAATCAAATTAATCAGAGATTGCATTTCCTTAAACGTATATTTCCATAGAATTTATTTGACTTTTTAAGGGGGGAATTCACAGTAAAATTTTCAATTTTTCGAAAAAAAAAATTTTCGCCTAAAAGGTGCTTTAGGGTCTTAAAAATAATATACCAAGAGTTGGAGGTAGATTTAGAAGGTCAACTGTACGGTGCAGGCATTGCACATTAGAGGTATACGAAATTTTCATATGGTTTCTCAGTACTTAAAACTTTAAACGCGTTTTTCTCGAAACCACTTTTTTGGAGCTCGCCGAAGACATAACTCGAGCAAATCTTTACCGATCGACTTGAAATTTTGACAGTAGCTTCGAAATATCTTTCTCCACGGAGCTACGTAGGATTTTTTATTTTATATGGCTTAGTTTTTTTTATCGAAGATTTGATGGCGTTTTTTTTTGTTAAAAATTTAACTTTATTTTCAAACATGCACCATTTTGTGAAAAATCAATATATCGAAAAAATCCTACGTAGCTCGCTAGCTGTTGTTATGTGAAAACTGAAAAATTTTGGTTTTTTCTTCCAGGTCAAAAATTAAGGAGTCTACGTCTTCGGCCATCGACACGCTTTCAAAAATAGGCGCCTTGGGGCATATGCTGCGCAGCCGCCATTTTTAAATATTTTTTATTGAAAAAATTACATTTTGTACTTTTTTAGTATTGCTATAAAACCTACTTTACAGATTTTCGATTGATACTTTTATTCAGCCCAAATTAATTCCCGAAAATATGCCTATTTTTTTGTGTGCTACTGTGATTTCCCCCCTTAAGTAAGAATTCGGCCACGGAATCCGAAATTTGTAACGTCGAGTTGAGGATATAATTAACCGGTTTTTGTTTGTCAGATTCGGTCAAACTTTTGTGAACTTTCATATACATACTATATAGTGAAAAAAGAAAAAGAGATCCTATAGTTTGTCGTCGGTCAACGACTTCATTAAAAAGTCTCAATTATGATGGCGATTTTGATTCGTATAGCCTCGGTTTTGAGGTATCGATTATTAGACATTTGTAACCTAAATGAATTGTGCACAATTTATTGATGTTGTCGCGATATGCATAGAACAGAAAACTATATATATATATATATATATATATATATATATATATATATATATATATATATATATATATATATATATATATATATATATATATATATATATATATATATATATATATATATATATATATATATATATATATATATATATATATATATATATATACATATATATATATATATATATATATCAAAATACAATTCAGTTCTGCACTGAATTTGCAGATTTCCTCTTTATTTTACACTCGAGTATTTCTATCGGTCCAGTAAGCCTTCTATTCTCTATACACTAAGCTATAATACATTACTTATAAATAGAATTTCTGTAAGAAAAAAGTTGTTTTAAGTTTGAATTGGGCCAAAAAGGCAGCATTGAAATAGTTAAGTAACATAATTCTTTCAAGTCCGTAGTCAGATATATCATGTACTGTTAGTTAAGTAAAGACAAAGGAAACATTATCTGAATATGTATTGCGACGAATTCTATCACATATAAATTTTTTTATTATAGTCATTAAATTTTTTTATCTGAGCTAAATTTATAGTTTAATTTCAGGACCCCATGAAGCTTCTTGTTCCTTCTTGTTTCCCTCGTCATTCCTCCCTTCCCCTTTCATGTTTTGATTTTTGATTTTTGTTCTATTCCTTTTTTTTCAGCACCCCTTTATAGGTTGGGCCTGTACCCTAGCCAGGTACAGGGATGGAGTGGGTTGATAGCCTGAACTGTCAGTAAGAGGGGGTAGATTTTCTTTTGAGAATTTTCCATGACAGTTCAGCGCGGCTAGGAACAACTGGTGACACCAGACCTGTTGTTCCTCCTTCAAGTTCTGTTTTTCTCGTTTTTTTTTCTTTACGTGGCAGACCTGAAGAAAGGATACCACAACCTCTTCGCCACAGGCACGCGAACTTCTGTTTGCGATGTGTGATAAGATGTCCAAGAACCCTGACCCCATACCGACGAGCTAGGACGTGCTGCCAGCTAGCGCGTGCCACTTGGACATCTCGCAGCAAGACTTGAAGGCGGAATTAAGTAAACGTTCCTTACCTACGAATGGAAATGAAAATGCCCTGGTGGCGTTACTACAAGAAGTCATGGGATGGGACACGAGGGAAAGGATCTAGAGACTTTTGTTTTTAAAGACTTCCTAGAAGAAGAAATTCCTCCAAGCATGACAAATCTTTTCAATGCTCTATTGAAACTTAGCTCATCAATGGAAGAACAGAAAACATCATCAGCCGAGTTAAAGGCAGCAATGGCTGAACAGAAATCGTCAATAGAAGCATCAATTTATGAACAGAAATCATCAATGGAAGCATCGATGGCTGAACAGAAATCATCAATAGAAGCATCAATGGCTGAACAGAAATCGTCGACGGCCGAATTAAAAGCATTGATGGACATACAGAAATCATCAACGGCAGAGTTGAAAACGACGATGGAAGCATCCGTAAATGAGTTAAAGGCATCGCTGGAAGAACAAAAGTCATCAGTAGCAGAACTGAAAGCCTCTGTTGAAGAAGTGAAAGCCGAGATGGAAATTTCTATGTAGAAACAGCTTGACAGTTTTGAATCAACTGTAGAGTAGAAACTGGAGCCCATAGAAAACTCTATCAAAATCAACCTTGAAAGTCATATAGATTATAAAATGGGAGAGATAAAGTCAGATATTGAAAAGAGATTGGAAGAGGTGAAAGTTTCTGGACAGCTCAAAATAAAAGAAGCTAAATGTGAAAGTTCCTCAATGAAGAAAAATTTCGAAGAAAATATGACTGAACTAGAGAGTGTCCAGAAACGGCATACAGCGACTTTATCTACAGATGTGACTGTGAACAAAAGACTTCATCCTCCAACATTTGTCGGCCAAACGCCCTGGCAAACATACAGACTTCAGTTCGAGACAGCAGCGGCAATGAACTTTTGGACTAACGAGGAAAAAGCTACAGCTTTAATTTTAGCACTCAGAGGAACAGCTGCAGAACTATACCAGCAGAGCTAAGGTAATATTATTCATCTTTAATACAAGTCTTAGAATTGCAATACGGAAACCAGCACATGCAAGAGGTCTACCGTCTACAGCTCGGAGTCGAACACAGAATCATGGAGAGACGTTGCAGCAGTTATGTGCGGACAGAGAAAGCCTGACACATTTGGCTTATCCCACGTTTGATTATGTCAATGAGGTAGCCAGAGAAGCATTTATTAATTCACTGAGAGATCGTGAGTTACAGCAAGCAGTACGACTGGCTGAAAAAACACCAACGCTGAGGTTTTGGCTTACGCTCTGGCATATGAGGCTGCAACACAAGCCTCAAGAAGTACTGTCCGCCTAAGAGAAATAACCGAAATAGAATATACCTGCTGCCGGGTCAATACATCGAAAAGACGGAGTCGATTTAAATGCTGGACCTGCAACAAAGAAGGCCACCTCCAAAGATATTGCTGAAAGAGACGAAGATCAAACTCCCCACAAGATGGCAAGAGGAAATCTGAGTCTGGCTGTGAAAAATGCAGAGAAAGCGAGCGGAACAAAGAAACGCCAGAGCTGTAAGCCCTATACCAACTCTACGCTCGCAACAGGGAAACGAGGGGCAGGAGTTGGCCTGTAAATCGACGCCCCCGGTATCATCATCAACATAAACAAATTATAGCTTAATAATCAACGGGAGAGTTCAAGAACAAAAATGCACGATAATAGTAGACACAGGTGCTTTTAGGTCTATTCTTCGGTGCGATTATGATAAAGACGACAACGTCGAGCTTCCTCCTTATGCAGAAACCTTAATTCGAGCAAACTTTCTTGGTGATCCCGGGAACAATCGATTCTATCTAATAGAACCAGACCGAACAAAATAAATAAGAAATGTCGCCGTTGAAAAATGTTTCATAACTATCAATGAAAAGAAGGAAGTTTTGGTACGAATCCTAAACTCCCGTGGAAAACCCATCAAATTAAAGAAAGGTAAAGCGGTGGCTCATGGAGAACCAGCCGAAGAGACCCCAATGGAAAGATATTTCCGACAGAAGTACAACGTTGAAGAGCTACTGGAATAAAAAAAATGGATGGAATATTGAAACGCAAATGGGAAACCCCGACGAGTCATCATGCCGGATGCAGGTATCGGTTGCCAGGAACAAAATAAGGGATGTGCTGGAAGAATTCCATAATGCTGCTACGGGAAGACATCTTGGTGTCAATACGACTTGATCAACGGGATTGGGATAGCTACATTCCAGGATACAATTCAGGATACTGAATTTACTGAAGAAACCATAACCATACTTCGGAGGCGTCTCTCAGAAATCCGTCAACTGGCAAGAAAGAACCTCAAGATATCCAGCGACAGAATGAAAACACGATACGACATCAGAGGTTATTCTAGTGGATTCAGGGAAGGAGACCTCGTCTGGCTATTTAACCCACGGCGACGAAAAGGAAAATCACCGAAGCTTTAACAGCAGTGGGAAGGACCCTACAAGAGCCTTACGCGCATCAACGATGTAGTCTACGAGATGCAGCGTGGACCGAAAGACAAAAAGAAGATCGACGGAGATGGAGTTGGATCAATTCGTTGAGCGGCACGACCACCATGCCATGGATCCCGGGTTCGAGACCAGATCTCCTCGTGGGTTTTTATTAAGAAATTAAATTACTCCACTCCGTCTCTGGGCTGTTGTCTAGCTCGCAGCAATGCAAAAAATAAGACATTCAAGTTTCCTCACCTCACAATTGGGCACATCGTATAAAAAAGCCACATTAAGAAGATACAACTATTCGCGACGAACAGTTCTAATAGAGGGGCAGTGTAACATGTACTGTAGTCTAGTATAGGCTACATGATGAAAACGAAATCAAGCTTTGCAATGCGCATATCCCGAATTTTGGAAAGCAGAAAAACGTCACTTGACGTATGAAGTTAAGGACGTCTCGAACCTATGGTGACTTGGTGTGGTGGAAATGAATAACGGAAATTTCTAGAACTAAGTTGCTGAACTTTCTAGAATTAAGCTAAGTAGTATAAATAGCGCTCAGTTAGTTGTATTTTAAACAGCGAAGTGGTAAGTGCTAATTAGTAAAGTGAAGCAGTGTATTGTGTAGAGAACGTGTAAAGGAAATTGTTAAATGAACTAATAAAGTGACGTAAATAAAATTGTGAACATTTATGATTGAAAATAAGTGTCTTGATTACAATAATTTTTCGAGCTCGGAGAGCCCCATTTACGTTACAATATTATTCCCCTGTGCACCCTGACAACTGACGGTAAAAAAATAGATTAACATTCATAATAAAATCTATACTTATTTAATTTTCCGCTTGTGTAAAATTCAAGGACGAGTGAAGAAATGAATTCTTCTTTTTCGAACCCATGTACTTACTGATTTTATCAAGTTTACTTTGCAGGACAAATGTATTGCTAATATTTTCTATTACTCTTGGAATCGCAAATCTTTAATTGAAAATGGTTAATATTCAGTAGAATCATATTGCTTTAACTGATTCTTTACCTCCGAAATATCAGATAAAGATTTGTTTTTTATAATGTCTTTGTAACATGATGTATAAGGTTGCTTTAAACGTTTCACAATTTAAAACAAAAACAAAACAGTACCCTGTAAAATATCTAATAGATAAATCGTTAACATATAGTTTACAATAAGATTCTTCTTTATTTACTCAATTATTTACTGACTTATTAATGATATCTCGGTCTGGTACATTATAGGTATGTCATATTGTTTCAATCTGTCTCATCTGATGGTTCTGATTGTGACTGGAACACTGCATCCCAATCAATATCTAATAACACAGGTCTACAAATACCGGGGTCATGTCAGTTGTTGGAAAGCTGAGGGTCATTTCCGAAGTAATTTGCTGCGTAGAATCCGAATCCGGGGTCAGAATTGGCCCATCACGTCAGGATTTTGAGATATTTAAGGTTATGTACCCGAAATGGTATGCACATTACTCTTTTATTTTTATCTCTTGATCTACCCAACACAGCGACATCAAACAAACGCTAAAAAATAACTAACCTAATGACCTTTCCAAAACTCCGAAAATTCATGTAATTAGTACACGGCTCTTTTATTTTTATTGTATTACCCATCTTATTACCTTCCGAAAAAGGTGCAACATAAGGTAGACAAAAGATTAGACAAACCGCATCCTTAGAAATCCCTGACTACCTAATTATTTTATTGCACTTTAGGTAGGAAATTCTTTAAATAAACAAAATTTTTACGATAAAGGGTCGAAAATGTTTGTTTTGGGTGAACCGGTAATTCATTTTAATTATTGCTATAAAAAAGTTATAAAAATGTTAGTGCAATTTTGTTTTATTGCCGATATTAGCTAGGATTCACACCCTTGTATCCTGGCGTTCTGTTACTCGTACCTGATAGACATTTTGCTATAAAAAAGGGTCAGTCAGCAAAAAGACCTTTCATAGTTGAAAAAAAATCTGGTGTTTTTAAGCAAAAATTATTAAAAAATGGTAGAATTCAGATTTGAGGAATACTCGGATATTATTTACATTTATGGTGTAGTAGACAGAAATGAGAGAGCGGCTGTACTGGAATATCAAAGGAGTATCTCTAACCGGTGAGCACCCCCAAAGAGGGGTATTTACACGGACTTTCCAAGAGTTAAGAGAAACAAGAAGTGTAAAAGAAACAGGAAGAAAACTGAAATTTAGTACTTGGCTTCTGGAACGCGACATTGACAACAGGGCGTTTCTGGACCGAATTCTGTGGACAGATGCATGTCAATTCACCAGGAATGATGTCATAAACTTCCATAACCTCCATACCTGGTCGAACTTTTACCCACACAGGGCAAAGGTAACCTCATTCCAGCAGATTCAGTGTCAATGTTTGGGCTGGTATCATCGGCAACTATTTGGTAGGACCATTCATTTCGCCGCAAGTGCTTAATAGTGACATTTATGCCAACTTTTTGGAGAATACAATGCCAGATCTAATAGAGGAGAACCCTATGGATAATCTTAGGGAAATGTTTCACCAACACGATGGAGTACCAGCGCATATGGCTAACATTATGAAAAAAAAAATTACCGAACCGCTGGATTGGAGGAGGTGCACCGATTTCTTGGCCTGCTAGATCTCCAGACCTTTCCCCATTGGACTTTTTCTTACGTGGAACAATGAAGGATGAAGGTTATTTAAGCCCAGTTAACAATAAGGAGGATTTAGTTAGCCGAATTGGGAATGCAGCGACGAAAATACGGGAGAAGCTGGTAATATGCCTTTAACAGGGACTTAGAAGGAGATTGTTGAAATGCATCGAAAGTGGCGGAGAACATTTTTAACGGCTTTTGTTACTTATCAAGATTAATTGTAATTCTTTTTAAACTCAATAATAAGAATTTTAGTTAAATTTTTTTAATTTGTTGATTTTTATAATATTCTCCGATAGGATTTCTACGTATAAATTGCTAAATACTTTCCCTACGTGGACATGTTGCACCTTTTTGGAAAGGTAATAAGACGGGCAATCCAATAAAAATAAAAAAGAGGTATACTAATTATATAAATTTCGGAGACAATTTTGGAAAATGCTGAAATTTTGGTAATTTCAAAACATTTTTTTTTAATTTCGGCCGTTACTGTACCTGCAGAAGTAGTAGTGAGATCAACATTGTTGACATTTTTGGAAAGGTCATTTGGATAGTTGTTTTTTAACGTTTGTTTTATGTCGCTATGATGGGTAGATCAAAAGATAAAAATAAAAGAGTAATGTGCATACCATGAAAAACTTAAATTTATGAATCCCCCCCCCCCCCCCCCCCCCCCGAAACCGATTGGCTCGGTTAAAATTTGCTCGTGAACACATAAATTGAACTTCCAAAGACTGGAAACGGATTTTGTGATCGAATGAAACAAAAATTAACCGAATGGGATCAGATGGGAGGAAGTCATGTCGCCGTCCTCCTGGAAAAGAGTTCGATCACAAATACACAAAGGCTGTAGGAAAATTTGGAGGTGGATCTATAATGCTTTGGGGGTGTTTTCTATCTAGTGGTGTTGGTCCAATTTATCGTGTGGAGGGTAAAATGGATCAGAATCAGAACCTTCACATTCTTAAATTGTAATGGAACCGTATGCGGAGGAAAACTTGCCTGTCACTTGGAAATATCAGCAGGATAACGACCCGAAGCATACAGCTACAGAGTTAAAGAGTGGTTCAAGTCAAAAAGTATGGAAGTATTGGAATGGCCATTATGCATTCCAGACTTAAACCCTATCGAACACCTTTGGGGGACTCTTAAACACAAAGTTTCGGAAAAAATATGGTAATATGGAAGAATTGTTTAACGCCTGTTTAACTGTTTTGAAAAATAATGGATGGCCAACAAAATATTAGGTAACAAATGTAAAAAATCAGTTATAACTTTACTATAAAGCTTTCTATTTTATAGATTATAAAAACGATAACCAACCGTTTCTAATTAGATGACTCGCTATTCTACCGCAGCCGCTAGCATGCCAGCAGGCCATCCCGTCCTGCTCAAGCATCTGCTAACGTATGAATGACCAGCAGAGGCCGTGACCCTGATTAGAATTTGGGTTGGAAGGAGATCGGCTTGTCCTATGTGGGTTACTATCCGACAAGGTATAGAGGTTGCAGAAGTTTGAGATAGATAGATAGATATTTACTAGCAAAAATTTTGCCACATAAAAAACATACTTTTAGAACTTTTCTTGAATAACAACAACTAGTATCGTAAAATCTTTTAAATTTAACTCATTCTTAACATAATTAGGCATTTCATTAAATAACAATAGACCTTAGTAGAACACAGAATTTCCTGTTTTCATTAACCTGCAATTGCCAGTACATTAAGTTATCTCTAAGGTTTTTAATTTTTAATACAAAGAATAATAGATTATAAGACACTCTTCACACTCGTCCATTTTAACGTTTCCGACATTACATGTGTAGTGTGATGTGCCGACTAGAGTAGACGTGTTTTTGATTTCGCTCCACTAGAACGGCAGTTAATCCGTGTTTATAATATAAATTTTTATAATACCATTTCACGATTGTTTCGGTTGCTCGGTTTATCCACCAAAAAATTGGTTGGTTAGTAAAAGCGCTGTAAAATAAAAAATTCTAGCTATCGGTTAATTTCTCAAATTTTATCATTCTAAATGATGGCGGGGAAACAATCCGCTAGTTCTTCCAAACATCAAAAGGAGAGAAAACGAGCGAGCTCTGTGTGTTCGACTCCTGTGTTTACTAGAAGTGCAGCTACAGCTAATCAAGATGCAGTTCAGGGGAAAAATCCCCAGTCGGAGTACCACAGTCTGCTCTTGGATCTTGAGGAACGGTTAAACAAACGTTTTCTAGCCATGGAGGAGTTTATCTCGAAATCTATGTCCAATTTGATTGACACTGTAATAAATCCACTCAAATTGCGACTGGAGCAGATCGAGGAGAAATGTGCCATCTTAGAAGAGCAACACACTTCAATCAGTGAGAAAAATGAGGATCTCCTCCGTTGTCAACGCTTGTCGGATATTACATTGAGCGGGGTTCCTGTTAAAGAGACTGAAAATCCGCTTAAAATTCTCCAAAGTATGGCGAGTGTCATCGGACATAGCTTATCTCCGTACGTGCATGTCTTTCGGCTGGGGAACAAATCCAAAGCTCCAATTCTGGTGAGGTTCTCTTCAGCTAATGAGCAACGATGTTTTATTTCAGCATTTAAGAGGCGTGGAGGGGTCAAGCTAAATCAAATTGATGGCTTCTCTTCAGAGGGTCCCGTCTACGTTAACCCAAGTTTGACTGCTACGAATCAGTCTCTGTTTAGAGAAGCTCTTATGCTCCGTAAGCGTGGTCTAATTGCCTCTGTTTTTATACGAAATGGATACGTGTTTGTGAAATTCAAAGAGAATGAACGTCCCGTGAAGATAATTACTAAGAGCCAACTCCATACTGTATCATAGACTGCCACTGGTGCTGTGTAATCGTGTCTTGTGGAAATGAAACTCAAAAAGCTTTTGCTAATATTCAAATTTTTGTTAGTTTTACTTGATTATTATTTTGCTCTGAACTTTAAAAATTTATACATATCATTAATCTTTTTTAGCATTTCATTAGTTTTTGCAAATTCTTTTTTTAATTATGTTGTTTTCAGTATAATATTAGGGTTGATTTATGTCGCATTGACGCTCTTTTCATGTTTTTGCTGGGTCGAAAATCTCCGGTTATTGTTTTTCTGTGACATTATTTTATTATCGACAGTACTTTATTTTCGCTTTGCATATAATCCTGCACCTGTCGTGAGAAACTGGTTAAAATTTTTACCATGTCTTTAGTAGGTGACTTTAACAGCGTGAGCAGGGTTAGGGTGCTTCTGAATATTTTTTCCTGTCAGGCGATGGGCTTTAATATCTGTTCCCTCAATGCCAGAAGTATTAGAGGTAAGATTGACGAGTTTCGACTAATGTTTGAGGGGTCACGGGTTCATGCAATTGTAGTTAGTGAATCTTGGTTGCAGCCGCATGTACCTTCTTCCCATATTTCATTGCAGGGTTACAAGCTATTTCGAAATGATCGGAAAGAAAGATTAGGGGGTGGTGTGGCCGTATACTTAAAAGAGGATTTTAAAGCTAAAATAATTTACTTTTCGCGTTCGGAGGGGTGTGAGTATGTATTGGTGGAGGTAGATACCGGCGTTGAGAGGTGTGCTTTGGGAGCTGTATACTGCCCGCCGGGGGTCTTCAATTTAGATTTAATGAAGGGTTTTGAGGAGTCGTTAAGCTGTTGTACTCGGAAGTATTCCAACGTGATTCTGGGTGGAGATTTTAATGTCGACGTCCTCCGGAACGACTACGCTCTAGAAGTTTTGTATCCCTTTTACAATCACTGCATTTAGGAATTATAAATAGTCTTCCAACGTATTTGAATGCAGCTTGCCCATCACAGCTGGACTTGATTCTCGTCTCTGACATTGATCGGGTTTTATTTCAGAACCAAATTTCTCCTCCGAGCTTTCTCGATCATGATATCTTGTTTGTATCTTATGGCTTACCTCTGCATCCATTCCAACCTAGGATTGTATTTTTTAGGAATTATAATAATATAAATTTACAGAATCTCGGTGATGATTGTAATTCGCTGTGCTGGGATGACTTCTATTCTAGTACTTCAGTGGACTCCAAAGCAGAAATTCTGACTTCTCATATTAAAAATCTACATGATCAACACGTTCCCGCGATCAGACGTAAAGTTCGACCAAATAGCTCTCCATGGTTCTCTACAGAAATTCTGTCTCTTATTGAGGAAAGAGAGTTTTACTATCGAATTCATCACAGGGTTAAAACTGAAAGTACTAGAGCCTTGTACATATCAGCTCGCAATCGGGCGACTGCAGCGATTAAAAGAGCTAAAAGGCAATACTTTAAAAATTTGCTGAACCCTGAGCTGCCTTCCAGGCAGCTTTGGAAGAATCTCAGACGATTTGGCGTTTGTGATGGGGAAGGAAATAAACCTACATGCACCTTCGATCCAAATGAGTTAAATGCCCTGTTCACATCACGGGGTGTGAATGAAGTTTCAGTAGATGCATTTGAACAGACTATAGGTGTGTCTGAATCCAAATTTTCTTTCCGTTGTGTGGGGGTCGATGAGTTGCATAGGGCTATACTCTCGATAAAATCTGACGCTACTAGGCCAAATGATATTCACCCTCGTTTTTTAAAAATGATTCTGCCCTTCATTCTGCATCAATTACTGCATGTCATCAATTATTCCTTGACCTCCTCATCCTTCCCGCGCATTTGGAAAATGGCTACTGTTTTAGCCATTCCCAAAAAGTCATCTCCTAATGATATAAATGACTTTCGCCCGATTAGTCTTTTGTCTTTTCTTTCTAAGGTTCTAGAAAAGTTGATGTGTTCGCAGATAACAGAATATCTAGACACAAATGAACTTCTGTGTTCATGGCAGTCTGGCTTCCGGTCCCAACACAGCTGTGAAACGGCTTTGCTTAAAGTAACACACGATCTTCGCATTGCTCTTGATTTGAAGCATACTTGTATTCTGGTATTGCTTGACTTTTCGAAGGCGTTTGATAGTGATAATCACAGTATTTTGCTTCATAAATTGACGTCCCTTTTCGGTTTCTCCTCATCGGCTATCTGCATGTTACGGAGCTTTTTGTCTGATAGGTGGCAGCAGGTTAAATTGGGGGATAAAGTGTCAGGACCTCTCCCGCTTACATGTGGAGTTCCTCAAGGCTCTATCCTGGGTCCTCTTCTTTTTAGTATTTTCATCAATGATCTTCCGGGAGTGGTTAAGGATGTGAAGGTTCATATGTATGCGGATGATGTGCAGATTTACAGTAGCAGTCCTGTCGATCGACTAAACTGGAATATTGAACGTATTAATGGTGACCTCAACAGAATATATAACTGGTCAATCAGTAACAATCTCAGCCTGAATCCTCAAAAGTCACAGTTCGTATTACTACAAAACAATTCTAACTCCGATTGTATTGGATTATCTAATGTTTGGCTTAATGATTCGCAGCTGCCGCTCGTGGATATTGCGAGGAATTTGGGAGTGGTTATTGGTTCTTCGATGAAATGCTGTGACCACATCAATCACATTCTTGGAAAAATTTACGGTGGACTACGCCGACTTTGGCTGTCGGCCAATATTCTATCTAGAAACCTGCGAGCAAAACTTGTCAAAGCCTTGCTTCTTCCTCACTTTATGTTTGGTAGCTTAGTATTCCCCAGGCTTGATAGTTCGTGTAGTCATAGACTTAACGTCGCTTTTAATGACTGTCTCCGTTTTATACATGGGCTTCGACGCTTTGATAGCGTTTCTTCTTTTATTCCACAATTCTTGGGACACTCATTGGATAACCATCGTACAATAAAATTGCTAATTTTTATGTTTAATCTAATTCGCAACAAAGCACCTAAATATCTCTATGAACACCTCGTGTTTCTAAGTTCCTCTAGACACCATAGTCTTTTAATCCCACGATTTCATAGAACAATATTAGAGCACTCTTTCTTTGTTCAAGCTGCTCGCGCTTGGAATAACTTACCGATCTATATTCGGAATGCAGGTTCTCTCGATAGGTTCAGGATACTATTGTTGACGCATTTCTCAGCATTATAATGTCTTAATACTTTTGTAATGATTAATACTGAAGTTATAGCTTTTGGTTACTGGGTTTTTCGGCTTGGCTCCTATATCACGAGTAATAGGCATAAGTAGTTAGAATTAATTTCTTTTTGGTTCTAATATATAAGATTTCTAAAAAGTTTGCTTTACCTACAGGTTGATTTTTTTTTTTTTTGTTTTTTTTTTAAAACTCTTGCTATTCTTTGTTACCTAATCTTTAAGTTTGAATTAATGTTTCTTGGTTAGATATATTTCATATTCTAAAAATTGTTACTTTTAAAATACGAATTAATTACTCTATACGCATTACTATTGTATTCATTAGATCCATATGTAAATGTACGATATAAGATTGATACATCTTGTGTACAATTCTCGTAATAAATTTGATTTGATTTGATTTGATCTATCTCCTGACGTATATCTTCTGCACCATAATATAATTCTTATTCTGTAATTTCTACAGACAGGTTTTAATATTGTGTTATGAATGTGTATTACTGTGTGTAGAGTAATATTCTTCCGTATTCTTTTCGAAAACCTACTTTTTTTGGAAATCTTTTTACAAATATAGTCTACGTAACTACTTCCACCTAAATGTCTTACTTTTTTTATATTTTCACCATTTATGCGCACATTTCCAGCATTGACATCATTTATAACTAATATTTCGGTTTTTGTCACATTCAACTTTAATTTGTTCATACTCGTACTTACGTACGTTCAAATCATCATTCAGCTTTACCCGGTGCACTGCGATTCATTCGTCCACAGATTTCGGCCAACAAACGCCCGATCCTCCATGTCGCATTCCATAAGCCAAATGCAAAATTTTAATCTTTTCTCGGAATCTCCTTCCAGTATCCCTTGCTCTGGGATATAATGATATGAACGGCACCCTGCTGGATGAGTTATTCTCCAAACTTTAACTGAAGGCACTAATTATCTTGGGGATCGTCTCGGCCTCGTTTCAGAGTCTTGTCCGACGAATGTGTTTTAACTCACAATTCCGCACTGTTTGTAGTTACACTTCCGGTCTTTCTTAACCTTCTGAAAGTACGCGAAAATACCCATCTTTGGAGTGCACGTCGGGCACTTTTAATACATTCGTGCTGACTGATTTATTTCTAATTTATTAAGATTCATCAAATACTGACTACTACAAAAAAAAATAACAATATAATTACAAAGAAAAAGTAACCCTAACAAAGCTGATTCTTCAGATGAGATCTAGATAAGTGAAAATCAATACGTTCAAAATGATTATTAAAAAGACGACACATAGATGCAATAGGCTCATGCATACCATAATTAGGGCGGTGGTGGGGAATATGGAGAAAGCTTTGGTTCCTCAAGGGGCGAGTAGGAATCGATAAATATAGAGCTCCCAACAGTTCGGGGGAATCAACCGCGCCCGCAAGCAATCGAAGGCAAAAACAACTTTTGAGTTGTCGCGTCTACTTTCAAGGGACTCTAATGAAATAAGCCTTAATCGGTTAGCGTAGGGCGGCAGCCGAAGAGGATCGATCCAAGGAAGGTCGCGAAGGGCAAATCCAACGAATCTACGCTGTAGCCTCAATGCGATTAATATGAGTCGCATAAAAAGGAGACCACACAGGACTAGCATACTCCAAAACATGTCTCACGAACGTAAAATAAAGGAGTTTAGTTATATATGGGTCATCAAACTCCTTAGACCATCACTTGACGAAGCCCAGAGCTTTGTTTACAATAGTGCTGATATGGTCGTCAAATAAAAAGGTCGTATTTAGCACGACCCCTAAATCTTTAGTCTTGTCTAATCTGTTCAGAGAGCCACCGTCTAAGGTGTAGTTAAAGTGCACTGGATTCCTTGATCGAGAGAACGACATAGTAGTGTGGCGTCATCAGTGTAACATAGAATTCTGGAATTAGAGAGAATTAAGGATACATCATTGATGTAAATGATAAAAAGCAATAGTCCTAGATGGCTTCCTTGAGGAACACCGGAGGTGACATAAATATCGTTCGAAACCGAACCTCGAAATAGAACACGTTGCGTGCGATCAGACAGATAGGAACGAATCCAATTAACAAAAATTGATGGAAACCCTAGAAAAGACAACTTACGAACAAGAACACTGTGGTTAATTCTGCCAAAAGCCTTGCTAACATCAGTAAAAATGCAATTAAAAAAAATTTAAATACATTCAACTATTAATAACTGAAATTAACCTGTTTATATTTAAGAATGAGTGAATGATGATATATATATATATATATATATATATATATATATATATATATATATTTACATACATATAGCAGTCATGGTAAATGTTTCTCACCAAACTGTGATGCGGGTGAAGAAAAAAATTGACAATGGGGAGCAATTTTGTTCGAAGAGACCCCCTTCTAAACGAAAGACCACCCCTAGAGGTGATCGGAAGATTCGGAACATCTGTCTGCAGAATCGGAAGAAGCCTCTAAAGGTTCTGACAAAGCTTATTCAGGAAGCGGGAGTTGATATTTCGGACCGAACAGTTCGCAGAAGGCTGAAAGAGGAGGGGTTGACGTGTCATCGTCCAGCCAAGAAACCGAACTCACTCCTACCATGAAGAAAAAGAGACTGGAGTGGGCTCGGAATCACCGTCACTGGTCTGTTGAGCAGTGGGAAAAGGTATTTGTTGAAAATATTCTTATTTACACCAAATTTGTTCAACAATATGGCGCTGTCAGCTAAAATAAGCATTGTTCCAGGACTGCTTTTCGGACGAGTCGACCTTCCAAGTAATGATCATTGAGACGGTGAAGCATCCCCCCCCAGTAATGATCTGGTCGGCCATTTGTGGGCAAGGAACAGGACGTCTCTACATAGTGAACGGTATGATGAGACAGGAGCAGTATAAAGAGGTCCTGGAGAACCAATTGCTGCCCCAAATGGCGGATTGTTCAAGAAACGGGGAGAAACTTATATTTATGCAGGATGGGGCACCTTGCCAAAAGCATTATGGCCTACTTTAAAGAAAAAAAATCGAGGTGTTGCCATGGCCAAGTAACTCGCCGGACCTCAACCCGATTGAGAACATCTGGGAGGTCGTAAAGCGAAAAATCGGGAAATGTTTGATAGCGTATTATACTTTTTTGATAATTTGTTTTTGATAATTATTTTTTATATATTCACGTGTAGACTATCACATTATATAATTTAAAATAATATAAGTTGTTTTGGTTAAAATTAATACCAAATGATACTAAAATTATTTAAAGCACTTATTTTTAGGAAAAAGGTGGATATAATCTTTGACCGGATTACTTACAAGAAAATAAGAAATGTTTAAACAAAAATATTTCTTGTGCTTTATTTAAATTAAATCGGGTACAATACAGTTAGAAGTGAGGATTATTATGATAGAAGGAAACAAATTAAAAAAAAACACGCCTTTTTAAGGTTCAATATTTTGTCCAACCCCCATGAGCTTTCAAAACCTCCTTTATCCTTGTGGGCATTGATGAATACAAATTTGTTAGGAACTCTTAAGAAATTTGATTCGTCCATATATCCTCTAGCAATTTAACTAGATCCCGAACGTTATTTGGTTTTGATGGGCTACAATTCTTTTCACTTTCGCCCACACGTGCTCAATACTATTATGGTCTGGGCTGTTAGCAGGCCATGGCAATGAAACTAATCCAAAAATCTCCTTAAATTCTGAAACCTAAGAAAGAAATAACATTTTCATAACTCAATCTACACGAAAAAATATAAAATTTTAATAGATTACTCACTGTTCGAGCTGTGTGACATGGAGCTCAATCGTCTTGAAAAAGAGGATTTGATGTGTACTGCGTTAAATCATCATAAGTTGGTATGACGCAATTTCTCAGAATTTCTACATATTTTTGTTGGTTTACCGAACCTTCTACAACACAAAAACTGCCTACTTTCTCAGATGTGATGCACCGCCAGAACATTACAGATGGCACCGGGTATTTCTTTTGCGACGGACTCTTTTATTTCCATCGTAACCTTTCAGGTTAAATTTACATTCATCTGAAAAGATAACATTTTTCCAATCGGACACAGTCCATTCCAGATGACTCCTGCAAAAATCAATCCTTTTTTTCATCTGCGTCTTGTTTAATTGGGGTTTTTTACAAGGTCTATACGAACCCAAACCTTCACATAAAAGCGCGTTTCTTACCGTACGCGACGTAACAGTGATCCCAAGATTTCGCTGAAGATGATTTGTGATATCCGGACTAGTGATAAAGGGATCTTGACTTAGCATCCTCTTAGTATCACAAAGCATCCTAATTTTCATCACCTTGGGACGTCCCTGTCGCTTTAGCGTCGCTAAAGTGCCACTTTCGCGGTATTTTTTTAAAAAAGAATTTACCGTTGACTTCTTTAAAAGTGTTGAGTCGCTATTTTTCATTCGGATAGGGACTAAACACACAAATTAATTATATTTATTTTATCACTTTCACTTAAAATTTTCCGCGAACCCATAGTTTTATCTTCATTACTAGACAAACGGCGGAAAACTGACCACTTACAACTGAGTGACTACTATCAAAGTTGAAATTATAACTGTTTATAGTCTATAAAATTCAATGTAATTAATTATTTCTCTGAAATTTTCTGTAAAACAACAAAAATCCAATGAATAACATTTAAAATACGTTTAAAATCGACTGCCCGATAACTTTTTTCCACCAGTGTATATATATATACGCTTCTAGTGCGCTTTTATTGCCAACTAACTACTTAAATATGTACATAAATATTGTGCTTACAACGAGCACTATAAAGTGATACCACAAGGCATTCCGACAATTAGAAAAATAATATTATATTGTAGTATCGCACACGTATTGCAGTGCGGACATATTTTAAATGTATTATCAAAACCTTGTTACATACCTGGTACCCTTGGAAATTATGTTTTAACAAATGAAGTTCAATTCAATTTTCTCACCAACGTGGAACCGTTCATTAATTACAATTTATTTTGTGATGACCAATATTGCTCACACCGTTGTTGTGTAGCTCCAAAGTTTTAAGCCCGCGAACCCGCTGCATCACGTGCGCGACACAATAAATGCTAATCTGAATTTTACGAGGCTAGAAAAATTATAGACAAGGCAAATGAAAGAAGAACATTGTAATTTTATTTTACTTTTAGTCTCTTGGGCCACGGATAATAGTCCAGGGACACCTGAAGGTCCGACTAATATCAGGATAGAGGTTGAGTGCCGCAAAAACGTATTCCTCCGGATTTCCTACGAAATTTATTTCCTCCCCTTTTTTCTTGTTTTTCCTTTATATCTTCGTGTACGGGTAAATGGAAATTATTCTGCTTCCAACCTTCCTCGTTTTTGTTTTTTAAAGAAAAATTGCACTCCTAAGAGATACGACCGTCTCTGACAGATTTCACTTTCGAAAAGAAAGCCGGCCGGCACTCTTTCTCCCTTCTTCCTATTCGAATTCGTCGTTGTCTCGAACTTTAAATGAGCTGCCGCTGACTCGAATCAATCACCTGAACTGATTAACCAGCCAACTTATATGCTCACATAACAAATTAGCTTAGCCAAATTAACACAAACCAAGTAATATTTTTATTATCGGGAAGAAATAAAATGTTGTTACTGCCTTAGTTTTTACCGCCTCTTTGCAGTATCCTTTGCGGTGAAAATACATTAGATTTTTGCATTTAAAAACATGGATATCCGGAATAATTTATTGACTGGTTCTCCTGAGCCTCCAGTGCAGTGCTCGTCAAATTAACTTTGACAAATTACTTTACTGGTCAGATTCGAAGCCACTTTTACATTATTAGAAAGTAGCCAATGTTCAATGTTTAATTTATAAATTTCTACAAGCGGTTGCAATATTTTGAATGTGCGGGACAATTCCCGTCACTTGAAAGCTTCCAAAAACAATTCTGTCAAGAAAATAGTCCGTCTTAAAAGAGAACCTTTTGCAGTATAGTAGGCTTTATCAGTACCTTTGTATTGCCCTGTAATGTGAGCCATGCCTTATCTATTAAAAGTGTATTTTATACCCTGTGGTTGTCGCCCCTGCTAGCTGCCACGGATGTAATCTTTTGAGGAAGAAGAAGATTGTTTCGTGACAGCGGCCAGGGATAATCAGCCACAGGAGGTAAGTGAAGATTTCTTCAATCTTTTTTGCATATTTATTCAAGCCATCATAGCTTGAATAATTAGCTAACTAATAAATGTGCAGCTTTCAGCAACGTCACAAGAAGATTTTGTGGAATTTGGCATCTGGCTTAAAGAAAACTCACTTCTTCAGAAGCGAACAACGCTTTATTTACTGAAGGCTAGGAAAAAGTTAATTTCACACACCCTGTTTTTGACGCTAACCCCTCGATTATCGATAAACACAATATAGGACAACGCGATTCCCTCAGGTGCAGCGTAAGGACCGTCGAATATATAGAATGATTTCAAAGAATGGCCTCATACGTGCGGAGGTTAAACGCCCCTCAGTGTGACCACGTCGCTCGCGGGTAGCCCCCACCAAAAAGCATCCCTTCTAAGAGCAGCAACAGAATAACGAAGTGGAAGAATAACAGAACGCTCATCCCCACTACCCCTCTATAATCTCCATTTCTAACAGCCGGTCAGGCTCCTCCACGGAAGGAAAGAAGGACGACACTCTGTTATTTGCCCCCGAGGTGCTGGGAGCTCCAAGTACAGGTTAGAGGTGTAACATCCACTTCCGTACGCTGTCTCGTACACAACTGTTTCACGGTAAAATATTTAATTAATTTTAGTATATCTGGTTGCCGTGCATATTTTCACTCCTGCCGTCACAGCAGAGAGATATTAATATTATTTTTTGGCTTTATTCTGCACAATGGCACTGGAAGTTTTTTTTATTCAAGATAAAGTCTGCATTTTATTCACTCCAAATATCGCAAATACGCTACGTCAGCCTTAAACGCGCGTAGAAATTAGTTTCATTTATATTCAAAAAGACAAAAAATATATTTAGGCATCGTCTAATAGTACCCCCTATCAAGGCGGAAAACCGAAGACATAAGTTCCTGATTTTTATAATATTAGATTTAATTCTTTTAATTGATTATTTCCTGTTAGGTAATAAGGCATATTAGCATTAGGACAGCATTTGTATTATGGATTCCAGTAATTTTAACGCAATGTTTCATAGTTAGTTTAGAAAAAGAAACAACAAATCCCATTTTTTTGTCAAAATATTACCTTTTCTAAATTTCAGTATAGGCAAGTAAAATTCAAAACGTGACCTTAGTTTTGGAAAGTATGTAATCGGAATTTACACTTTAGCAAGAGGTAACGGTTTGGTTAGAGCGTTTATGTTAGTTCAGTCTAGATATTTTGAAAGTGAGTTTCGTAACAATAAATGTAGGAACAACCTACTTATATTTGAGCTGTGCACAACTCATCTATTGAACGCGCGGTATAATTTGAAATGAGGATGATTGCAAATATCCTGAATAATAGATGCTATTTAAAATAATAGGGTAACGACTAGTGCGGATTGTTTTGGTTGTATCCGGCAATCTAGACGACTGCCGAACTATTAGAATCAATTTTTCGTTTGAACACATGATTACGTCATTTCCGCTTGGCTTTTATTTTCTTCTGGCTCAACTTTCTTTATTAAAGCAGGAATTTGAGATTACCTTTTACTGATAATCATATATTTATATGCAGATAAATAGTTAAACCATTATATTTTTGAATACTGGAATCGTTTGCTATTCTTAGATTCAGTCAATGAAGTTCGCTGTAGGCATCATATCATTTGTGCTTTATGTAGCTATACCTAAGAAATTAAAGTTTTTGGTTATTAATTTAGATTGAAATCAAATCTCGAAGTCAGGGTAATTTTAAGATACATCACACTAGTGTCCTTTTTTTTCTTTGTGAATTAGTAGACTAAGACTTTGGCAAATTAGTTATAAGATATAACTTGTGTTCAGGCAGGATATTTAAGTATCTTTTGACTGCTTCTTTTAGGCAGATTAGTCGATCTCTATACCAATTGGTTTTACTTTATGTCACCCTTAGACTAACACCAACAGTAATTATAATTATATGAGATGAAATTTTAGTCTTTTTCAATTTCAGAAAACCCATATGAAGCTTCTCTCTCCCCTTGTTTCCCTGTCCCCTCTCCCTTCATCCTCCACAGGCACGCGAAATTCTGTTGTAAATGTGTGAATCGGATGTTCAAGGACCTACACCCCATACCGACGAGCTAGGACGTGCTGCCAGCTAGCGCGTGCCACCTGAACATCCTGCGGCAACTTCCCGTTGCTCATACGCACACACATACATTACAGCCCTTTGGAATTGGTGCTAACAATTCGTCAAACCTGTTTTTAAGCTACTATATGTGAAGTATCTGGAGCTATTTTAATAAGGTACTTTCACATAAGCTGTTAGAAAATTTTCTTTTAAATTTAAAAATTTTAATATTTTAGCGCTAATGTTTCGGATTGACTCCGAAATATGGCAGGTTCCTTCCCTGATATGGCAGACAGTCACGCAATATTCGAGGGGAACGGAGAAAATATCTGGGTGTGATGTGGCCTGCATGAGATGGCAGTTTTTGGTTTTGGTCAAGAAGCAGTGAGTATTCAAGTTGAAAGTGTTCAAATAAAGTGGTGGAATGAAAGAGGGCCATACTATGAACCAACATGAAGACCAAAATTGTCAAGTAATCATAATTGTAGCCTTATTATTCCGATAATAAAGTTTCTTTCAAGTTTTCAACATAGTGTCGGCTACGTTAAGTAGGCAGGTGTTACCGATTCATGAGCTAATGGATCTGAAATTATCTTTTTTTTGGTAATTGAGTCATAGGCTGTTAAATATTTTAAAACATTGTACAAATGAAAATAAGAAAGGTTTGCCAAATCGTAAAAGTGGCAATTTTCTACATATATAATCTCAAGACGTGGTATGTTGTCAGATTCAAAGTCTGACTTGTATTTAAGGAATCAGTAGGTCTAAAATCCAAATGTTATATTTCAACCTAAATTGAATGTATTTTGGTATTCGTGCAAGTTTTTTTTTGAAGATCTGTTGAGAAAAAGGTGAAGTGAACTATACTAATTTAGTATATGAATATAGGTTAGTCTAACCTTATAAGCTAAGGTTTTATGAATTAAATCAGAAGCTATCAATTCTGACTGAATTTTCCATTTAAGTGAAGTAATGTTAATGAATTGATGCCTCCAAATGAACGCGAGACTAAAGTGTAATTGTTTCATCATAGTTCTTAGTAACGTATCTCATACTGCAATTTTCTAGAGGAATTTTCTCGCTGAATTGATGATGTTAACCCATATTATCCCAGTGTTGCAATAACGCAACAAAAGGCACGTGCAAATAAATGCATTTTTGTATTTCTTTGTATGAACCTAACCATAACGGTATTTAGTTTTCAGTAAATGAACAAGCTACGAAGTATGAAAAAAGTTTGCCATTTGATTTTAGAATCTTGTTGTGTACAGCCGTATGTTTTTACTGTGAAAGTTTTTCTTGAGAAAAAAAAACCATGAGCTTTCCTGGAAAAAATTACTGGTAAGTGCGCATTTATATCATTTTTATAGCATAGCGGATTTTTTTGTGTTTTCAATTTACTGTTGGTTATTGAGAAATACTTGTCGTGCAAAAATTTGAGTTGTGGTTTTTTTTATTTGATTGGAAAAAGCAATGTTGCGATAACGCATCACTGGGAATAGAATTGGTATCAGGAGTTTTTTATTTTTTCACAGGAAAAAACCTTTATCACTGGCGGAAATATTGGATGCAGTTGAATCAAATGAAATAAGTCCGGATGAAATTGTAATTACTCCACCAGATTACAACGATGTCACTGATGAGGACTCCGGTGATGAGGACTGCAATGACCCAAACAGGTTAAGCCGGCGTCAGCTACTGGCTACAGCAACAATTGCCCAAGAAGACGAGTCTGGAATTGACGAGCAACTACAGATAGGTACTTCCAAAAATAAGGAGTTTGAGTACAATTTAGAAAAGGTAAAACAAAATTGGAGGCATGGGAATGAAGAATCCTTATATCTGAGCTCAATTGCTTACAAATTTCAAAACTGGGACTCAATGATATTGCCACCCTGTACACTGTCTGAGCACAGTCATCCTCTAGATTTTTTTGAACTTTTCATCGACTGTTCTCTTATAGAGTCCACTGTGATAGCAACAAATTCTTACGCCTTTTCCTCTAAGAACAAAGTCCTAAATGTTCAGCGTGGTGAAATATATACTTTAATCGGCATTTTACTGTTGAGTGGTTATATTCCTGTTCCACGAAGGAGAATGTTTTGGGAAAACCGATAAGATAGTCACAATGTTCTTGTTACAAAAAGTATGAGGAGAAATAGATTTGACGACATATTTACAAATCTCCATTTTTGCAATAACGATTCCATTGCTACAACAGATAAGATGGCAAAAATAAGACCACTGATTAACCACGTAAACAAAAATTTTTTGATTTATGCTCCGTTAGAAATGGAAATTTCAGTAGACGAGTCTATGATCCCATATTTTGGAAGAAACAGTTGTAAACAGTTTCTTAAAAATAAGCCTGTCCGTTTCGGTTACAAAGCTTGGGTTGCAGCTCATCGGCTGGGATACTGCTTGCAATTCGACATTTACCAAGGAAGAAATCAAAATAGAAATCCAGCCTTGGGTCTCGGAGAATACGTCGTATTGAATTTGGCAGAGAAAATAATCACACATTTACCAGAAAAAAAATTTTCATTCTTTTTTGACAATTTCTTTTCTAGTCCAGACTTAGTCTCAAAATTAGGAAAAATTGGCTGTGGAGGTACTGGAACTTTGCGTGAGAACCGGCTAAAAAACATTGATTTACCTGAAAAAAAATTTTTGACTAAAAGTCAACGCGGGACCTATGAATGTTACGTTGATAATGGAAATGACATGGTTGTAAAGCGATGGAAAGACAATAAGATTGTCTCTATGATTTCAAATTTACGTGGACTCTATCCCATTGGTTCAGCTAATCGATATGTGCGGCAGGAAAACAAGAAGACAGATGTTCCACAGCCACATGTGAACAAAACATATAATAATATATGGGTGGTGTGGATCAGCTCGATAACCATGTTTCGAATTATCGCATTGGCATAAGAGGTAAAAAATGGTATTTTCCTGTTATTATGTGGATTTTTGATGTAGCAGTAGTCAACGCCTGGACATTGGCCAAAAATATGGCTCGACCCTGGATGCCTTAGAGTTTCGCCGGCGTCTTGTTGAGGAACTACTAGAAATGTATGGGACTGCACCACTGAGAGCTGGACGACCTTCTAGGACAAATAAATTTCTTTCTGCTGGCCCGCACATCATTTCAACTGAATTTACTAGACTTCGTTGCAAAATTTGCTCAAGCCAAACAACAAAACGTTGTAGCTCTTGTAAAGTTCCGCTATATATTATATTCTTTTTACAAAAAAAATGTGTCCTGTTTCCTTTTATGTTTTTGAAAACTATGTTAATTTCATAATATAAATAAATAAAATAAAATGTCGTTTTGTTCCTAAATTCCCAGTGTTGCGTTTTCGCATCACACAATTTCTCTACTATTAGCAAATTAAAAAAAATAAAATTAATTGAAATTCATAATTTCTTCCTTAAAGCTATATAATAAATGCAGATTAAGTAAAATTTTGGAAAAAATTTAATTCGGGATGAAATGGGTTAATATACTCATCAATTTGATAGATTTTTTTTATATGAATTTATATGAACTTAAATAAAGCATCGTAGTTACCATGATTGATTTATTTGTTGTGTGTGAAATTTTGTTAAGTTTGATGAGAGTTCCATAAACGGATTGTGTTATTTTAATTTTTCATAAAATGACAGTAACAAAACATTCTTCTTCGTTAATACTTTGAAAGGAAACACTTCTAGCATTTGTAAAGGCTTCGAGAAAGTATTCATTACCATTTAAAGGGCGATTGTAAATATTTATCGCTGGGTAGTTTTATGGAAAGATTTCCTCCAGTTTTTTTCTCTCTGGGTACGCAATAAGTCACTAGTTATAGTTACCTCAATGTTTAATTAGATATTTACCTCTCATTTAAGAGGGAACTTATGTATAATGATTCAGATTGTATAGCGCAACGATCTCGAACTAATTAAATTAAAAATTACTATTCTTTTATAACAATTAACTGAACGTAGCTGCTTTGAATTAATTGCTCTTCAGAATTAACAAGAATTACTTGGACCCATAAGAATTGATGGTTCTAATGGTTTTAAATTATAACTAGTCTGGATACGAACTTTACTTTAATCTTTTAGTCCCAAATTAGTTTAGCGTTTGGACTTTCTAAATTAGATTAGTTAGTAATGAACATCTGTACCCAGAAGTTTTTTTTGAAGTGTTTTCCTATAATGAATATCATAATGAAATATTTGTTTTTATAAGGCCGTAAAAGGTTCACAATGTCTGTCTGTGCTTGCTCAATACACATACGTTGATTTCCTTATTTCCATTTAATTTTTTTTTTTTTAAGTTTGTCATGAAGTTTTCTGCCAGTTTTTTGTGAGTGAATGATGAAGTTGTAGACTTTAGCCGTTTTCCCCCAATCTCTCTCTCCTCATCTAGTACGGGCAACTGTCCGAGTTATAGGGACTGTACCAAATACTGGGCGCAGTGCAGTCAGAGGTTGGGGAGGGCTAGCCCTACAAGCCTCGGACCATCTAGAGGCTGAGGTTGCTTTTCGTCAGGGGCATAATTTTGTCGATTCCCTTTATCCTTTTTTTATAATCCTTTAATAATTGTGCTTCCCTCTTTTTCATGCCTACGTGCTTTGGTCTTAAGGACTTAAAGAGTGCCCACATTAGTGTTCAGGTGAGTGTACCGAGGAGTGAGGCAAGATCCCACACCGATCCGGCGAGCTAAGCACGGCTAGCTAGGCTCATGCTACCACTTGATGGCAGTATGGGTACATTGTTATGTGAGCACATAATTTGGCTGGCTAATCAGTTCAGGTGATTGATTTGAGTCAGCGGCAGCTCATTTAAGTCTGAGTCGACGACGAATTAGCGCTGTCACCGCAACGGCGCTGTCGTCTGTCATGCTTACTCCAGGTTATTTTCAATTCTGTAGAGCCATCGCGCGGCCAGCACAAGTAACTTTCATGCTAATTTCGAGTTAATGTCTCGCGCAATGTAGGTAGGAGTAACGGACAAGCGGCACCTTGGGCCACATGCGGCGTGAATGCCGCCACACAGGACAAGCGTGAAGAAAAAAAAAGGAAATTCTACACCTTAACTAATTGCCCAGGGAGTAAAAACACAGGAAACATTAAGATATGAGATATTTTCGTTTTTTTTAAATCCCCGATGGGACTTTGAAGGTATTTATTTTATAAATTTTTATAACGGAACTGGTGTTAAGAATTTTAATGCGAGGCTTAAATGAATCTCAAGTTCATTTAGTAATTTTGGAATCTGAATCTTAGCACTGATTGAGTTAGAGTGCTTGAACGTGTGATTTTTACAATAAAATTCACATCTATTTTAAAATAATTTTCACGAATCTTGATCTATAGATGTATATGGAAACCATACATGGGCAAATAGAAAAAAAGAAGGTAAATATTAAATTAATTTGGACAAAATGGGGTACAGATGACTGTTTTTTTAACAATAAAAAGTGCCACAGATTTTATTTGAATCTCAGAAGCAAGCTATACGTAAATTTGGATTTGTCACATTTATAAAATAGCTTTAGACAATAAGAAAATTTAGTAGTCATAATATACTTAGAAAAGCAAGTAATTTCACAATAAAAATAGAGAAATCGGGCAGATAACTTTTGCAAAATACAATACTGTAAATTTGAAAAATAGAAATATCTTGACATTTGCGCAATTACAACCTTTTACTATATTACATTTAATTACACTTGCGGTCATAAAAACCGCACCACCCAGATAGTTCTGATAATATAAAAGCAGTGCATTCTATGCAAGAATATTCAGTTTCAGTTAAGTTGTGATAACGACAAGACGTGAAAAGTAAAATGGCCGGCAAATAAAAGCAATTGAACCGGGCCGAAAAAGTGAAAATAATGACTTTGGCAGATGAAGGTCTGTCCTATCGTCAAATTTTAGGTAGAATAGGGTGTTGCCATTCTACGGTTGTGCGGTTTATGAAGAAAAAGGAGAATTTGGACCCGCTGGAAAGGGCGTAAGGATCTGGAATAAGCGAAAAACAAGCTCAAGGACGGACAGCTTATTGCAGAGGATAAGCATGAAGGATCGCTTTAAAAGCGCTATCCGTAAAAGGGCAGAGCTTAATGAATGCCATTAAGTAGGAGGCTGCGAGAGATTGGTTTATATGGGAGGCGACCACCGAAAAAGCCGCTACTAACAAAGAAAATGAAGGCGACTCGTCTGACGTGGGCTTAGAAGTACCAAAATTGGACGCAGGAGGATTGGTGACGTGTCATTTGGTCAGACGAATGTAAATTTAACTTTGTGTGTGCTGACAATTTACCGTATGTGCGACGCTCAGCAGGTGAAAGGTTTAAGGACGAGTGCATAGTAAAAACGGTGAAGTTTCCCCAAAGCCAAATGGTCTGGGGATGTTTCTCTTATTACACCCTGGGTTCTTTGTACTTTGTTAACGGGACAATGAATGCTCAAAAGTATGGGCAAGTTATGAAGGAGTTTTTGGTACCACCCATTGAAGAGCACTTGTCGTATACTGACGAGGTCATTTTCCAAGATGACTCTGCACCTTGTCACCGTGCAAAATCGGTAAGTAAAGTGTGGAAAATGGACTTTCAAAAGTCTACTTTATTAAAAATAAATTGAAAAAAAAATATTGCTTCTCTGTTTTTGTTCAACTTCATGATACATTTTCTGACCTTGGAATTCAGAGACTAGACTGGCCAGGGAATTCACTCGACCTCAATCCCATTGAGCATTTGTGGCATAAAATGAAACGTCAAGTAGCCGACCACAAACCAGAGAGCAAAAAGAAGCTGAACGAAGTCCTAGATCATGTATGGAACAACGACATTTCAAATGAAATTATTGAAATTTTGGTTGACTCCATGCCTTCTAGGATCGCAGCGCTTATTGCGGTAAAAGGGGGGACAACGCAGTACTGACGATTAGATTTAAGAAGTAAAATATCTCAAAATTATGTACTAGATAATAATATAGCCATATCTTTAAGTTTTTTAAATAAATTAATTCAGTAAGTAAATGATAACAAATTTTTCGATTTTTTTTATTTTTGATTATTTTTGTTTTTAAAATCCATATGCTCCCAAAAAAACCCAGTAGGCAGATAAATTTTTGCGAAAGTACTTGTGAGTCAACAAGGAGTATGTAAAAAAAAATCATGCTATTAGATTAACGATAATCTCTTTTATTTTTATTTATTTCGATAAATTTGAGGTGGTGCGGTTTTTATGACCGCAAGTGTATATAATACATAAATTTTGATTAGGCATTTCTTTGTGCAATTTATATGTTATATTTTAGGAATATAATTTAAATTTGTTTTAGTTGTTTCGAGTTGTTGTTGAGGAAATACTCAATACATTTCTTTAATATAATATTTAATGTTGTTCAACAAAGGAAAACTTGGAACGACTCTTAAAATTAAGCAAACGATAAGGCTGACTTCCTCTACTGTTTTCCCTTTAGCTGGTTTTTTTTCGAAGTCGTTTTAAAATTTATTTTTGCTTACTTCTTTGTTACAGCAACGTCGAACACATCAAGGCTAAATGAGTTATATATTGTCACTATAATACAAATCAGCAGACATTTATAATATGACTCATACCGCGTTTCCTAATTTATTGCATTGTCTTTAACAGGAGTGCTTAATTGGGCAAAATTGTGCAACACAATATTCATAATTTCCCTCCAATAAGCAATAATCAGAAGCGTAGATCTATCATTCTTTAAAGTGAAACACTAAGTCGTTAACATTATTGGGTATTATTGCTTCGAAAGTTTTGACTGCGCTAGCAAAACGCAAGATAAGTCTAAACGTCTGCGACATTGTTTACAAAGTTTAATAAGATTTTAGCTCTCTCACTTGAAAGAAATACTTCGACGAAAGAAAATTCGCCCCTAATATTTTAAAATACACAGCAAAATATTTCAGATTCATGATCTTTAATCCCCTTAAAAAGGTTTACCATTCGGCATACATTTTTATACTTTGGTTCTTTCAAAGACAGCACAAATTCTTCGGTGATTTCATCTGCACCTTATTTTATAGCTGAGGACGATTTTTCTCGTTTTAGTTATGTCGGTTGAGTGAACATTTTCTGCGTGAACTGCTTAATTTTACAATTTGGAATGCAATTGTTTGAACATACTTACCTTATTTTAAGAATATTTCCATAAAAAGTTTTTTTTATTTGAAAAACCCACTTTAGCATTTGCCATTCAATACGCCTGTTATATGCAAATGTTGATTTTAAAGAGGATTTATAACGCAGAATCGCAGTTGCAAAGTAATGCCTAGAATTTTGTGAGTGTTAATACACTAAAGCAAAAACTTTAAGATTCCTGTACGGAAGGAGTCTTGTTGATTATATTTAAACATTTTGTTATGGTCGCTATGTAACGGCACCTACAGTGGTCCAGGAGCACCTGACCATCAGTTATATGAGCGAATCCCTGCACCAGGCGCAAGTCAGGATGCTATGCCCTGCCGCATTAATATTCAGAGGATTCGGCTCCTATAGCCGAATCCAAGACTCCCCTTAACATTTTCGTACCTGAAAACACCTGAAAAATAAAATACCCACGGGTATAAACAGGGGCATAATTGGAGGCACCGCGTAAGATACATTACATTTCAAAAACACTTCAAACTCGGAAATCGCTATATGGAAAGCCGAGAAAATGATTTAAAAAGCCATTAAATTATTTTCAGAAAAATACAAGAAAACAGGAAATGTGAAAATTTAAAATAAAGTGGAAATTGTATAAAGAGACAACAGGAAAAGTGAATTTAAGGAAAATTTAAAAGAAGAGAGCGAAAACAGGAAAAGTGAAGTTAAAGGAATTTAAAAGAAATAGAAATTTATTAAGACAAAAACCAAAATACAGGAAATGTGAAAATTTAAAACAAAGTGGAAATTTTATAAACAACGAAAACAGGAAAAGTGAAAATTAAAAATAAAGCGGAAAATTTTAAAGAGACAACAGCAGGAAAAGTGAATTTAAGGAAAACTTAAAAGAAGAGAACGAAAACAGGATAAAATAGTTTTTAAAAAAAAGTTGAACCGACTTCACAAAAAGCGCTAAAAAGCATAAAATAATTTTTAATTTTATATCTATTACGACATTTTGAATCGGTGCAAACCAAACAACTACAACAAAACTATTTAATCGTCATTTCTTATGATCCCGTAAGCTGAATCGTTCAAGTAGTATTATGTATTATTTTCAATTGTGGTTCTGTAGTTGTTTTATTTGTTTAATTTGCACCGACTTCAAAATGTCGTAATAGATATAAAATTAAAAATTATTTTATGCTTTTTAGCGCTTTTTGTGAAGTCGGTTCAACTTTTTTTTAAAAACTATTTTATTTTTTACTTTTTAGTGTCTTCGACTCTATACAACGAAGAAAGAACCATCAAAATCGGACCACGCCTTAAAAATTAGTTTTAACCCCCTACCCCACCACCATTCCACTAAACTTTTTTTCTCATGGTATCAATCAAGGAACATACTCTACCGAACAGAAAAGGAATCATCGAAATCGGTCCACGCGTTACGAAGTTACTACAACTCCCCCCCCCCCCACCACGACCATAGGACCAGATTATTCTCCTATTAGCAATGGGCATCACACTCTATACAACAACAAAAGAACCATCCAAATCGGTCCACGTGTTACAAAGTTCGGTTCCACCCTCCCCCCCCCCCCACCCCAGCAACATTTGTTTGCTCGTAGTATCAACCTAGGATCATATTCTACTCAATAGAAAAAGAATTATCCAAATCGGTCCACGCGTTACGAAGTTAGACTACAAATCCCCCCCACCCACACCTTTCACCATAGGACCAAATTATTTTCCTATTAGCAATGGGGGATCATACTCTATACAACAGAAAAAGAACCATCGAAATCGGACCACGCGTTACAAAGTTAGGTTCCACCCCCACCCCCACCCCACTCCGCCCCAAAATTTTTTTCTCCTGGTATCAACTACGGAACATACTCTATCGAACAGAAAAAGAATTATCCAAATCGGTCCACGCGTTACAAAGTTAGACTACCCCTCCCCCCCTCCCCCCACCCTAGGCCAAATTTTTTTTCTCCTATTAGCAATGGGGGATCATACTCTGTACAACAAAAAAAGAACCATCCAAATCGGACCACGCGTTACAAAGTTGGGTTTCACCCCCACCCCCCACCCCCACCCTACCAAAAATTTTTTTGACATGGTACCAATCGGGGAACATACTCTATCCAACAAAAAAAGAATCATCAACATCGGTCAACGCGTTACGAAGTTATGCCCGGTCAGATATAAAAAAATAAATAAATAAATAAATAACAAAAAAAACGCGTCGAACTTAGAACCTCTTTGTTTTTGGGAAGTCGGTTACAAATACGCGTCGAACTTAGAACCTCTTTGTTTTTGGGAAGTCGGTTAAAAAAGTGAAGTTAAAGGAATTTAAAAGAACTAGAAATTTATAAAGCCAAAGCAAGAAAACAGGAGAATGTAAAATTTGGTGAGTCCGTTCCAGGATATTTTCTTAGAATGAACTTTTGAGATTTATTTTTCTTTTTTTTTTCCTCTTAGTTTTTATTTTAAGGAGTTTGTTGTTATCTAAAACGCAAAAATTAAGATATATTTGATTAAGAATATGGGAAATGATGAGATAAGTAAAATGAGGCAGCAATAGTTACATTTTAGCACATAAATCGTTTGTAGTCGCATTAAAGGAAAAGTTACATGTTAGTAAGCTCGGTGAGAGCGTTATTTGTCAAATTGTATCAGATCAATTGTAATGCCTAGTTAAGATTATAAATCTCCTTTTTTTTCTCGATCTGTTTGATTCTTTTCGAATTTTTTTTGGACTATACAAATTCACTCTCCTCATAAAATAGACTTTATCTATCTCTTTAATTAAGCGTAGTAAACTATTTGAATTGATTTTTCAACAAGCTCGATATTGAATCTAATAATTCTTAAGCACATAATCATAATCCACATGTAAGAGTCATTTCCCAATTTATTTCTAATACTTTTTTACATTTGAATTACTGCAAATAGTTTTCTGTTGTCGATAAAAATGAACAAAGTATACATATAGTTTGCGTTGAATACATACAAAAATCAACACAGGTATTTAGGTTTATGATTACAAAAGATGTAAAGTCGAAGAGAATAGCTGTAGACATATACATTTCAGTTTCCCCGATAGGTAAGAAATGCGCATTTCCGACCCCTCGGTATCAAGTAATTTAACGACAGCAGGGTATTCCAAAATTTTCTATTCTCGATCGAACTGGGTAGGCATTAGATAAGATAGGCTATAGTTTACAATACTATTGTTTTTTTTTTGTGCAACACTCCTCAGAGCCTCATTGCAACGGGGTAAATAGGCCCTAGCCTTAAGCTAGATGACCTTGTGCCCTCCCACGGAGGGGGTATCTCTGTTTTTCTTAATATTTAAATAAAAACTGTTTATATGGGTCTGAAGTAAACTCTTCTTTTCTTCTCTCTCTCTCCTCGTCGTCCTTCCTGGCGGCTACATTCATCGCTACCTCGGTGGGCGGGGTCCTCACAATGAGGTGAGTGGCCCTCTTTCGTTTCAGGGTATAAAAAAAGGGCATCTAGTCGACATCGGCCCCCTAGATGCATAGGGTGGTTGGGGCATGGGCCACACAAGGGGAGTCATGACACCAGACTCCCCCAACGATAGCCGGTAAGTCGAGCAACGCCTGCTTGCATCCTTTTCCTCCTGTTTTATTCCTTTTTAGGTTGTTTTGAGTTTAGATTTTTCTTTGGGTTTTCGTTCCTCTTAGTTTTCTTATTTTCGCGGGTTTTCTTTTTTTTCCTTTCTATTTCTTTAAATTTTTTTTTGGTTTTTTTTTTGGTTCATCTCACCCTTCCCATCCTAGGCATGATTCTTTGCTTTTGTTGCGCGACCGCGGGCGGAGATGGCATCCCCTATGAAACCCCCCCCCCTCTCTATCGCAAAGCTAGCGATGCCAGCATGCCATCCTCCATCTCTGCCCAAGCATCTGCTGACAGAGAAATGTCCCGCGGAGGCCGTGATCCTGGCTGACGTCAGCTGACTTTCAGTTGGTGTCATCCAGAGTCATAGCCTGCCTTGGGTAATCATCCAGCAGCAGTGTCGGTCCCAGCTCGCAACAATTTCTCTTTGGAATTAATACTAATTCGTCGTTAAGTTTTCTTTACCAATTTAGGAACCACGCAATATAGGAATATTGCAATACAAGAAATGAACTCCATTCCTAAAGTTATTTTTAAGTTTGTTTATTGAGATATCAACAATTCAAATGGATTTATACCTGTTAAAATAATAATAATTTTTTTTTTGCAAATTATGCCTTTGATCTAGTTTAATTTTAGCACTGGAATACGTAACAAAACATAATGAATTGAACATAGGCCTGGTTCTAATGCCCAGGCTAGAGAATTTTTTTTATGCTAATATATCATGGGCCATGAATGAAGAATAGTAGACCTTCATTGGATTTTTTTTTGAATTCTTCTAATTAAGTCCTTGGTCGTAGTGCAAATATAGGTGTCCGAGACCAAAAATTTTTTTTTTTGGAATCCTTTTTTTGGGACGTTTTTTTTCTCTCTCTCTTCCCCGAAGGGACTTCGTTTCTCCCTATTTTTTTGTTGTTGTTGTTGTTTTAGGTGGTTAAAGTGATGTGGTGCTAAGAACCATCCTAGTTCCCCTCGATCTCTCTCTCTTTTCCCTAAACCGGACACCGTCCGAGGTTTGATTGGGACTATGTCATGTATAGGGCTAGACATAGTCATAGGATGGGGAGGGTTAGCCCAACAAGCCTCATGGCATCTGGAGGCTTAGGTGGCGTCTCGTCAGGAGCATTATATCGTTTTTGCTTTTTATTCCTTTTGTTCTTATCCCCTTTCAAATTTTTTGTGCGTTCCTTTTTTTTCTCTTGGTCTTCGGTCCGTATATAGGACATAAAGAGTGCCCGCAATAAAGTTCGGGTGAGTGTACCGAGGAGGTGAGGCAAGATCTCACCCCGATCCGGCGAGCATAGCACGGCTAGCAAGGCGGGCCCCTCATCTCTTCGGTCATCGACCAAGCCGGCACAGCAACTTACGCTCACCCTGGTATTTCCTATACCCTTCCCAATCCCTTTTCGGGACTCACAACCCTCTGTCCAATCCATGTCCGCATGCAGCCATCTGTTGGTTGCCTGTGAACATGGATTTCCACAATTTACCGATAACAAAATGGCGCCCAACGATTGTGCCTAGTCCTGATAAAGGACCTAGAGGGGAAGTAAAATTCCCTCTCTAGATTATACACACATTGCAGGAGAACTTCACGTTTTCCTTGATTTCTTCGGCAGGTTGTTAGGACCGATTCCCAAGTAGAAGAGTTGATCATTCATTGGTGCGGCCTTCACGGCTGATATACTTCTACTGTCCCTGGGCATAATCCTGATCGGATAGCCCTCTCCAATTTCAGATATTGACCTTCCTGAACGGACCTTTTTTTTCGTAGCCACACATATGTAATGCTACCTGTGTGCCTAAACGGCTTTCCTGATAAATATTTCTTTTCCAGCTTATTTTTTTTGCTTTTCCCTATCCCTCGGTCAACCCTGGAGTGACAGTCTCATGGATGGATCCAGGCCAGTGGCCTCAGTGTCTGAAGCGCTCCAGCGGAACTGTGTCCTATTCGGCTTGGACAATTAGCTGATCAGGCAACACTGGAGTTAGTTTCAGAATTCTGGGTCCCCATCTGGTCGAAGTTCCCTCTCCTCTGACTGACTGCCCTAGTCGATTCGATTCCTATCCCTACAGCCAACCTTGTTTGGAGGACTGCTGATTCGAGAACTCAGAAGCTATGCCGGAATCACGAGCTATGGCTTGAGTAGCCAGTGACTTGTCTGGGTAGCCCTGTAATCAGCCTCATAGTAATCAGCAGAAGTACAGACAAGGTCTGACTTCCAATTTTTTTTTCTCTTCCCACAGTAAAGCTTCTCCACCTGCCCCTGACGAGGAGACACCTCCTGGACGGTTGTCTGGAACAGAGAGAGGGTGGTCGAGGGGGAAGTTGACTACCACAAAATTTTTTTTTCTTCAAAATAAAAAGATAATAAAATTTTTTTTGCACTGATATCAACCAAACTCCGTAGTTTTGCAGGCAGTCTGGTGCAAGCCCCAACAATTTAATTTGGTCCACTTGGTGATATTAGTCACACATTTGTTTTGGTGTTTTTTCTCTTGGAATTTTTTTTGTTCAGCATCTAGGGGACACCTGAGACAAAAACTTTGTCTACGCAAACCCTGTAAGTCCGCTTAGTTGGGATTAATCCCAAAAATTTTTTTTTGCTTTTTATAATTTTTTTTGGATCGTGTTTCCCTTGCTCGCATCGCATATATATCAAACATATATAAACTCAAAGTTTTCTTGTACTTGGACTGTACAAGTACGGCGATTTTTTTTATTATTTGTCTATTTTTTTTTCGCTTCAAAACGCACACAATGCTGCGCTCTCCACCAGAGCAAGCGTCGAACAATCCAGCGATATGCACGGTGTGTCAAAGTGGCGATTTTAACCAGGCTACAAAGCCTGTCATAACTCCATGTGCACACGTGTTCCACCGAAAGTGTTTGGCACAGTGGCTGGAACGACAGTCTAGCTGCCCAGTTTGCAGACGCGAAAGTAACTCTTGCTGAGAGCAGGATATATAACCCCAGCGGAGGAGTTATTCCTCGCACTAATACGGGAGGCATGGTGACCAGGTCGCAAACCACCCAGCGACCTCAAACCCCAACGGTCTCGCCTACCCAACCGCTCAATAGGACGCAAGTTCTGGAAACCTCAAACCCGCGAGTACAGAAATCTAGTCCGGAACTGACTTCTCAGAGTAGCTTGGCTAGTGTACGAGCGTTGTTGGCTGGTCTCAGGGGAGAGTTATCGGACCTGATAACTCGACAAATCAGTCAACAGATGCAAAGAATGCAGATCCAGCAGCCAGAGGTTCCGCCACCCGTAAATAGACCTCAAAGCTAAAGGCAAGCTCGCTTCGGCGAGGCAAACACATCACGACAAGGTAGCCCTAGATACAGGAGACGGTCGGCCAGTCCAACGAGGCATTGGAAATTGATATATGACGGTGATAACTCACACCTACGAGCGGAGGAGTTCATCTTCCGAGCGGAAGTTATGGCCAGAAACACCCTGGGTAGTGACTACAGCCTAATGGCCGAAAACTTTGCTACCGTCTTAAAGGACAGACCCCTCGAGTGGTACTGGCAGTACCTGCGTTACCACCCCTAACCTAGGTGGGACGATTTGAAGCTGGCATTCTGTCGAGATTGGACACCTCCGGTACATGACACGGACACACTCCGACAGATGCTATCCCGTAGACAACAACCTGGAGAGCCATTCCAGTTCTACCTGCAAGACCTGTTGTCTCTCAGACAGAGACTACGCTTACCTATGCCAGAACCCGAATTCATAGAAATCGTCAAAGATAATTTGCTACCTGCCACCCAGCAGCAAATATGCCTCCATCCAACTTACAGCATTGCACAGCTGCAATCGCTCGTTATACCAATAGAAGGAGTCCTTCACAGGAATAGACCGGCAAGGTACCATACTAGTGTAAGGAGACTAGACGCTGAAACTTCGACAGCGAGCTGGTCCGATACGAAAGTCCGGCGGAACTGTTCGGCGATATCGACCGAGAATCCTTGTTGGAATTGCGGTAAAACTGGACACTGGCACAGGCAATGCCCGCTGCCTAACACTGGGGTATACTGCTACGGGTGCGGACTACGAGATGTTTATATCAATAATTGCAAATCTTGTAGTCGAAAAAACTTGCGTCGAGGTGGGAACAACGCCACCAGTTCTCGTCAGACCCCGTTAGCAAACAATCCGAACCGTCCAGCAATCGATCGTCAGTAACTCCACACAAAGCCAACCCAACATCTCAGGACAAGATAACCCCCCGAATACCGTCGGAGACCCATGTACCCGAACAAGTCCAAATAGCACAGAACGGAGCACTGAAGAAGAGGAAACCCACCGTGTTCCCTCTGAAGCCGTATCATCTCCGGCTTCAGGAATATGAGGCAGCCAGAGAACGTATATTTGCCGAATCGGCGGAAAATATTTCGACAATTGCCAATCAACCTACAATCCCAAAGCCTAAACGCTCTACGAAAAGACTGCGTGAATTTTGGCGACGCGTCATATCCAATAGACGTCGTCTAGTAGCCGGCATAACTTCAATGCCGAAAGATGTAAGACCGTACGCACAGGTTAAAATGCTGGGACAGGAGTTCAACGGGCTGTTAGATAGTGGAGCTAGTGTGAGTTGTCTGGGGGAGGGCAAGCAGCGGGAAAGCTTCTCCAAGAAGGCCAAGTGACTTATAAGAAGTACGCAACATCCGTCAAAACAGCTGACGGAACCTCTCAGCAGGTAAGCGGTCACTTGGACACAGATATAGAGTTTCGAGGCAAACGACATATCATCCGGTTATATGTCATACCGAGCCTGTCTCAAGACCTATATCTGGGAGCAGATTTCTGGAAAGCTTTCCAGCTGGCCCCAGACATCATCGGCTCACTTGCACTGTCGAACGAACCCGAAACACCCGTTGAACCCAATATGCATCCATTGACCAGCAACGAACACGTACGCCTCGAGCTAGTGAAGCAACTCTTTCCATCACACGCAAAACAAGGCTTGGGAAAGACCCATCTATTGCAACACGCCATCGACGTCGGAGAGGCCACTCCAATTAAGCAGAGACACTATCCTGTATCTCCCGCGGTACAGGCACTCATGGATGCGGAGCTTGAAAGGATGAAAGGATTAGGTGTCATCGAAGAGAGCCAAAGTGCATGGAGCTCCCCAGTGGTACTTGTCAGGAAGCCCGGAAAGGTCCGACTATGTTTCGACGCACGGAAAGTCAATGCGGTGACGAAAAAGGATGCGTATCCTCTCCCGCACATTGATCGAATCCTTGGTAGACTACCACCTGCTCGATTCATAACAGTACTGGACCTGAAGGACGCTTTCTGGCAGATACCATTGGAGAGCAATTCCCGCGAAAAGACAGCATTCACGGTACCAGGTTATCCTCTTTATCAATTTACAGTGATGCCTTTTGGCCTCTGTAACGCTCCACAAACCATGTGCCGGTTAATGGACAAAGTCATACCACCAGACCTGAAAGAATCTGTCTTTGTTTACCTGGATGACCTTCTAGTAGTTTCCAAAGATTTCTCTGAACATCTAGCTGCACTTTCGAGAGTGGCGGAATGCTTGCGGAGGGCAGGACTGACCATCAACATAGAGAAAAGCAAATTTTGCCTGAGGGAAATCAAATATCTTCGATATCTGATAGGAAATGGATGCATTAAGACGGATCTAGACAAGGTGTCCGCGATCGTCGAGTACCCCACACCTTAGACGGCACGACAGGTACGTCGCTTCTTAGGGATGGCTTGATGGTATCGAAAGTTCATTTCGAACTACGCGGCGGTATCATCCCCGATCACGGATATCTTAAAGAAGAGCGACAAGTTTAACTGGACCGCTGAAGCACAGAATGCCTTCATGACCCTCAAGCAAAAACTGACCACTGCTCCACTTCTAATTAGTCCTGATTTCCTTCATGACCCTCAAGCAAAAACTGACCACTGCTCCACTTCTAATTAGTCCTGATTTCCGCAAGCCATTTATCATTCAGTGTGACGCCAATCAAGAAGGAGTAGGAGGAGTTCTCCTCCAAGCAGATGAAGAAGTCTCAGAACTTCCTATAGCCTACATGTCACAAAAACTCAACTCTGCTCAGCGTAATTACAGCGTGACGGAGCTAGAATGTTTGGCTGCAGTCCTGAGCGTAAAAAAATTCCGCGCATACATTGAATTGATGCCATTCAAGATTGTGACAGATCACGCAAGTTTGAAGTGGCTCATGAGCCAAAAAGATCTATCTGGTCGGTTGGCCCGCTGGAGCCTGAAGCTGCAGGCATTCGACTTCGAGATCGAGCACCGAAGTGGCACTCAGAACGTTGTTCCTGATGCACTTTCCAGAGTACATGAAACAAACATTTCGGAAATCGAAGTAGCCCCGCTAATAAACCTCGACTCACCAGAGTTCGAATCTTCTGAATACAAGGATCTAAAAGAACACATCCTCACTAATAAGTACTAATAATATAATTAACAGAGCTAACTCCGCGCTAGGGTTTGTGATGCGCTGGTCTAGAGAGTTCTCCAATCCATATGTTTCCAAATCTCTCTATATCTCCTTCGTTAGACCTCTCCTTGAATATGCCAGCCAGGTATGGTCACCTACACAAACAACCCATATCAATAGGATTGAATCCGTCCAGCGTAGGTTCGTTCGCTTCGCTCTACGTGATCTCCCGTGGGCAGACAGATTCAACCTTTCATCCTATGAAAACCGTCTGAAACTGATTGACTTACAACCCTTAAGTAAACGTCGTGATGTTTCTGACATTCTCTTCATTTATCAGCTATTAAGTGGAGCCATAGACTGCCCTTCAATCCTGCAATCTTTACCCATCTATACTAATCCCCGCAACCTTAGGTCCACTCCCCTTTTCCGACTCGACCGCCATCGCACAAACTACGGTCAAAGCGAGCCAATTACCAGGATGCTTCGAAAAGTCAACGACCTTTCCTCCTTTGACTTCCATCTGAGTAAATCGTCCCTTCACAAATCCTTATATCTCGACCCCGTCCATCCTGATCGCATTTCTTAATTCGTTTTCCTTCCAGCCAGTTTGTTCCTTAATGAGAGCTCATATTGTGGCTTTTTCAATTTATTTATAATTCCATCATTTATCATCTAGTATAGCTTGTAGTATTAGTATTATTATTATGTTATAGCTTGTATTAAGCTTAATTAAATAAATAAATAATTAAATAAATAAATAAATAAGTCAAAACTGCCCGATGTAATCATATTGGATAAATATGTATACATTCGCAAACTGGCCCGTACCGGCGACCTTGTTGCGGAAGATGAGGCCTGGAAGCTGTGGATTCCTTCGGGACTCATCGAGCAGACAATGCGACAAGCTCATGATCCACCTCTTTCTGGGCACGGCGGAATCGGTAAAACGCTTGAGAGGATTCGTCGATACTTTTATTGGCCTAAAATTACCACACAAGTCCGAGCCTACGTCAATAGCTGCCAAATTTGCAAAGAGATCAAGGCACCCAATGCTATTCTTCCTCCACTTATGGGACAACAGCCGAAGTCGGAACGCCCCTGGCAAAGGCTATACATTGACCTACTTGGTCCCTATCCTCGATCCAGAAATGGAAACGTGTCGATACTCATCGTGTTAGATCATTTCTCCAAGTTTCCCATTCTCAAGCCATTGCGAAAATCAAGCTCCTCGCTCATAACTAAATATATAGAGGAAGAAATATTCCACCTTTTTGGGGTGCCCGAAACAGTGGTCACGGACAATGGCCCACAGTTTAAATCCAACCACTTTAGGCTGTTGATGAGGCGATATGGAATACATCATGTGTACACGGCCATTTATTCTCCGCAAGCTAATGCTGCAGAACGTGTTAATCGCTCCATTCTGGCAAGCATTCGGGCTTACTTGTCTGACAAGCATGACCGCTGGGACGAACATCTGAGCGCTGTCGCAAGCTCGTTGCGAGGCTCCACCCACAAGGCGACAGGATTTTCCCCGTACCAATTCTTATATGGACAACATATGGTGACGCATGCATCAAGCTATGAGCTCTTGCGCAAGCTAGGTACGTGGGCCGAATCGGACCTGCGAGTAGACATGTCGGACAAGATTGTCCTGATTAGAGAGTGTGAAAGCTAATTTAGACCGCGCCTTTGATCAGGGGGAACGGAATTACAACACCAGAGCCAAGTCCATCACCTTTCGGCCAGGCCAAGAAGTTTATCGGCGTAATTTTATGCTTAGTGATTTTCAGAAGGGCACGCACGCCAAACTTGCGAAGAAATTCCTAAAAAGCAGAATACGAGCAAGAAAGGGTAATAATCTAGACGAGTTAGAAGATTTACAATTGCAATTAATCGGGATATACCATGCCAAGGATATCCGCCCCTGAAGCGACAACTCCGAGGGGGATGGTGCGGTGAGTCTGGCCACACTGGAGTATGTGTTTCCCTTCTAATGATGAAAAAGTGTCTACATAAGGAAACTCCCGCTCATAAGGAAGGGGAAGTGGAGACTAGAGCTGAAGGAGGAAGGTACACATACACCAAGGTCCAGTCTGCACGGCGAGACTCACGATACCAATTCCTTTTCGTGTGGAGAAGCGTCTCGGCTACTGTGTGGGAGAGCATCAGGATGCAAGTCGCGCATTCAGATTAACAAAGATCTGGGTTGTCCTAAGTATATAGTCCTTTCACTTACAAACGTCTAACAAGCACCGAGCCCTCAGCAGTTCTTACCGGTGCAAACACTTCGTTTGCGCCTTATTCCCAAAGCATGTTTCATGCATCACTTGGTACCGCTACTCAACATTTTTGTGTTAAACAATCGATGTCACTCTCCTGATCTCCAGCTAGCCCATGACAGGAGCAGATCTTCCATCAGGTTCATGCACCCAAAAACCCCCTCCTTGATTCCTTTATTAAACGGATCTCCATCCCCGTAGAATACCTAATATTCATGAAGCCTAACCATTTTATGATTTACACTATTTTGAATATATCACTATTTCTGTTGTCTAAAGGCATAAACGTAGCGTGTGGTTCTACATACCTTCCGTATGTGTGTTGTGACAGACACAGATGTTTGATAAATCAACCGCTTTCTTTTGCACGACTAATTAAACTAACGTCATCGAGATCAGTTGCGATTCAAATTGAAAATAAATATATAGTATTATGTAATACCAAAATCAGATTAGACAGTGCATATTCATATCGTTAATGAACATATATAAACATGAATGTGGTAGGTGCGTGTGAAGGTTCTGTAATTCACATAAGAGTTAGCCAAAGTAGGCAGTAGGACAGGGTCAGGCTCCTCAGTGTTGCCTCGTCTCCTCCTTAATATCCTCTCACCTCCCAAATTCTTATTACTATTATTATGATTTTTGCTTCTTTATTATTTGGTAACATTTTCTTTTTATAATTTCCGTAGAACTTACTTTCTTATATTTTATTATAATTATTTTAGTCGTTAACCTTATTATTATAATTTGCTATTATCATAATTTCCTATCAGACTCATTTCTTTTCTTATTCTTATGTTGTTATGCATTCTATTGTATTATTTCTCTTACTTTATGTTCTTATATTTTTTCTATTATTAGTGCTAGGATTAGTTTTGGAATTTTTAAAAAAAAAAATTTTAGGAACTTTTCTTAGAGCTGGCACTCGCTTGGAGGCATTTTAAAATTTCTTGTATTTTCTTTTTTACAGGTTTTTCACTATTTTTTTTCTGCCTTCAGGTTTTAGAGTCGTTTTTACGAAACATTTTTAGAGTAACGTAGCGTGTCATTTCTTATGTTCTTTTTGATCGTTAACTATTGTGTCTTTTTGTTTTGAATATTGTACATTTTTTAGGGTAGCTAGAGTTTTGTAGGATTTTTTTTGTTTATAACGATTGTGCAGAATAAAGTGTCATTATATACATAAAAAAAAAATTAGTAGTAAACGTGTACCTGCCGCATGACCAGGATACTGCAAGACAGGTGTTGGACTCAATCCTGTCGCATATTACGAACTTCGGTGGTGAGGTTATCCTTGGTGGTGACTTCAACTGCACACTAGATTCTTCAATCGATCGTCATTCTAGAGTTGAATTCAACTCAGTGAACGCCGCGCGATTATCGAGCCTAGTCAGACATAGCAACCTTGTGGATGTCTACCGTTGGCTTAATCCAACGACTAGGTCATACAGAAGGGTTTCCCGAAATGTACAGGGTAGCTTTTCGGGTTCGAGGATAGACAGACTTTACGTCTCGTCTAGCCTTCTTAACTTTTTCGTTAGTGTAACTCATGAAGTGTGTTCATTAAGTGATCACCTTCTTGTTGTGGCAACTAGCACTTTGGTCGAAAAGCGAACTGCTTACTGGATTTTCAACAATAACTTGTTGAATTCAGAGCAGTTCATCGAAGAATTCATTCAGTTTTGGCACCAATGGCGTGATAACAAGAATATTTATTCAGACCTTAGCCATTGGTGGGATGTTGGAAAGCTTCAGATTCGCTCATTTATCGAGACGAGATTCAATCGGAGCAGATATCATGCATCGAGTTTGACGGCCGAAGTCACCCGGATTGGTACGCTTCTGCCCGCGCAACCAGAGTTACTCGCACAATACGAGAGACTTAAAGAACGACTGACAGCACAAAACTACAAGCATAGCTTGGAGTTTGTGCTCCGAAACCAGTCGCGCTGGTTGCGAGAGGGCGAGTCTCCGACCGAGTACTTCTTCCAGACAACTCGACGTCGTACCGCTTCTTGTGAAGTAGACTCGATTCTTGCCGAATCGGGCCAGATCCTATACGGAGAGGAACTTGCGAATTATATTCGCAACTACTACACGCGGCTTTATGCTGCATCGACGTTGCCAACATTCTCGTCCAACGATGAATTCTTTCATCATGTTCCTACTTTCTCTGATGATAGTAGAGAATTCCTGGACAGAACGCTTACTCTCGATGATATGCTTACCGCAACGAAGGATCTTCGACGTCATACTTCTCCTGGTTATGATGGTCTAACTCCAGAATTCTTTGTTCGTTTTAGGAATCTTTTGATTCCGGACCTTTTGGATGTCTCTAATTCTGCAGTGGTTGGACATACCGAATTTCCCTCAAGTTGGCGGAGATCCGTTATGCGTCTAATACCTAAGAAGGGGGATCTTCAGAGGATGGGAAACTGGAGGCCAGTTACTCTGTGTAATGTCGACTACAAAATAGTTTGCAAAACACTGGGAACTCAACTTCGCTCAGTGATTGCCTCAGTAATACACCCGTCACAGTCCTACTGCATTCCAGGTCGTAGTATCTACGACAACATCGCCGTAGCAAAGCATCTTTTCGCCTACCATGAAAAAACTGGTTCGCAAATGGCCATGATCTCTTTGGATCAAGAAAAGGCGTTTGACAGCGTCTCACATGAGTATCTACTGAGAGTGCTCGATAAATTTGGGCTTCCGTCCAGATGGATTGAGATCATCAGAGGTCTGTATAGAGATTCAGTGATTCTCATAAAGCATAATGGGCATATATTGTCTCCTATTCCGTTTCGTCGGGGTATCAGGCAGGGATGCCCGTTGTCAGGAATGCTTTATGACTTTTCACTGGAGCCGCTGCTAGTAAATCTTCGTCAATCGTTGAGACAATATTCAATTCACTTACCATACACTACTATAAGGCCACTTATTCTAGCGTATGCGGACGACCTGTCTATATTTGTAACGAAAGATGAAGCATTTCCAGTCGCTCGTAGGGTTTTCGAACAATATGAGCGATTAGCGAGCGCTAGGGTTAACCTAAGCAAAAGCCAAGGCCTATGGTGTGGGAGGTGGCGGAATCGAACAGATTCTCCCCTCGGCATACAATGGACGAATACTTGCCTGAAATATTTAGGTGTATATGTGGGGCTCGATGGTAAAACATATAATAGCCGCATGGCTCTAAAGAAACTCTCCGGAGCTGTGAATTCGTGGCGGACTTGACTGCATCCACTTTCGCTGAAAGGACGTGCGGTCGTTGTCAATTATTTGATTACCTCGTCCATCGTGCATCTGTTAAAATCAGAGTGCTTCGAAGAAGGCTTCGTAAAACTTTTACAGTCGAAGGTCGTTGACGCCTTCTGGGGGGGAAGACGATGGGTCGCTGAAAGCACGCTCTGCCGACCAGTAGCGGAGAGTGGTTTGGGTCTTACAGACATGGTCGTGCAATTTCGTTGTCTTCAGGTACGGGCATTCCAACGAGTGTTCTGTCAAAGAGATAACTTAATTTCGCAGCTGTGGGTAAGTTCTATGGGGGGTAGCAGCGCAGGGGAGCACTACTATCTGCTCTCGGTTCGCCCACCATATCCGCATGACTGGTCCCAGGATATGATCTCCACGATTACAACCTGGGGCAGAATAAGACCAACATTTCATTTGCGATGGAATGAACTTGGGTACGGGGATTTCTCAGCAATTCCGATCAGGTTGAACCCTGAGTTAGTAGATTTGGTGTTTAGTAATGCTCGAGGTGTAACGGCCGATACAGGACAACTCACAGTTCTTGGAGACATCATTGATGCTTCTGGGAACACACTTATACACCCCCACACAACACAATTACACGAATTGGTGGATACAGCCCGAGAGCGTTTTAGTCGTCTCTCTACTAGGGAACCTAGCACTGAGGTGATAAACGCATTCGTAACGAATCGACCACCGCACACGACATTCAGTACACTCACTTCACGCTGCGCGAGCTCTTCGTAGGAGTAAATCCTACGGATACCTTAGGGGTTAATAGATGGCGCGCACATCTTGGGGTGGACTTGGGAGTAATGGGGACCATAACTAGCAGAGTCATCTATAGTTATCCGTCCAATTACAGAGACTCTGATGTGGCATTCAAACTGCTCCATCACAGCCTCGTGCATCCAAACCAGCTGTCACACATCGATCGAAGAATTCAAAGAGTCTGCACGGTTTGTGGTGGTGAAGGAACCCTGTTCCACAGATACTTCACATGCCCGACCTTGTGCGACATTAATAATCTTGTTCGCGATATGTGCCAGCATATCTGCCCGACATTCAGCATTACAAGAACGTCGTTTTTACTGGGGCCAAGGACATGTAACCAGGTAAATTGCTTGATAAGCTTTATCTTAACACTTGCTAAATCGACAATTCATCTGTACTGCATGCGGATCGAGCCTGGGCAACAGCCCACTAACCCACAGTTTCACACACACGCACTTAAGAACCACTTCGTTGCCAGATTGAAGAGGCGATTACGCCTAAAGTTCATGGCAATGAAGGCCGACACATTCAACTGCACCTGGCAACCTTTATCGTCGGTGCGGAACGGAAGCCTCGTCTTTCACTAGGAATAACAGGCCGCAGACTTGCAGCAGCTTGTCCACGAAGCTTCTCTTCGCTTTGGTATTGCTGCAAGTGCTGCGGGAAGGACAAATCTCACGTTGGAATCGTAGAACTGGGAGGATGATGGGAGCAGTTTGCAGACGTCAATGACTCTGCAGACTGGTCCCGCGGGACTCTAATCGGTTCGAAATTTGTGTGCGTTCGTTTAGAACATGTTTGGATGAGTGCTCCCGGAGGACTAGAAAAGTGGCGAACGGCTCTACGGAGAGGGCATTTGCTTGTGTTATATGCCAAATTTAAGTAAATTAAATGTTGGCATTATTAATAAATTAAAATGTTATATTCGCAAAATTGCCTTCACGTCAAATTCAAGAATTTTATTTTGCGATATAACAAATTAAAATATTAATTTATAAAATTAGTTTGTTGCACGCAAGCAACCAAATATCGCCTACACGGCAATTATTACCTTTGCGACAAACAAATCGCTCAGATTTCCGCGCATTCCTTTCCCACAAAATTGTGGCGCGCCGGAAACCTTAAAATGTTAAAAAAGCATTTTAACCATCAGGCACCTGAACAAAGTTAAGTTCCCAGCCGAAAGGTGCGTGATCATCAAATTCCGATAAGTACATCGCCTTAGCCAAGGTCTATCGGTGCTTGAACTTTCCAAGCCAAAAAGTGAGAGAAAGAAAGCTTTCACACACACGACCAAAAGCTTGCCTAATGTTTAACGACTAAGCGGAAGTTATACGATCAAGAGCGAAAACTCAAAGCTTTCTACCTTGATCAAAAAGCTCAGTCGAATAAACAGGTAACTGGTCGTGGCGAAAAAAATTAAGAAAAAGAAAAAGAGTCTGGTCTTAAACTCGTTGGAGGCTAGTGTAAGTCGCGGCAATTTAAGAGTCTGTTTTCAACCGCGGCATAGTTAAGTTCTAATCGCCAATAAAGAGTCTGTTTTCAACCGCGGCATAGTTAAGTTCTAATCGCCAATAAAGAGTCTGTTTTCAACCGCGGCATAGTTAAGTTCTAATCGCCAATAAAGAGTCTGTTTTCAACCGCGGCATAGTTAAGTTCTAATCGCCAATAAAGAGTCTGTTTTCAACCGCGGCATAGTTAAGTTCTAATCGCCAATAAAGAGTCTGTTTTCAACCGCGGCATAGTTAAGTTCTAATCGCCAATAAAGAGTCTGTTTTCAACCGCGGCATAGTTAAGTTCTAATCGCCAATAAAGAGTCTGTTTTCAACCGCGGCATAGTTAAGTTCTAATCGCCAATAAAGAGTCTGTTTTCAACCGCGACATAGTTAAGTTCTAATCGCCAATAAAGAGTCTGTTTTCAGAGCGCGGAATGGTTAAGACGTAATCGTCAATTAAGGGTCTGTGTTAAAACGCGAGACAGTTGAGTCATGATTGTAAAAAGGCTGTTAAACACGGTAAAAGAAAAGTGAACGTTCACTCAAAAAAAAAAGGAATTTAAGTGTATTAAGCGTAAGTGTAGTTATTGAAATAAGCAAAGTTTGTACGAATAGAAAAAAACACAATATAAATGTGACCGTATTAATTAAGGAGTGTTTTGTCCACAATTGAACTATATTTAATAAAGTGTACCGTACCTTGGGTGAGTGTTTAATTAAAAGTTATCCCCGACGTCCGACAAAAGGATACACGACAAAATTGGCACAGCCGGTAGGATCGAGGAAGCTTGGTTGGTACAAACCGTAAACGCTTTAAAACCCTCGATCTAATATCGAATAAAAGGGGATCCTTTGGGCACTGCTGGGTAGTCAATAGCCCAGTAAGTCACCCCCACCGCTCAGGGCTAAACAACTTTAGCTGCCTCTGCTCCAGGCGAGCAAGCGGTTGTCCTTTTAACAAGTGCACGAAGGCACCATCTTTAAAAGAGCCGAACATTTCCCCGTGACCAGAGAGGAACAGAAGGAGACCCAGAAATCATCCTCCAGGACCAGCGGTGCTCCCGAAACCAATCCTAGAAGGACGATTTTAAGGAAAGCCACCCTCACATCGGACGACTCAAAGGTCAACCCGTCCGCAACTTTAAATAACGAGACGATCAAAGGAACGACTCGCCTCCACCAATTACGACACAGCGGTAGGTCTGAGAGGAAAAACAGAAGACGGCTAAAAGCCCCCTTTCAGATCGCATCACAGGGAAACCAAAAGACGGCTGAAGTAGCCCCCCTATCAACAGAGAACTACGGCAAGGGAGTACCTAAGTAGGCTACTAGCCCCCCTTGCAACCACCAACAACACGTAGTGCATGTCGGAGTCGGAAGGCGACTCCCCACCGAAAGCCGCACCGAGGACCAAGTTTCCGGCTGAGAGGACGTCCCCGACTAATAGCGAACGTCCACCCCCTTCGCCGAAAGAAGCCGAAGGAAGAAAGCTTAGGAGCGGCACAGTTTTACCCATTCCTACAACCGCTAGTAAAGTAAGTTTAAATAGATATTTAGATAGGGTTCTCGAGAAAGCGCGGGACTCCGATAAACTCTCTGTACCTCAGTGTGACGTTTTAGATAAAAAACTCACACAAAACCGCGAGGATAGGCTCGCCTTAGTTAAAAAATATCAGGAAGATACAGAGAGATTTAAGGCAGACATCGCCGAATTTAAGGGAACCTCGCGCTCGCTCGAATTAGTTAAGGAAGATAGGTTAAATAGGGAAAATTGTAAAGAGGCCAGTGTAATTGTAAGAGCCTCATCAGGAACAGACACCGACGATCAGACCAAATCCGACCCGACCGACGAAGGCCTCTTATTCGATTGGCTGGAAGCATCCTTCACGGACACCAGTCACGAGGAAAGCTTGCTTAGTCTACCCGAGTATAAACCCAAAACAACCTACAAACACTCCAAGATGGTAGATTATGCCAAAGTAGCCAAACTAACGGCACAGCTTGTTCCTTTGTTCTCTGGCGCAAATAGCCCTCAGTTGAGCCAAGAGCTCCAAACCTTTATAGGTTGCTGCAAACAGACACAGCAATGCCTTACCACAGAGGAACAAGCAGCTTTCCTCCAAATTTTGCCTACCAGACTCCGGGGCGAAGCGTATCAACTCTTCGCCTCAGACGTGCCACCCACCTTCAAAGAAGTGGAAGAACGTCTAAATAGGGCATATTTACCTAGGGAAACATACCAAGAGTTGGTAAATAAACTAATAACAACTCGACAACTACCCCTAGAAACATTAAACGCATATACGACCAGACTGAAACAATTGCTGGTCCTTTGCAAAGAAGCTGCCGACACCAAATACGGCAATGCAGCGTCCACAGTGAAGACTCAGTTAGAAGACTTCGCTAAAAATGCACTAAAAAGCGGAGTAGGAAACCCGCATTTGTGCCAGTATCTCCTTACAATAGGCGATGCTACAGTGGACGAACTAATACAAAAGGCGCTGGACATGGAGAGGCTCCAGCAAAGCGCCCTATTTATACAATCCCCACTCTCACAAATGCCCACATTACCACACACACAAAGTTATGACACACACACAGGGACCAGCCCGTTAGCCCATGGTCAAATAAACTTTTTACAGGTACCCCCTAGGACAGCACCACCAAATTACCAAAACCAACCATTAACTCCCCATCCATCACAACGCCCTTCATTTCAGCATAGAGACCACAGGTTTGGAAACAGGCGACCGAACCTCAGTACACCGGCACAGAACATTACATGTAGCTTCTGTCAAAAACGGGGTCATACGTACTCCGACTGTCTAAAGCGCAAAAACACACCTTTCTGCGTGAATTGCAAAAATTATGGGCATGATGTTCGCGATTGCAGAACAAATCGTTCAGCTAGAATCCAAGATACAGCCCATGCAAGGGGGCCCCCAAGAGAAAACAGACCGACTCCAGAACAACGTCCATCCAGCGGCCCCCGAGTGTATAACATAAGCGTCAAATGTAATTTCTGTGGCCGACGCGGACACTCTGTTGACGTTTGCCAACAAAAACAGAAATGGGAGTCTCAGAATCCGGGAAACGACGCACAGTCGACCCAAAACTCCCCGGCTCGACTATAAACCCTCCGCAAAACAAACAAGGGTCACCTCAGATGCCCAAGACTAGTATCTCTACCGTAAAACTTCCATTGGATATCGGCCTACACGGCCAAACCAAATTGGTAGTGGATACTGGCGCTGAGGTTAGTATTATTAAGAAAAAAGCACTAAAGTCCCTCGACGACATCAATACCGAGGAGATATATACACTTCAAACGCCGTTTGGTACTGGAAAAACCTTGGGAGGCTGCCAGGGAAACTTCACTCTAAAACACAACATACCCTGCAATTTCCAAGTCATACAAAACCTTCCAGGTCTCACGGACGACGGTTTGCTAGGAAATGACTTCTTAGCAAAGAATTGTAATGTTGAAGGTCCAAATATGGCGCTCAGGTTTCCTCGCACGAAAACTAACCCCGAAGAGTTTGCTATACCCCTAACATTAGCATCGGACGAGGAGTGTTCACAAAACGCAGTCGAAGTAGACACACTAGCAGGTAGCACGGAGGCCCCATAGGTCAAGCTTTCTACTTGCAGTGTCCTCAAGGCATCTCAATTGGAGAATGCTGGCTGTAACACACAAGAACACCACTCGAATAAAAGGACTACCAAAGATCCGGCTTGCGAAATAAGGCAGCACCAGATAGTCTTAGACGAACCTGTTTGCATACCTGCAAGATCCCAGATTGTAGTCAAAATCCCGTTGCAATTGGCGGAAGAAATGCTCTGTCTATCGCAGGAGATAGACGATGGAGTCTTCCTGGCAAATAGCTTACTCTCATCAGGAATCAAGGTAGCGCCCATTGGGATCCTCAACGCTAACAATTTTCAAGTAGTCCTGACAAGCCTCGACATAACGCTTGTCCACACTAGAGACTACACCGTCATCCCTATCACCAACGGATCGGATGAAACAAAACTATATGAAGAAACCCCAGAATACAGAGAGACACGGCCCCGGAGCCGGAATAATGGCGCTGACAAACCACACAAAAGGTCTACTCTAACCGGTCCCAAAGACCCAGTAGCCCCAACGCCAATTAGAGGTAAAACCACGTCCAAACGTGTAAGATGGCATAAGAGCCCCTCCAGAGACGCTTGCGGGCCCCTCCAGAAAACCCCAACGTCTGGCGCATGTGAGTACAACAAATGTCTGGCACCTAAGGAAAGCCCAGATCGACAAACTCCATCGCCCAGAAGCTCAAGCCCAAAAATACAAACGACAAACGCTTGCGAGTTCCAACGAATGCCTGAACCCGTAGGTATCAAGGCCCACAAAACTCCAACGTTCAAGAACAGTAGTTTTAAGAAAAATAAAAACAAGACCAGAGTTACTAGAGCCGATAAGATGGCCACTCTGCAACACATTAAATATCTATACCCGGACAGTGACGATCCGGACGAACCCCAACATAACCCGCGTCTCGCCAGGTTAGTACAAGAACTCAACCTGGACGACACCTTAAGCGCGGAAGAGTCATCTGCCATAACCAAACTATGTTATGAGTACGATGATATTTTCTTTTTAAAAGGTGATAGGCTCACTCATACCAAAGCCATCACCCACGACATTCCCCTGGTGCAAGACCAAGCACCCATTAATCAAAAGATGTACCGATTGCCGGAAACCCAACGCAATGTAATCAACGATCAGCTCCGAGAAATGTTGGATAATGACATAGTCCAACCGAGCAAGAGTCCATGGAATTCACCTCTCTTAGTCGTCCCCAAAAAAGCGGGACCTGATGGTGAAAAAAGGTGGCGCGTTGTCGTCGACTTTCGCAAGCTAAACGAAAAAACGATTGGCGACGCCTATCCACTACCACGTATCGAGGACATACTCGACCAACTAGGTCATTCCCGATACTTCACTACCCTCGACTTGGCCAATGGTTATCACCAAGTATTAGTCGACCCCAAAGATAGGCCAAAGACGGCTTTCAGCACAAACTATGGGCACTACGAATTCAAGCGTATGCCGTTCGGGCTCAAAGGAGCCCCGGCTACCTTCCAACGTCTAATGAATTTCGTATTAACAGGTTTACAAGGCCTGGAATGCTTTGTGTACCTAGATGACATAGTCATCTACGGGAAAAACCTGGCAGACCACAATCAAAAGCTCCGCAAAGTCTTCGACAGACTGAGAGAGAACAACCTGAAACTGCAACCCGAGAAGTGTCAGTTCCTAAGACGAGAGGTTGTATACTTAGGCCATAAGTGTTCCAACAAAGGAGCACTCCCAGACCCCAGCAAAACGGCATGCGTCCAAACATTCCCCGTTCCCCGAACAGTCAGACAAGTCCAATCATTTCTGGGACTTGCCAACTACTACAGGAAATTTATACCCGATTTCTCAAAGATAGTACGTCCAATCACGAATTTGCTTCGCAAGGACGTGAAATTTACTTGGACTAACAAATGCCAAGAGGCATTTGAAGTAATTAAAAAATCCCTAATTTCCCCTCCACTTCTAATCTATCCCGATTTCACCCAACCGTTCAACCTAACCACGGACGCCAGTAGCGAGGCCTTAGGAGCTGTCCTCTACCAAGGAGAAGTCGGACGTGACCAGCCTATTGCCTATGCCAGCCGTACACTAAATAAAGCTGAACGCAACTACTCTACAATAGAGAAAGAGTTGCTAGCCATAGTCTGGGCCACCCGTAACTTCAGATGTTACCTACAAGGCCGAAAATTCACAGTCTACACAGACCATAAGCCTCTCAAAGGCGTCTTTAACGTCAAAGACCCAACTTCCCGTTTGGTGAGATTTCACCATAAACTTTCCGAGTTCGATTATAAAATCGAATACAAACCCGGAAAATATAATACAAATGCCGACGCCCTCAGTCGCATCCCGCGGGAAGAAACCGAAGACACCACTCTTCTAGTAAAGGCCCTAGTCCACCATAAAATGGATTCAGACTCGGAGGAAGAAAACGGTACAACCCCCCACCGTCCCTTAAAATGCAACGCGGTGACTCGGGCCCAAACAAAACATGTTCAAACAGAACCCAAGAGCCCCGAGACACAGGATCCCTCGTTAAGCAACCAGGATCACGAACCGCCAAAACCCGAACAAAAAATAAAACCAATGGACCCACCAGGAAACGATCCAGACACAAATGAACCAAAAACCCCTGAAGTTATTACAAACCCCGAGGAAATCAGGACAATCTTACATGACTACCATGATTCTCCTTTCGGTGGCCACCAGGGCGTAATTAAAACATATAAACGGATCAGAAGAAAGTACTGGTGGAGGCACATGCTTAGTGACATAAAGAAATACATAAAGCGGTGCTCCAAATGCCAAAAGATGAAAGCGTCACCACAATTCCGAATGCCGATGGTTATTACAGACATCGCAGAAAAACCCTTTGACAAGGTCTACCTCGACATGGTAGGTCCACTTGAGGAAACAGAGTCCGGAAATAAATATATCTTAACGTTCCAGGACAACCTCACAAAGTTCGTCGACTGGTATGCCATACCAAATGGAGAAGCTGTAACAGTAGCGCAAATTTTCTTTGACGAAATAGTAACGCGCTATCGCATCCCCAAACGAATTGTCACCGATCAGGGAAGCAATTTTCTGAGTGATTTATTCAAACAGGTATGTAAATTGCTAAGGGTGAAGAAACTCCAAACTTCAGCGTATCACCCACAGTCTAATGGCGCACTAGAGCGTGCACATAGACCATTAATTGAATACCTCAGAACAATAGTGGACGAAAATCCCAAATCTTGGGACCAATACCTGCGAACCGCTGCATTCGTGTACAACAACAGTGTGCACGAAGGGACGAAACTAACTCCCATGGACTGCCTTTACGGCTTTACAGCGGATGTCCCCTCCAACCTCAAACGGGACCCAGAACCCGTGTATAACCACGAGAGCTATTACCACATATTACGGTATAAGCTTCAAAAAACTTATGCAACGGCTCGGAAAAACATATTGGCCAGTAAACAACGCTCAAAAGGTTACTACGACAAAACTATACGCCCTATATCCTTCCATATAGGAGACAGGGTCCTCCTCAAGAGCGAAAATAGAAAACATAAACTCTGTCAAATCTGGGTAGGACCCTATTCGGTAACCGGCGTTCCCAGCTCAGTAAATACCACGATACGAGTTGGTAAGAGAATAATCACCGTCCATAATAACAGGCTGAAGCCTTATTATGACTAAAACCAATAAGTATAATTTACATTTTAAATACTTCAACCCCATTAACCCTTAAGTAACACATTTAATGTAACGGTTTTAATCTTTAATATTAATGCAATCCATCTAATTAAAACCTATCCCCTTTCTATAGACATTTCCTTAAAATACTTGTGGCAAATTATTAACCCTTTTAGTTAAAAGACATGTCGCAGAAATTATAAATAAAAACATGACCTATACTAATTATTTTCTCCCCTTTATTTCCTTCCGTGATCTGTTCCTCTCCAAAGAACAGCTCACTTTCTCCAAGGGGGAAGGATTGTTATATGCCAAATTTAAGTAAATTAAATGTTGGCATTATTAATAAATTAAAATGTTATATTCGCAAAATTGCCTTCACGTCAAATTCAAGAATTTTATTTTGCGATATAACAAATTAAAATATTAATTTATAAAATTAGTTTATTGCACGCAAGCAACCAAATATCGCCTACACGGCAATTATTACCTTTGCGACAAACAAATCGCTCAGATTTCCGCGCATTCCTTTCCCACAAAATTGTGGCGCGCCGGAAACCTTAAAATGTTAAAAAAGCATTTTAACCATCAGGCACCTGAACAAAGTTAAGTTCCCAGCCGAAAGGTGCGTGATCATCAAATTCCGATAAGTACATAGCCTTAGCCAAGGTCTATCGGTGCTTGAACTTTCCAAGCCAAAAAGTGAGAGAAAGAAAGCTTTCACACACACGACCAAAAGCTTGCCTAATGTTTAACGACTAAGCGGAAGTTATACGATCAAGAGCGAAAGCTCAAAGCTTTCTACCTTGATCAAAAAGCTCAGTCGAATAAACAGGTAACTGGTCGTGGCGAAAAAATTAAGAAAAAGAAAAAGAGTCTGGTCTTAAACTCGTTGGAGGCTAGTGTAAGTCGCGGCAATTTAAGAGTCTGTTTTCAACCGCGGCATAGTTAAGTTCTAATCGCCAATAAAGAGTCTGTTTTCAACCGCGGCATAGTTAAGTTCTAATCGCCAATAAAGAGTCTGTTTTCAACCGCGGCATAGTTAAGTTCTAATCGCCAATAAAGAGTCTGTTTTCAACCGCGGCATAGTTAAGTTCTAATCGCCAATAAAGAGTCTGTTTTCAACCGCGGCATAGTTAAGTTCTAATCGCCAATAAAGAGTCTGTTTTCAACCGCGGCATAGTTAAGTTCTAATCGCCAATAAAGAGTCTGTTTTCAACCGCGGCATAGTTAAGTTCTAATCGCCAATAAAGAGTCTGTTTTCAACCGCGGCATAGTTAAGTTCTAATCGCCAATAAAGAGTCTGTTTTCAACCGCGACATAGTTAAGTTCTAATCGCCAATAAAGAGTCTGTTTTCAGAGCGCGGAATGGTTAAGACGTAATCGTCAATTAAGGGTCTGTGTTAAAACGCGAGACAGTTGAGTCATGATTGTAAAAAGGCTGTTAAACACGGTAAAAGAAAAGTAAACGTTCACTCAAAAAAAAAAGGAATTTAAGTGTATTAAGCGTAAGTGTAGTTATTGAAATAAGCAAAGTTTGTACGAATAGAAAAAAACACAATATAAATGTGACCGTATTAATTAAGGAGTGTTTTGTCCACAATTGAACTATATTTAATAAAGTGTACCGTACCTTGGGTGAGTGTTTAATTAAAAGTTATCCCCGACGTCCGACAAAAGGATACACGACACTTGGGAGCAGTGGTTCTCCAAGTAGGAACTTCGCCCGGTTCTGCATCTACCCTCTGGGAACACTCAAACAATCATGTTCCAGTTTAAGTTTCTTCACGGTTTCGGTGATTTCTGTTTAGTGCTAGGATTAGTTTTGGAATTTTAAAAAAAAAATTTTTAGGAACTTTTCTTAGAGCTGGCACTTGCTTGGAGGCATTTTAAAATTTCTTGTATTTTCTTTTTTACAGGTTTTTCACTATTTTTTTTCTGCCTTCAGATTTTAGAGTCGTTTTTACGAAACATTTTTAGAGTAACGTAGCGTGTCATTTCTTATGTTCTTTTTGATCGTTAACTATTGTGTCTTTTTGTTTTGAATATTGTACATTTTTTAGGGTAGCTAGAGTTTTGTAGGATTTTTTGTTTATAACGATTGTGCCGAATAAAGTGTCATTATATACATAAAAAAAAAATCTATTATTTTTTTTTCGATACATATTTGTTTGTTATGAATTCCATTAGTAGTATTAGTGTTCATCCTGTTTATAACGTATTGCAAAAAAAAAAAAAAACATCCAAACTCCCCTTCTCCTCGAAGACAACACTCCGAATATTGGAACCGGCAACACACCAAAAGGTCACCAAACGGCCTGAGCACGTGCGGATGTGCATAATTTCTCTGGACAGCGACGGTTCTCATAGTGCGTCTAAACGTCAAATGAATCCCTGGAAGTATCCTGATCCACCTATATTCCAAGTACTTCGATACGGCGGGCTGGATGTATCCCCCCTTTTTTTCTAATGCAAAGGTGCATTCCGAAAATGTTGAGTCAGTTGACGGGAGAGCAGCCATTACGTTTCATAATGTTGTTCAGGTTTGCCTTTGGGACGAAGTTGACAGAAGAGAAGCCAAAGTACGTAGGTGATATACAGGCGAATCGATCGGCCTCCACTTGCTGCTACCTCTAACCTAATGAACATCAGAGTGACTATGAACAAGGACACGCAGTTTGCTAGTACGGTACCCTGCAAACAATTGTAAGTTTAGTTCTCCTCGACCGGACTGTACATGTACCAAAGCCAACCGATCACTGTCACAATCAAAAGCGGAACATGAAAACACCACCGATTACAGCGCCCAGGAACAATAAATTAAGTTAGCTAAGTTTTTTTATTGTAGTTCTTGTCACTTATTAGCCTATAACATATAAGTCATATAATAAAATAGGTATCGACCAAGTAGCCAAACATATACATATTAAGTATAGTAAGACCATTACTTAAGCAAAGGATTAGATACCCTGCAACTTAGCTAATCAATAGTTGTAGCTAACTTCCTAGTTAGGAACAAAGTAGTAGGTAAGGATAAGCGAGTCAATTTCCAACAGGTACAGCTATAGCAAAGTGTCAGGTAGATCCTTTACCCAATTTCTCTTGACAGTGCTGTCACACGCACCCGTCGCACAATGCATATTGACCTACTAGAGGTTTCGAAGGATCCCTATATAGTTATACCATACCATAGTCGCCAACTACAATTGCACAGCACCTACCTCATCTCGATGACTCACGCAACAAATCTTCTTTTGCGCCCAGTAGAATTTCATTCGATGTACATCGGTAGAGGCGGAACCACGACGCTCTGCACACTAACGGGCATCGAAAATACACACGGCCTAGTCAAGAACTAATTTAAGCCCGGCTAACCCAAATCGTGAAACATGAGACAAATATCTCAGGGCATGGGTCGAGCCACACGGTGGGCGTCGAATCAAATAACGTAAAGCTCTCTTTCAGCTAGACAAAATTCTGTCCCCATTAAATTCCCATTCCGTTTCCCAGTCTCGCTCACCTTTTTCAGCTTCCTTTCACACAAACCGTTCCGCTTGGTGGAAGAGAATCTGCCCTGTTATGTGAGCACATAATTTGGCTGGCTAATCAGTTCAGGTGATTGATTTGAGTCAGCGGCAGCTCATTTAAGTCTGAGTCGACGACGAATTAGCGCTGCCACCGCAACGGCGCTGCCGTCTGTCATGCTTACTCCAGGTTATTTTCAATTCTGTAGAGCCATCTCGCGGGCAGCACAACTAACTTTCATGCTAATTTCGAGTTAATGTCTCGCGCGATGTAATTGCTCGATGAAACAAAAATTGCTGCCGTGAAGTGCAATCTGATATGGTCGGCAGCGAAATAATCTGCTGCCATACATGCAATCGTGAATATTCATCTGGCAATGCGCTAAGCCCGAAAAAATTTCAAGAAAAGCTCACTGGCGGAGGGATTCTATAATGCAAAGAATAGGAAGAGGGAGAAACAAGTGCCGGCCGTCTTTCTTTTTTGTTGTAGTGTGAGCCACGGCTTAGATTTGTTCCTATCCGAGACTCGTTTACATCCACCACTGTTTCTGCTGGTACGACGCGAATGTGCTGCCTCGATTGTGAAGAAGAAGGCAAACATTCATTAAGTGTCGACAGAAACAGCGGGAGAAAAGTTAGCTCAAGGTAATTCTTTTTCTTTCAAATTATTTCGGTAATTATTTGAGCCATCCTGGTTCAAAGAAAGTTCCTAGTAAGAAATTGTTTCTCGTAGGAGTGGAATTGCTCAGCACCAATCGACATTTGTGGAAAATTTTTATTAAAATTAACCTAACCCAAGAAAAAGGTTACAGCGGCAATAAGAGTTAGGGCGTGATTCACTGCAAAATCGCAGTCCCGACACTGGGTCGAGCCCAGTTAACTCTACTTTTCTGCCAGGAAAAAAGAAATAACACAATAAAATTTAGTTCAGGACAGGAAAAGACACAAGTCTGTCATTACAGATTGGGCCGCGATTTTCCCTCAATCCCTGCCCTGTAAAGTGCACGCAATCTATCAACGCTCCCACCTATAGGTGGATGAGTTAAATTAGGCATAGACGCTTTCCTATCGTTTGGAGCAGGGCTGCTACCTTTACAGCCATTTCCTCCCAGTTAAAGATTCTCGAACTCAGATTATCAGGTAAATATTGTATTCATATTCGCTAGCGAAAGACACTAACAATTTCCTTCCCTCCCGGTTTATCAGAAAAGTAAACAATAAAAAGGAAAAAAGGCACAGCCATCACACCCATAACAAATGCCCTGCGGTGCAAATTGTTATATTGGGCCCCTTTCAGTCTGCTGATAAGCACATGAGAAGAAAAGCACGGGAACTTCAGGACCCATATTTCTGGACATGTAGGCTTAGCCAGCACTTCCTTCGCGGCACACAAGGATTGTTAAACTCGCATTAAGCGACCATCTGACATCCCGATCGTAAGCGGAGCTCTTTGGCTGGGTACAGCATTCCTTCAGCAGCAAATAATTGATAAATCCGGACAAGCGTGAGTGATAGAAATTTAAGGTCAATTCTTGACAAGACGTAGTTCCAAAGGTAGTTTAGACAGTTTTAGCGGATGGTGCAGCCTTGGCTGATTTTGTTTATCACGTATGTAGTAGAATTGCTTTTAAGTATCATAAGAACATTTTCAGTTTCGGTTTTTCAGTTTTTATATAAAATCAGTATACTTTAACAAGCCCTTCAGGCATAGTCGTCAGGATTTTTGTAGCCTTAGGACTACGATATGGTCACTACAGTTTGTTTCATTTTCCTTCCTTTATACTACTAGGTAGTCACAGTTTCAGTCGTCTAGTCAGTGTTCATAATAAGTTCATCTATCGTTTTATAGATGGCTGACGGAACATGCTTTAGTTAGATATCTCCTCTATTACTAAAAATTTCTTTTGTTAATGCAATTCAGTTATGTTTTAATGTGTCGCTTTAATTTTGGATTATTATTATTATTATTAATTTCGGGCAGCTTGATAAAGTATAGTTAACCTTGTTTCGGTTGACATCCTTTTGTTTACGTATCACCGGTCAAAAGAAAGAAAGGTAAAAACTTTAGTTGGCCTCCTATATATATAAAAGTCATTTTCAATCTGAGAATGAGAAAATTGTAATTAAAACTATAGAACCTTGGGTATAAAGAGGCCTATAGTCCAATGTAGAATGCATGCTTGTATTGATGATTCGCCGTAAACCCGTATCAAGGAAGATTTGTAGTTTTTGTTAGAGTGAATTCGTCACTTTCGATAAAAGTGTGCACATTTCTCTCAGAAACGAGACGCGATGAGTACTCCGCAATTCTTAATGACCGGGATTCTAATCACCTATTAGTTCCGTCTTGTTTTTATTTACCTGTTATATTTCTAGTCACATCTTGTTTGCCCAACGACTTGAATTTTTTTTTCTTGATATCTATAAGTACGATGAAAATAATATAGGTTCAGAATGTCTCCATATATGAAAGCATCAGTTTATTTCAACATTCATTTAGTACTGAATTCCCTAAATTTTAAGTAAGAATTAAATTTGTCATTGCGCATAGTGTTATAAGGTAATTAGTTATATGTGTACATGACTACAGAATTAAAACTAGAATTTTATTGTAGCAGTAAAGTTAATAATCTCGAATTTAAATCATTACTATTTTGTACGTGTAATGGAATTTGTTAGATATAGACTTTTTTTGTGGAATTTACAATACACATTTTTATATGGGCGTCATAAGCATGCATTAGTTTGATTTCAGCAAACCCAATGAAGCTTCTTCCCCTTGTCTTGTGTCCTTTCCTCATCCCCTCTCCCTTCTTCCTCATGTTTTTAATTTAATTTTATTTTATTTCTTTTGTTTTTTTTATTTCAGCACTCTTTCCAGGTTGGGCCTACACCTTAGCCAGGTGTAGGAATAGTGGTGGGTCAGTGCCTGAACCATCGCCTATGGGGGTAGTCTTTTTCTTGTTTTTGTTAAATTCAAGATGGTTCAGTGCGGCTAAGGGTAACAGGTGACACCAGACCTGTTGCTCTTCCTTCTGTTTTCTGTTTTCTTGTTCGTTTTTTTTATTAGTCGCAAACCTGAGAGAAGGAGTCCACAACCTTCTCTCGCCACAGGCACGCGAAATTCTGTTGTAAATGTGTGAATCGGATGTTCAAGGACTCACACCCCATACCGGCGAGCTAGGACGTGCTGCCAGCTAGCGCGTGCCACTTGAACATCCTGCGGCAACTTTACGTTGCTCATACGCACACACATACATTACATTGTAGTGGAACCTGTCAGAGGCAGATGTAAATTTTTTGGTGTGATGAGGTAAATCAAATTGTTTGGTGTTCAAAGTTGTCGTAACAAACGTGTGATTTTTACAATAAAAATCACATTTCGGGAAATCAACTGTGCACGACGGGGGGAGAACAAGATTCCGCTTCGCATCGCTGGATGGCAGCCGGTAAGGGTAAAAAACCCGTGTTGTAAAGTGGTTATAACACATGCTGGACACCGTAGGAGTAACGGACAAGCGGCGCCTTGGGCCACATGCGGCGTGATTCCCGCCACACAGGACAAGCGTGAAGAAAAAAAAGGAAATTCTACATCTTAACTAATTGCCCAGAGAGCAAAAACACAGGAAACATTAAGGTATGACAGATTTTCGTTTTTTTTAAATCCTCGATGGGACTTTGAAGGTATTTATTTTATAAATTTTTATAAAGGAACTAGTGTTAAGAATTTTAATGCGAGGCTTAAATGAATCTCAAGTTCATTTAGTAATTTTGGAATCTGAATCTTAGCACTGATTTAGTTAGAGTGCTTGAACGTGTGATTTTTACAATAAAAATCACAGCTATTTTAAAATAATTTTCACGAATCTTGATCTATAGATGTATATGTAAACCATACATGGGCAAATAGAAAAAAAGAAGGTAAATATTAAATTAATTTGGACAAAATGGGGTACAGATGACTGTTTTTTTTAACAATAAAAAGTGCCACAGATTTTATTTGAATCTCAGAAGCAAGCTATACGTAAATTTGGATTTGTCACATGTATAAAATAGCTTTAGACACTAAGAAAATTTAGTAGTCATAATATACTTAGAAAAGTAAGTAATTTCACAGTATAAATAGAGAAATCGGGCAGATAACTTTTGCAAAATACAATACTGGAAATTGGAAAAATAGAAATATCTTGACATTTGCGCAATTACAACCTTTTACTATATTACATTTAATTATATAATAAATAAATTTTCATTAGGCATTTCTTTGTGCAATTTATATGTTATATTTCAGGAATATAATTTGAATTTGTTTTAGTTGTTTCGAGTTGTTGAGGAAAATCAATACATTTCTTTAATATAATATTTAATGTTGTTCAACAACGGAAAACTTGGAACGACTCTTAAAATTAAGCAAACGATAAGGCTGACTTCCTCTACTGTTTTCCCTTTAGCTGGTTTTTTTTCGAAGTCGTTTTAAAATTTATTTTTGCTTACTTCTTTGTTACAGCAACGTCGAACACATCAAGGCTAAATGAGTTATATTTTGTCACTATAATACAAATCACCAGACATTTATAATATGACTCATACCGCGTTGCCTAATTTATTGCATTGTCTTTAACAGGAGTGCTTAATTGGGCAAAATTGTGCAGCACAATATTCATAATTTCCCTCCAATAAGCAATAATCAGAAGCGTAGATCTATCATTCTTTAAAGTGAAACACTAAGTCGTTAACATTATTGGGTATTATTGCTTCGAAAGTTTTGACTGCGCTAGCAAAACGCAAGATAAGTCTAAACGTCTGCGACATTGTTTACAAAGTTTAATAAGATTTTAGCTCTCTCACTTGAAAGAAATACTTCGACGAAAGAAAATTTGCCCCTAATATTTTAAAATACACAGCAAAATATTTCAGAGCTAAATATTTTTTACAATAAAATGTGCTCATAAATTCTTTGGTTGTGGTTCCTCATTTTAGGATAATTGATACATAATGAAGTCATGTCGTTTGTCGTTTCTTCTCTGCCGTTAATACATTCATGATCTTTCATCCCCTTAAAAAGGTTTACCATTCGGCATACATATTTATACTTTGGTTCTTTCAAAGACAGCACAAATTCTTCGGTGATTTCATCTGCACCTTATTTTATAGCTGAGGATACATGGTGACGATTATTCTCGTTTTAGTTATGTCGGTTGAGTGAACATTTTCTGCGTGAACTGCTTAATTTTACAATTTGGAATGCAATTGTTTGACATACTTACCTTATTTTAAGAATATTTCCATAAAATTTTTTTTTTATTTGAAAAACCCGCTTTAGCATTTGCCATTCAATACGCCTGTTATATGCAAATGATGATTTTCAAGAGGATTTATAACGTAGAATCGCAGTTGCAAAGTAATGCCTAGAATTTTGTGAGTGTTAATACACTAAAGCAAAAACTTTAAGATTCCTGTACGGAAGGTGTCTTGTTGATTATATTTAAACATTTCTCTTTGGAATTAATACTAATTCGTCGTTAAGTTTTCTTTACCAATTTAGGAACCACGCAATATAGGAATATTGCAATACAAGAAATGAACTCCATTCCTAAAGTTATTTTTAAGTTTGTTTATTGAGATATCAACAATTCAAATGGAGTTATACCTGTTAAAATAATCCGGTTTTTTTTTGCAAATTATGCCTTTGATCTAGTTTAATTTTAGCACTGGAATACGTAACAAAACATAATGAATTGAACATAAGCCTGGTTCTAATGGCCAGGCTAGAGAATTTTTTTTATGCTAATATATCATGGGCCTTGAATGAAGAATAGTAGACCTTCATTGGATTTTTTTTTGAATTCCTCTAATTAAGTCCTTGGTCGTAGTGCAAATATAGGTGTCCGAGACCAAACATTTTTTTTTAATCCTTTTTTTGGGACGTTTTTTTCTCTCTTCCCCGAAGGGACTTCGTTTCTCCCTATTTTTTTTGTTGTTGTTGTTTTAGGTGGTTAAAGTGATGTCGTGCTAAGAACCATCCTAGTTCCCCTCGATCTCTCTCTCTTTTCCCTAAACCGGACACCGTCCGAGGTTTGATTGGGACTAGGTCATGTATAGGGCTAGACATAGTCATAGGATGGGGAGGGTTAGCCCAACAAGCCTCATGGCATCTGGAGGCTTAGGTGGCGTCTCGTCAGGAGCATTATATCGTTTTTGCTTTTTATTCCTTTTGTTCTTATCCCCTTTCAAATTTTTTGTGCGTTCCTTTTTTTTCTCTTGGTCTTCGGTCCGTATATAGGACATAAAGAGTGCCTGCAATAAAGTTCGGGTGAGTGTACCGAGGAGGTGAGGCAAGATCTCACCCCGATCCGGCGAGCATAGCACGGCTAGCAAGGCGGGCCCCTCATCTCTCCGGTCATCGACCAAGCCTGCACGGCAACTTACGCTCACCCTGGTATTTCCTGTACCCTTCCCAATCCCTTTTCGGTTGTGAGCTACGACTGGGTTGTGATAAACAACTTAGTGGTGCTCACAACCCTCTTTACCGATAACAATATGAATTCTCACACATATACCTACAACAATACCAATGTCGTTAGTGTTTCCAGACAGCATTAATCGCTAACAGACCCAATAACCCATCATCCCCCGTTCGAGCGGAGAAATCGAGATTTCTTTTCTGGATGACTAAATGATATTAGTCATTACAGGTCTCTTGTTAACTTGTAGGTAAAGCCCCCATCCTGCAGACATTATCTACGGATTACTAGCCATAGGGAGCATAATTCCATCTCCATTTACCCAATTCTCTAGTATAACTGGTGCTGTTAGTGGTATTCAGCGTATATCATGGAGCCCCGATATGCTAATTCGCAGTTCTAAGAGACAAATCCAATTATAGAAAAATGAAAACTTACCGTACATTCCCATTTTTTCTGTTCAGAGTTAAATCAAATTAAAAAGTAATTAGAAGAAAAAAAAGAACAATAGCGCTAAGTTCTTTTAGTTCAAGTTCATTTATAAGGCAAGTAGTTCATTTAAAAACGAGAAAAGTTTGGATAACGTTTCGGGTTGGTTAGATGATAAGCTGATATAATAGTCCATAGGATTTCATTTTATTGCTTGTACTTTAAATCAGAGTATGCCAAGGGACGGAAATTAAAAAAAAAGACGTGGAAAGGAAACCACTGCATGTACAAGGAAATGCTGACATAACATCTAAATGAACCGATAACTACTTTATTAATTGTAGCATAATATAACTTTTTTTGTTAATGAAAGCAAAGCACCACTCTTCAGATATCGTAAAGTCGACTAGAAGTTCGGAATTAATTTTTATATTTTCTTTCAAAACGAAATTTTAATTGGCATGAGTTAATGACAATCATTCTGTATTCGTTCCCTTTCTTTGCCGCAAGAGATGAAGACTTCACAATGAGTATTTAAAGAATATTAAATGATACATAATAATAGTAGAGTCAACCGACGAGATATTTATGCAAAAAAAAGAGAAAAAAAATTATGTAACACATATTCGCAAAAAGAATAAAAACTGTCTAAAATAAATTGCATAATCGCTACCGGATGTCATTGAATTTTATGGTGAATAGCTAACTACTTTGTCCCCTAAGGAGCTATAATAAACCCAAAATACATATAATTTTTGTTAATTTTTTTTTGTTTAGTTAAGGGTAGGTTCTAGTCGAGTAGCCTAAAAAATGGCTGAAGTTTATTAATTTTTTTCTTACAGAAGGTAAATAATGTATAATTCGACTTTCTCAGCTATTATATTTACTTAAGTTCACAAAAAAATGTTTTTTAATTCTTTAAATTGTAAAATTTGCGAGATATCCACGCACTTCTGGAGCCGTGTAACGCGTGCAACGCGCTGCGCCGTGCAGGATTCCGCCTTTCTCTTTTATCTGAAACACAAAAGTCATAGTTATTTGCAAAGCAGAATAAATTTGCGGGGCCATGGACCATTTAAAAAAATTCTGTGATTTTTGGTAAGCGACTGTTTGAAGAAAAAAGCCGATCTTTTTGCTCTTTTTTTTTTTTGTTATTCATAGTAGTTAAAAAATAGCAACAATTAATATTTTTTGTTGAAAATGGTCCATGGCCCCATAAATTCAATAATCTTTATTTAGTAGAAAAAAGAAATCAATCGGTTGAACGGTTCCACTACAATTCTGCACGTCGTGTCTAAAAACACGGTTTTGAGAAAAACGCGTTTAAAATTTGACAAAGAAAAAACGTGGAAAGAAATATAATTATTGTTTCTTACAGCTAGTCAGCTGTTCCTGGACCATAGAGTAATCCTTTCTCTTCCTTGTTATAAAGGAATTTTTATACCTGCTGAGCAAACAATACGGCGCGCGTGCATCTGCATTTGGACCAAACGTAGGCATGATTTTCGGCCGGTACGCGTCCGCACTAAATCGGCTGTAACTTTTACCTTTAAGAGGCTTATGCTAGACACTATATGCATTTTATGCAAAAAAAAGATAAATTAATTTTTTGAAATTGCTCGACCAGAACCTACCCTTAGTCGCTTTAAAAATATTGTGCACAGTATGGTCCCCCCAGAAAATTTTCACCCTTATTAGTTTACTGGGTCGTTATTCACTTGAGGAACGAGACTGTAGTAACGTCAACATTAACTGGTTGTTTTCTCTTCATATTTTTTTTGCTTCCGCTTATCTGATCATATTGCTTTGTCAATTGTTTTATTTGAAACTACACATAATCATATTACTTTGTCAGTTGTATTTATTTGAAACTACATCTAATCATACTGCTTTGTCATTTATTTTTATTTGAAACTACATCTGGGGAGGTCAGTTTTAATATCAGATCAATGTTATCTTAATTAGGCAATATATATCAATTATTGTTCACCCCAGCACTCCAATAACCCTACACTAGTCTTCGGAAAGAGCAAAATGTCATGAGTACAGAATTGTATTAGGCAATTAGTCAAAAGTGAACTATTTGAGTCAGTAGTGTTTGTAAGTAATCTTATCAGGAAGGTAGTCCTTAAGTTTTTTGATAATTTGTTGATAAGTAAAGTATTTTAATATTCTTTTTTTTAATGGATACCTTAAAGTTTGTCGTTGAATTGATGAAGATTAAGGTATGTTAATATGACTTAATATTTTTTTTATTTTCAGAAAACCGCTTGAAGTTTTTTCTTCTTCTTCTCCTCTTGCCTCCCCTATCCCTCTCGGATGGGGATCCTCCATGATTTAAATTGTTTTTTGTTTTTATTTCAGCATTCTTTCTAGGTTGGGCCTGCACCCTAGCCAGGTGCAAGGTTTGTGTAGGTAGTAACTGAACCATTTTTCCTGTTTTGGTTTCATGATGGTACAGTCCGGGAGAGTCAGGTGTAGTTAAGCCTCCACTCCTTTGTTTTTTTCCCTTTGTGGCAGACCTGAAAGACCTACAACCCTTTTTCGACACAGACACGCGATTCAATTTATGTGTGTGTTGTATGTCCAAGGACGGGGAGATTTTAGTTTCCGTGGCACGCCGATTTGACGATGAATTTCGATAAAGCACCCCAAAATAAAACGAAAATAATAAATAAATTTTTTTGATATCTGGCTTAGTTTTGCAGATATTCGATCTTAAAATTTTAAAAACACATCACTTCACGATCTGTCAAAAGAGGTGTATTAATTAAGCTTTTAGGTGTGTTATTAACTAATCAATGCAATATATGCCTCTGCAGGATGGGGGGAGGGGCGGCAGCCCCACCCCCCGCAAGTTAATAAAAGAACTAAAAGACTTATTTATACACCTCTTGCTCCCAGAAAGTTTAATAAAAAAGTTCGCGCTATCTTTAAGTTCAGCCGTTTTGACAAGTGATGTGTTCCTAAAATTCCAAGATCGAATATCTCCAAAACTAAGCCAGGCGTGCCACGGAAACTAAAATCGTGCCGAATTGAATATATCACCGGAATTTTGGACTAGTTTGCGGAACACGTTAAATCAGAAATATTCCGCAGAAATTTAAATAATAAAAACCGCTTACACGGCTTGACATATATAACCCCCTCACATACTTTTTATTGTATTCGAAGGCGTTGAATTAGTTTACGATATAATTACTTTTCGATTTTCTACGAAAATGTAATGTATATATATATATATATATATATATATATATATATACATATATATATATATATATATATATATATATATACATATATATATATTTGTAAATATATATGATATAAACAGTAACTTACATTTCCAATAGCTAATAAACCTTTGTCAAAGAACAATAATACTCCAAGAAATAGGAATGATATACCAAATCCGGCTATTCCGACTCCGATTTCTGTGAACAGAATAATAAATTAAGAACAAACAAATATTTAAACTTACTTTGAACATCAGTAATCGCAAACATATTTGGTTTCTACTAGTTTTAAAATTTGAATAACGAAAAGCAAAAACGTAAAAATTGTCGGGATTTCCATAAACCAATTCAGTGCGCACGAATTACTGTCAAGACTGTGGTTGTCAAAATTTAAGGCCGTGTCAGCCTACTAGGGATGGGTGATCTTCGATTCGATCTCAAGAGATCGATCAGTCCTTGATCTGACGATTTTTGAATCGATTTTACGCGGGACCGATTCACCTGGAATCGATTTATTTATTTCCGATTTCGATCTATTTAAGACGTACCAAAAATTAAACAAGCTCACTCGTGAATTTCTATTGCATTTTATTTTTAATATGTGTAATAATCTGACAAATGAATTTTTTTTAAAAGGATTGTAAATGTTAGATGAATGCGTGTGATCGCTTTAATATTTTAGTATTAACTGTGTAGTTTAGTGACTACTGTATGATTTTGTTATTGGTGGCTTGTTATTTCTTATTTCTGGTTTGGGGATTCCCCAACGAGAAAAAAATTAGTTATTTAAAGAAAAATCTAAAGTGAGTGATATTCGAAAGTGGGATTTTATGTGCTGTAGGTGTGATCGGCATCTGAATGTAAGAAGAAGTGTGGATGCGAGGAAAGATTTGAGATACTGTCCCCTTATTTTTATTTACATTTTTAATAGATCCAAATATAGCGTTATCACCACTGTCGGCTCGCGGATAATTTTTAGAAGGGGGCAGCACATATTTTTCGATTTAAAACTACAAATATTTTAATTATAATTATATAGATTTTCCAAAAAAACATCACTTTCTAAAAATCATAATTGATGTAAAACAGAGTTTAAAGCACTTTTTGAAGATCAGTTACCACAAATGATTCAAAATATTAATCATTACCGTGCATTGATCAAGCTTATTGCAGAAAGATACTTTAAGACAAGGTATTTATTCTTAGCAAAAAGTCCTTACGAAAAATGTTCGATCAGGCAGAAATTCAACAAATTTGTTTTATTCAGAGGCATGTAAACTTTTTAAATCCGTAATAGATAAGGTGGAACTGTTTAAATGCATAAATTATAGAAAATTTCAGAGCATTTCACAATTGTTTTTCTGAATTGTGTTAAATCGTATTATAATAAGAAAATCTATTTCATCTTGTTTGCACACATTTTTAAATGTAATTTAATAATAAAACTTAAAATATAAATATTAGTTAATTTTGAATTAATACAATTTGTAATTATTCAAAAGATACATCAGCGCCGCTGCAAAAATTCTCTAATTTGACTACTATCATGGTCTTCAAACACATTGAAAACCCTCACCTCTACAGAAAGGGAAATGCCGACGTTTTCCTAGCATGCTGCCATTCCTGTTCAGCTTTATGTTCTAAGGACGTAGATCTTAATCTCCTAAAAGAAGCGTATGTTTTTTTTCAGTTCGGCACACATTTTAACTCTATCAAAGATTTGACACTTAAAAATAATAATAAGTGTCTAAAGTCTCACATTTGGCAACTTTTACACTTTTAAAATAATATAAATTTAGATATTTAAGCAATGGTAAGTGGTATAAAATAAACCTTTCTACAATAAATTAAAAAGACGAAGAATTTATTTTGCGTGCTTTAAAATCTTACATAGTCTTTTATTAAAACAGTCTTATATAAAAAGTCTTTATGTTTTTTAATCACAATTACCACTGGAATAGTAAACCAAAACAGCAGCAATTTTGAAATTTTCAACTGAGGTAGTCATGTTTCTCTCTCCCCTTATGTAATTGTCGAAAAGGGGAAATAGGGATACACTTTCAGACTTTCAAGATTCATTTTGAAAACAAAGAAGCAGGCACCTCAAATCTCATCTTTCACAATTATCTTTTTTTAAATAGTACATTTTGGAATTTAACGTTGGCAACTTGCTGCGTTGGCAACTTGCTGCTTTGGCATTTTGTCCTTTGGAAAGGTGAAGACAGCAGAAAGATTAAGTTGAACTTTCAAATTTTACGTGCGGTGACTTCCGTTTAAAACGATAGAATAAAATACTCAAAGTATATTTTAAAAAACGTCCCCAAGACTTAGAATAGATACCATATAGAAGAACAGCTCCTTAAATTTCCCTGGTCAAACGTGAACGAAATAGTTTGGCAATGTTGTAGCAATTTTGTATGGAAAAGTAAATCCTAAATGTCAAAAAATTCCAAAAAGTAAATGCTATCTGTGAAAAACTAGTGAGCGAGAATCAATTTTGTAACTCTCAGAAGAGAAATTTCCCTTTTCGTCGATTAATTTGTATAAGCGGACATATGTGTTGGTTAAGTAATTGACAGTAGGGATGGGGGATCGAACCTTAGAATAAAGAACTAGAGGAAGCGCTGTAACTCGATTTAAGTGAAGCAAATTTCTTTTGTAGTAGAATTTCGAGCGATGTAGTGGTAGCAACAAAACAGGCATAAATTATGTCAGATTTAGAGTGGGGCCAAAAGTAAATTTAAAATCTTGAGAATTTGTTAAGGAATAATTTAATTTTATCTTCTCTGAATAAAATATTTAAGCTGCATATTAATTTTGACGTTATATTATAGGTCAAGTGTATCATAAATTTTGGTTTTTATTGATTCAATCTTATTTAAGATTTCCTATTGATGCCTCCTAAAAATTTTGTTTGACGCCTTCCTGGTGCCAGAGACCCAAAACATTAAAATCAGTTTTCACGTTAACCTTACAAATATTCTTACGAAACTTTTGCTTTTATCCATAAATTGGGGTTTTAATTGAACTTCAAATGTTTATAGAATGAATTTAGAAATAATTCCAGTTATGTATTTACAGGAAAAACGACTTCTCATCATCTTATTTCTACTTATTTGCGCACGAAAAACCCGAATATATCAAGCTGATTAATTTAAACAAATTCTGGGTATTAAGGCAAAGTCGGTTCACAAAAAAATCACAAAGTAGTCTAAAAACTTTATTGGAATGATTACATAAAGATTTAAAAGAAGCTACTTTAACAAATTTAACAAAATTTAACTTAATTCCCTCGAGGAAACTTTTTCACGCACAAAAGTAAACAACATTTGAGTGGACGAAATATATTTGTCCCATTTTCTTATATGCTTTCGTCTCTGTTTGTCAGAGACCCCAGCTGATTTTAAATTCCTCGAGCAGCTTCACTCACGGATAGGAATTTTACTTAGAACAGAAAACGAAAGGAAGTGCACTATGCTCAAAAAGTGTCCGAATTTTCCTTATGTGTTTGGAAGGTGTAAATGTGTTAGTTTTCACCATGGAAGTAGTAAATTTTTGACTCATTCGAAGTGGTCCTCGCAAATATTACTACCATCGGATGGTATATAATCAGTTCTACCGATGGATTTTAACCAGAGTTCTCTGAAGTCTTTATCTTTTGGAATCCTAAAATACCAAAAAGTAGAAAAATATTTTAATATTTTTCAAGTTTTATTAGAGCCCCTAGGCAAAAACTTCCGTCAGCTGTCGCTGAACCACCAAGGCGATCCAAAACCCTTATGAAGCTCAAATGTAAACAAACGAGCACCATCAAGAGAAATGTTTATATTCTTTGGTAATTTAGCTTTTATTTATACAGCTTTTGCACATATTTCAAAGAAAATGCTGTATAATTGCTTATTACATTATTTAACTTTCCTGAAAAATGATTTTCCACACCAATTGCGCCGATTATTTTTACAACAAAATACCGCACACTTCATCACGAAAAATGTTCAAATTAAGCACCTCAGATTCTTAGTAAACTAAACCAAAACAGTCTTTTAAATGTTAATTGTCTTTATTTGTAAAATTACACCACTTTTAATAATAGAACAGTGAAAATTATTCAATAAACACTCTATAAACACTTTGAATGTGCACTCTTCAGATAGTCCACGTCAAATTGACATTTCGGAAGGCGCGCTCTGGGTTCCCTTCCCACACCTTTCCCAAGAACAACAAATCGGAAAACACGTACACGGTTTATAGACGGTATTGCACTTCCTTTCGTTTTCTGTTCTAAGGAATTTTACACGGTACAGCGCTTCCTCTAGTTCTTTATTCTAAGGATCGAACTGAGAAAATCTATTCAGTACGGATCGATCTATATTTTTTTCCGATTTCGATCATCGATTAATCGCTCTAAAAAGATCGATATTCATGGATCGATCCATTGATTTTGACATCTCAATTTTGTGCATTGACCTTAGAACATAAAGCTAAACAGGAATGGCAGTATCGCGTATATGTGCTGTAGGTGTGATCGGTAACTGAATGATAGAAGAAGTGTGGAAGTGGGGAAAGTTTTGAGGTACTGTCCCCATATCGAAGTGTTTTGCTTTTATTTTGGGAAATGTCAAATTTTAAGTTGTGCTGTGAAAGTTTTGTGAAAACAGGAACTTATCGAGGTGATTAGTATTAACGAATGCTAATTATAGCCTAGTTAAGTGTAAAAATACCTTGTGATATCTTATTGTGTCCTTTTATTGTGTAAAACTCCACAAAAAATCACAAATTTAGTGATGAAGTGTGCTGTGTACTGCTGCAAACATTATCGCCGGAAAGCGCGAGGAAAATCTGTTTTCAGGAAAGTATATGTTATAATACAATCTCTAAGGTCTTTTTGCTTAAATTACTGCGATTATATTAAGCGACAGTGACTTATAATAGTAAATATTCACTATTTTCCTGGCTATAGAACTTTGTTTACATTTGTAATCTAGCCAAATATAGCTTTGCCCTTATTGTCACTGTCGGTTCGCGTAAAGAAGGTATATAGAGAAAGTACCGCCAATATGGCCCAGGTTCGTTAAACTGAACGAAGAATCTTCCCTCATCCGGTTTTTTTAAAGTTGGCTGCTCTACCCTTAAATTAAGTATGGCGCAGTGCTGTGGTACAACATTTACGCGAAAGCACGAAAAACTCAACTAATTACATGGTAAATGTCACTATGACGGTTCTAAATTTAATGTTTAACATTAAAATTAATTAACTTACACTTATTGCACGATAATTCTTCGATGTAATCGATTCAGTCTTTTCAATGTAATTCGCAGGCGCACTTTACCCAGAGGAAAATAAACTTTCGCGCCATTTGTCATTTGACAGCAAATTTGTAAATGTACATGGTGCGCGAAAGGGCACGAAAAATAGCGGAAGTAGTGACCATATGGGAGGGAAGAAGTTTTTGTTTTCTTAATTTGGTATATCGAATTGGCAGTACTTTCTCTATATACCTTCTTTAGGTTCGCGAACAATTTTCCAGAAGGGGTCAGAACATATTTTTCGATTTAAAACTAAAAATATTTTAAGTATAATTATATAGATTTCCCAAAAATAGCAAATAATTTACATAAGTACTTACAATAAATAATTTTAAGTGCAATTGACAAAAGACAAACCACTGGGGACCAAAAAAGATACATAAGTTATAATATCATATTTTAACTTATTTATCTAAATCACCTATCTCAACCTCCACGTGGTGGTCCCTGGAAACAAGTGAGCACTGTCTGTATTCAATAACAATGCTCACTTGGCTAAAAGAGAAGGTGGAACAGTTTAAATGCATAAATTATTGAAAATTTCAAAGCATTTCGCAACTGTTTTCCTAAATTGTGTTAGATCTTATTATAATTAGAAAATCAATTTCATCTTTGCGCACATTTTTAAATGTAATTTAATAATACAATTTTGAAAATAAATATTTATTAATTTTGATTTAATACAATTTGTAATTATTCAAAAGATATATCAACCCCGCTTCAAAAAATCTCAAATTTGACTACTGTCATGGGCTTCAAACACATAGAAAACCCTCACCTCTACAGAAAGGAAAATGCCGACGTTTTTCTGGCTTACTGCCATTCCTGTTTAGCTTTATGTTCTAAGGCATTGACCCATCGCCATCTTGATAACTACAGGCCTACGAGGAAGAAACTAATGGAGATGCCCTAAACCTAAACTCGAAAAATCGTGGCAAGTTTAATAGTGTGCGATAATCTTTCCCACACTAAGTAAAACGGCATTGCAGGCGGCGCAAAATTATCTTGCTTGAGAGGGTTCTTGGCGCGTTTTTTAAACAACTTAGACACGTTCAATTAAACAAAATGTAAATACAAATTTTACCATGGGTGTTTTCGAGTTTGCTTCGGAGTTAACTCCGGAGACAATTAATGTCAAAGTCGTGTTCGAGTTTGCAGAGTCATGACTCCGGAACCATCAAACTCGTGTTTTAGTTTGCTACCTAATGTCCCCGGTGCCAGCATCGATGGCCCCTTCTAATGAGCAGGGGCACTCATGACCCCGAAGGAAATGACATATAAACAAGAAGACGCACATGCGATTAATTGAAGAAAACCTTAGAACATAAAGCTAAACAGGAATGGCAGTAAGCCAGAAAAACGTCGGCATTTTCCTTTCTGTAGAGGTGAGGGTTTTCTATGTGTTTGAAGCCCATGACAGTAGTCAAATTTGAGATTTTTTGAAGCGGGGTTGATATATCTTTTGAATAATTACAAATTGTATTAAATCAAAATTAATAAATATTTATTTTCAAAATTGTATTATTAAATTACATTTAAAAATGTGCGCAAAGATAAAATTGATTTTCTAATTATAATAAGATCTAACACAATTTAGGAAAACAGTTGCGAAATGCTTTGAAATTTTCAATAATTTATGCATTTAAACTGTTCCACCTTCTCTTTTAGCCAAGTGAGCATTGTTATTGAATACAGACAGTGCTCACTTGTTTCCAGGGACCACCACGTGGAGGTTGAGATAGGTGATTTAGATAAATAAGTTAAAATATGATATTATAACTTATGTATCTTTTTTGGTCCCCAGTGGTTTGTCTTTTGTCAATTGCACTTAAAATTATTTATTGTAAGTCCTTATGTAAATTATTTGCTATTTTTGGGAAATCTTTATAATTATATTTAAAATATTTTTAGTTTTAAATCGAAAAATATGTTCTGACCCCTTCTGAAAAATTGTTCGCGAGCCGACAGTGACAATAAGGACAAAGCTATATTTGGCTAGATTACAAATGTAAACAAAGTTCTATAGCCAGGAAAATAGTGAATATTTACTATTATAAGTCACTGTCGCTTTATATAATCGCAGTAATTTAAGCAAAGAGACCTTAGAGATTGTCCTATAACATATACTTTCCTGAAAACAGATTTTCCTCGCGCTCTCCAGCGATAATGTTTGCAGCAGTACACAGCACACTTCATCACTAAATTTGTGATTTTTTGTGGAGTTTTACACAATAAAAGGACACAATAAGATATCACAAAGCATTTTTACACTTAACTAGGCTATAATTAGCAATCGTTAATACTAATCACCTCCATAAATTCCTGTTTTCACAAAACTTTCACAGCACAACTTAAAATTTGACATTTCCGAAAATAAAAGCAAAACACTTCGATACCTCAAAACTTTCCCCACTTCCACACTTCTTCTATCGTTCAGATACCGATCACACCTACAGCACATATACGCGATACTGCCATTCCTGTTTAGCTTTATGTTCTAAGAAGAAAACGTTCGGAATAATTCGTTTGACAAATTTATTTTGATAATTTTGCTTCTTTCTGTTTGAATAGTGAAATAAATGCAGGCGATTTAATAATTTCTTATTAAAAGCAACAAATAAGTATGGAAATGTACTGAATATTTTTGCGTATATCAGTCATATTCGAGTTTGACGTTTCTTGCCTCCGTCAAACAAAAACACGAACTAGATGGAAAAGTAAGAGGATACTAGACAGAACATGCAACTTGAACCATCCTGAGTACATTGCTATGATGAATAGAGTTAACCAGTTAAAGATCATTATCAGAATTAAAATAGATATGCACAACGATAAAGTTTTCAGTAAACAACTTGAAAAGATTAGACCAGGCTCTGATGCGTTTAGGGAGATAAATCGAACCACGGGAAGGAAATCGGCAATCACAACAAACGGAATTGTGGTAAATGGGCAAAACAATGAGCAAACGATAGTTAATGATGCAAATGACATCGCGGAAACTTTTGTTAATTATTATACTACTATATACAGCAAAAAAGATCCATTATATGACCGAATAACTAACCAAGAGGTTAAGGAGAGGGTTAGAAGTTTCAGAGATAGTTACAGAAACGAAGGGGAAAATAATCAGGTTGAAAAAATAACAAATTTCAATGACTATAATAATCAGATGCGCCTAGGACAAACAGAAAGATCTCATCGGGAATGGATGAAATAACAAATAAATTCTTAAAATATCTGCCAAAAGTAGCTATAATTTTCCTAACAATCATTTTTAATAATTGCATTAACAATTCTTATTTTCCTGACTGCTGGAAAATAGCGAAAATTATACCAATACCCAAAAAACGGGATGCTAAGGATGTTAAGGACTACAGACCAATCTCTTTATTGTCAAATGTAGGTAAAATTCTGGAAAGAATACTCGCGGACAAAATAGATGAATTCATCTACGAAGAAGAAATGATACCCGCATACCAGTTTGGATTCAAGCAAGGCCATTCTACAGTTGACGCACTAGCAAAGTTCCATACGGACATAGTATCTAGCTTAACAAACTATAGATCCACAGTGGCCTGTGCACTGGATATAGAGAAGGCTTTCGACTCGGTCTGGACGGAAGCATTGATTTTCAAGTTAATTACTTACGGATTTCCACATAGACTAGTTCTATGGATCGACAATTTTCTAACAAACAGAACTTTAGCAGTCACCATCAACAAGCACATCTCAAGAGTTATACAAATCTTCTCGGGTGTCCCCCAAGGTTCCTTAACGGGACCAAAACTGTATAACTTGTTTTTAATGGAATTCCCACATATCAGACAGGATAATGATGGAAATATTACTTCAAAAGCATTGTTATATGCTGATGATACCTTAGTATATGCAGATAACTTGTGCCCGTTGGTGGCATCTAAGATAGTCAATGAACATTTGGAAGAGATCGATGTTTATTACAAAACATGGGGAATAAAAATTAATACAGGCAAATCGGAATCGATATGCATTAGAAACGCTTATGGGAAAACGATTACAAAGGACGTAATTACAAAAAGCAGGGTGGTAAAAACGCAAATAGATAGCAACATCATACCTCTGAAAGAAGAGATTAAATATTTAGGAGTTCTTTTTCATAACAGACTCAAATTTAACAGACAGGGTAGGGCTGCTCTAACTAAGGCAAAAAAGGCGTTTTATTCTCTTAAAAGTTTATTTTTTAATAAGGCATTAAGTACCAAAACAAAGCTATTAATGTATAAGCAATTAATAAGACCCATAATGACATATGCGTTCCCTATCTGGCATACAATCTCGCCAATAGTGGCCAAAGAACTTTCGGTTTTTGAGAGAAAAATTGTTAGATTCTCCATAAATAAAAATTATAAAACCAGAGATAAGCGCTACAGTAACAAATATATAATGAATGAAGCACGCATAGTACATCTGATGACATATCTGATAAATGCCATGGATAAGAATAATGTAAGGAGTGAGAATCATACCAATGTACTAATTAGAGAAGCTGTTAACAGCCAAAAAGATTATGATAGTAACCGAGTATATTATCTATCGCCTTTTAATCATATAAATGAAATATCAAAAGAAAGAATGTTTACTTTTGACAGAGAAAATACAATACCAACCTTTTATCAATGTACTATTAAAAATCATTATAGAGGCTAGATGATACCTAATTAAAAACAGTATTATATTCAAATAAAAAATTATTATCTCATATTGAGAAAAGAAATATACGAAATAAAGTCCTACAAGTAGGCAATGTAAATATGGCAATGTCGAAAAAAGAAGGCATATGTGATGTCATGTGATAGAGAAAAAGGTAGTACAAATAAGAGCGCTGTTGGGGTGTAAGTTAGACATGCCATTGCGAAAACAAGTTTGTGTTGCTCTCACACTGGCATGGCTCACTGACACTAGAATACAGCTGCAATAAGAACTCGTATAGAGTTCTCTTTTAGTTTTAGGTTTGTAGTTTGTAAGTTAGGTTTAGTAAACACACATCAATAAAAGATAAAGAGCTTAGCAATAAAGACAATGGATTGTGACTGCCTAGGAAATACATTTATAAAGTGAAAATTACACTCCAAGTGAAAATCAAATGTGTGCTTTAGTGTTTATACGATAAGTCAAGACAAAGGGAGCAATTCAATCCGAAGTAACTTTGATAGGATTAACGTAAGAAATAAATTCATGTTAGTAAATAAGTGAACTTGTATTGCTGTGAGCAATAAAAAAGATTATCTATCTATCTATCTAACAAAAACACGAGAAGTTTGGTTCGAACCAGCAGTGAGATAGGTCGTGTTCTGTGCAAGTCTGAACACAATTTTTAGGAAATTAGGAAAGTAGTGGCGTCGGTCGCCTAATTTAGGAATTATAATTATAGTGAGGTATACTTCGGAGATAGGGACTCGTAGATGGAATAGAAGTATATAATTACACAAAAGTGCAAATTTAGGAAAGTGAAAAAGGCGCAAAGTGTAACGTTGCACGTGCGTTGGTGGCGTCGGTTTGCCGGCTTGGCGTCACCCTTTGTTAGAATTGATAATTCTATAATTACTTGAGATAGGGACTCTAGTGAGTAATTAAAAGATCGTATAAACACTAAAGTGCATTTTCTAAGTTCCCAAGTTGGGGAAAAGTTAATAAAATCAGTTTTTGCAAAAGTTTTTGTAATTTGTGTTATAAAATTTTATATGAAAGCCAGGGTAGCACCTGTTGTGCACCTGAAGGCTTGTTATTTCTCTGGGCTTTTTAAGCTTTAAACAGTAAACAAAGTGTAGTGTGGCAGTTTAACTGCTTTAAAATCCTCGTATTTAGTGCGCGCGCACTAAACAGGTACTTTTTTTATTATTGTAGTGGAAAGCTGCAAATATGCAAATTGTGACTTAATGTCACAGGTGCGAGCTGAAGACGTGGATTTACCCACGGAAAATGCGGCAGGCTTCGTTAGCCAAATGCAAAATAGTCAGTCCCGGCAGCACTCAGTAATTAACCAGCATACATACAAGTGCATGGATATGGACTCGGCAAAGTCCATAGTAAATATATCCGAAGTGGCAGAGGATTTAAAAATGGGGCCACCAACTCTAATATTGCAACAGCAGCACCATTTGCAAGTGCAACAGCAGCAGCAGCAACAGCAGCAACAGCAACAGCAGTTGCAACAGCAACTGCAAATACAAAAGCAGCAACAGCAGCTGCAAATACAACAGCAGCAACAGCAGCTGCAAAAGCAACAAATGCAATTACAGCAGCAACAACAGCTGGAAACAGCTAAAAAGGTTTCTGTATCGTCCCATAGGGACTTAATTATTAAAAATAACGCTTCTCCTTTCAGGGAAAATAAAAACTTAAATAAAGGTGATATTAGTCCGAGCCGAACGGACATTTACATTAATAAAAGTTTTCTGGAGGAAAACGAAATTAAAAGCGCACAACAAATGGGCGCAATTTTTGAGGACATCAGCATGTACAGGACACCACCAAAGCGGCATACAAAAAGGACGCATCAACAAACACCAACGAAGGACATCTATAAAAAGCACATCTCAGTTAACAGGTACGAGGTTTTTAGTAAAGAGGTTGGTGTAGATTAAAATAATTTGGAAAAAACAAATAGAGTAAGGCAAAATAATAATATAGAGGATAATTGCTCCCAGAGAAATAATGAGCCCTCGGGGGCCAACTTAATTAAGAGTGGCAAAAGCCAAAATAAAAATTTAAACATTAATATATCAAATAAAATAAATGCAAAAACAAAGGTGGTCAATGAACCAGAAAAAAAATTAAAATATCTGCCCCCAATTATCATGGCTGGGGAAAATATTGAAGACATTAGATTGTTTCTCAAACAAACAGCTAAGGCAAACTTTGTTATTGAAAGAATTAATAAATATAAATCAAAAATTCTAATTAGGGAAGATCACAGAGAAGCCAGGGAAAGGTTACTCAAGGTAATAGCCTACGACAGCCAATTAGGGAGTGGGAAGTACGGAGCATACACGTACACGCCTAAAGGTGAAAGGCCTGTAGTTATGCTGGTTAAGGGGATGAATTATTCGATTCCGACAGAGGAAATCAAACAAGAAATTAACGAAATAATGCCAAATATTAAGGTGGAAGATGTGAGCATACTTAAGACCAAAAGGTCTATCGAGGAAAATTGGAATTTAAATACATTCAGAGTAGTTTTCGGTCCCCAAACGAACAAGGCCGATATAATTAATAATATCACAAGATTATGCAATTGTAAAGTACATTGGGAAGGGATCAGGGGCGACGGGCCCGTAAGATGTAAAAGATGCCAGACATATGGGCATCTGGCAGTAAATTGCTTTAAAACAGCAAAGTGTGGGAGGTGTGCGGGTACGCATAGGCAAGGGGAATGCCAATTGGGGCAAGAAGAAAAGGCAAAGTGTGCGAATTGTGGGGAAATAGGACATCCTGCGAGTTACAGAGGATGTACCTTTTATAAAAAATACGTGCAAAAAACAAAAGATGCAAAAAGATTTAATCAAAATCAGAGCCAAAGCCTGAATGCTAATGCCGTGAGGTTTAGCAGTTCGCGAGTGACGGCGGGGAGGTCGTTCGCGGATAATTTCAGAGAAGATTTTCCCCCACAAATATCAATGTTCCACAATATAGGACAAGTAAAAGCATTCACTTTGAAAACAATAATCAAAGTAACAACCCGAGCAATATTTTTGAAGACTTCTTAAACGATGGCTATGAACGATTTGATAACTTTGATGAAATTATTGAAAGCATTAAAAACTTCAACAAAAAATATGCCAACAGGCCAAAAGCAGAATCAAATACTGAGTATTTAAAATTATATTTCAGAATCTTATCTCTTAATGGTAAATAAATTAACTTTAATATATTTTAAAAATGCTAACTATATTCAAAACAAATTTACAATAATATATTTTAAAAATTTTAACTATATTCAAAATATATTTTAAAAAGGCCAACTATATTCAAAATAAATTTTCAGTAACACTTAGAAATTGTTATGGGTACAAATAAATTAAAATTATTCAATCTGAACGTTTGCAGCCTTAGGGCTCAAAATAGAAGAGCACTAGTAACTGAGCTTGTCAATGAATTAAATATAGACATAATATTTCTAACAGAAACAAATCTCAACGCCAAACATCGAGTAATTATTGACAATTACAACGTAATTAGAAATAATAACAATAGTGGCACATTAATAGGAATAAGAAATATTCATAGATATGAAAAAGTTTTTATCGAATCCACGTTACAAATAGCGGCGGCAAAAATCAAAATATGGAAAGACCATGAAGCTAAGAATGTATTCAGCTTCTATAACAGTGGAACAATATAGAGACTTACTAAGAACATTGGATGACTTAGCGGAGTCATTCAATGACATTATCATAGCAGGGGATTTTAACTCGAGGCATACTTCATTTGGGGACTCGAAATGTAATGACTTCGGAAATATATTGACGGATTGGATGAGGGATAGGGGTAGCATTAGCTACGAAATTATGTCTCCAATGAAACCTACGTTTCCTAGAAGCGGTTCAATTCTCGATTTGTATATAATTAGCAATGCACTCTCCATAAATTCGAAACAATCTCTGGAAGTTCTACCAACTTTCTCTGATCATAATGCGGTGATCATAAACATTGAATTCAAAAGCCTAACAATTGATTTTAGCGAACCCGAAACAATGTACGATTACAAAAACGTTGACTGGAGTATGGTAAAATCTGACATTACAGATAAACTTAACTTAATTAATATTGATAAAAATAAAAATCTTGAAAACAGCGAAATTGACGAGAAAATACATCTCTTCACGGAATGCATTCAGGATGTTCATAGTGAGCATGCTAAAGTTCTTAGGAAATCCAAAAGAAGATATCTAGGAATGCCCAAAGATATTATAAATGCTATAAGGGAAAAAAGGAAAACTAGATGGAAAAGTAAGAGGATACTAGACAGAACATGCAACTTGAACCATCCTGAGTACATTGCTATGATGAATAGAGTTAACCAGTTAAAGATCATTATCAGAATTAAAATAGATATGCACAACGATAAAGTTTTCAGTAAACAACTTGAAAAGATTAGACCAGGCTCTGATGCGTTTAGGGAGATAAATCGAATCACGGGAAGGAAATCGGCAATCACAACAAACGGAATTGTGGTAAATGGGCAAAACAATGAGCAAACGATAGTTAATGATGCAAATGACATCGCGGAAACTTTTGTTAATTATTATACTACTATATACAGCAAAAAAGATCCATTATATGACCGAATAACTAACCAAGAGGTTAAGGAGAGGGTTAGAAGTTTCAGAGATAGTTACAGAAACGAAGGGGAAAATAATCAGGTTGAAAAAATAACAAATTTCAATGACTATAATCAATCAGATGCGCCTAGGGAAAGTGTAATTGAATTTGTGCAACAGAGCGATGTACAAAATATTATTACACATAGAACAAACAGAAAGATCTCATCGGGAATGGATGAAATAACAAATAAATTCTTAAAATATCTGCCAAAAGTAGCTATAATTTTCCTAACAATCATTTTTAATAATTGCATTAACAATTCTTATTTTCCTGACTGCTGGAAAATAGCGAAAATTATACCAATACCCAAAAAACGGGATGCTAAGGATGTTAAGGACTACAGACCAATCTCTTTATTGTCAAATGTAGGTAAAATTCTGGAAAGAATACTCGCGGACAAAATAGATGAATTCATCTACGAAGAAGAAATGATACCCGCATACCAGTTTGGATTCAAGCAAGGCCATTCTACAGTTGACGCACTAGCAAAGTTCCATACGGACATAGTATCTAGCTTAACAAACTATAGATCCACAGTGGCCTGTGCACTGGATATAGAGAAGGCTTTCGACTCGGTCTGGACGGAAGCATTGATTTTCAAGTTAATTACTTACGGATTTCCACATAGACTAGTTCTATGGATCGACAATTTTCTAACAAACAGAACTTTAGCAGTCACCATCAACAAGCACATCTCAAGAGTTATACAAATCTTCTCGGGTGTCCCCCAAGGTTCCTTAACGGGACCAAAACTGTATAACTTGTTTTTAATGGAATTCCCACATATCAGACAGGATAATGATGGAAATATTACTTCAAAAGCATTGTTATATGCTGATGATACCTTAGTATATGCAGATAACTTGTGCCCGTTGGTGGCATCTAAGATAGTCAATGAACATTTGGAAGAGATCGATGTTTATTACAAAACATGGGGAATAAAAATTAATACAGGCAAATCGGAATCGATATGCATCAGAAACGCTTATGGGAAAACGATTACAAAGGACGTAATTACAAAAAGCAGGGTGGTAAAAACGCAAATAGATAGCAACATCATACCTCTGAAAGAAGAGATTAAATATTTAGGAGTTCTTTTTCATAACAGACTCAAATTTAACAGACAGGGGAGGGCTGCTCTAACTAAGGCAAAAAAGGCGTTTTATTCTCTTAAAAGTTTATTTTTTAATAAGGCATTAAGTACCAAAACAAAGCTATTAATGTACAAGCAATTAATAAGACCCATATTGACATATGCGTTCCCTATCTGGCATACAATCTCGCCAATAGCGGCCAAAGAACTTTCGGTCTTTGAGAGAAAAATTGTTAGATTCTCCATAAATAAAAATTATAAAACCAGACATAAACGTTACAGTAACAAATATATAATGAATGAAGCACGCATAGTACATCTGATGACATATCTAATAAATGCCATGGATAAGAATAATGTAAGGAGTGAGAATCATTCCAATGTCCTAATTAGAGAAGCTGTTAACAGCCAAAAAGATTATGATAGTAACCGAGTATATTATCTATCGCCTTTTAATCATATAAATGAAATATCAAAAGAAAGAATGTTTACTTTTGATAGAGAAAATACAATTCCAACCTTTTATCAATATACTATAAAAAATCATTATAGAGGCTAGATGATACCTAATTAAAAACAGTATTATATTCAAATAAAAAATTATTATCTCATATTGAGAAAAGAAATATACGAAATAAAGTCCTACAAGTAGGCAATGTAAATATGGCAATGTCGAAAAAAGAAGGCATATGTGATGTCATGTGATAGAGAAAAAGGTAGTACAAATAAGAGCGCTGTTGGTGTGTAAGTTAGACATGCCATTGCGAAAACAAGTTTGTGTTGCTCTCACACTGGCATGGCTCACTGACACTAGAATTCAGCTGCAATAAGAACTCGTATGGAGTTCTCTTTTAGTTTTAGGTTTGAAGTTTGTAAGTTAGGTTTAGTAAACACACATCAATAAAAGATAAAGAGCTTAGCAATAAAGACAGTGGATTGTGACTGCCTAGGAAATACATTTATAAAGTGAAAATTACACTCCAAGTGAAAATCAAATGTGTGCTTTAGTGTTTATACGATAAGTCAAGACAAAGGGAGCAATTCAATCCGAAGTAACTTTGATAGGATTAAAGTAAGAAATAAATTCATGTTAGTAAATAAGTGAACTTGTATTGCTGTGAACAATAAAAAAGATTATCTATCTATCTATCTAACAAAAACACGAATCGTGACCCTCAGAATCACGAGCCGTGTTGGAAGCAATTCATGCGGTTCTGACATGTCCCTAATGTCCCCGGAGTCATGCTTCGGAAGCAAACTCGAAAACACCCCATATAAAATTGGAAGTTCGTCTTCTCAATCTCAGTATTATTTAAAGAATAATCAGTATACCGATTTTGGAATAAAATATCAAGCTATAAAAATTGCCTAATATTACGACTTCAATTAAATTTGATGAATTTAATTCGCGCAATGGCTCAATGATTACAATGTTTTCCCTCACATTTAATTTGTGTGGATTTCTTCAGAAAAGATTAGATTAGTTGCAAACAGTATTTCCAGTTATCGAAAATATTCAATTTAATTTATATCACTTTTCAGCCTCATTCGTTGAGCAGAAATAGGTTTTGATTTAAAAATGGTCTAAACAAGTCACTTTCCTCTTTCTAGTATGAACATCTAACTTCCAAGAACTTTTGCTACTGAAAAACTCAGTTCGTTATTGAAAACATTCAGCGCTAATTTAATTTGTAGCATTGTATCGCTGCCTAGTCTCGTTTCCCTGCTCTCGTTGAAATAGGTCTTGAAAATCTTCTTCCAAGAACTTTTGGCGTAAACTACATATTTTGGGAATCTAAATTACAAGAAAACTAAGCAATGTCAATATTTTTATTTTATTAACCGTATAATTCATAGTTACATAAATAAAAAATTTTACGATCAAAAAATTTATAAATATTGATATTATAACATTTGTCGGAAACCCCTGCCAGATAAACTTTTCTCCATCCGCCAGTGCAGAATATTCGCAGGACAGCTGGTGATCTCTAAATGAAATGTAAACAAAGTTTCATTTTTACGTAAATTATGAATATTTCGTAAATAATCTTAAAACTTTCCTCATTTCTAGATAACTGGTTAATAGAAGCTTGTCTTAGGTGTGATAGAATATTCCAGATAGTCGACACAGGGTGTTATTTGGACAAAATTCCACTATGCACTTCACAATAAGTTTTCACTAAAAGCTTGGTTATTTAATTAACAATTTCAGTTAAAGTGTATATAAATCTTCTTTCACTTCAACAATATACATTTTTTAATGGTATATATTACACCAAATTCATTTAATCAGAACTTTTAAATCGGTCAACAATTTTATCGCGTCAAGTAAACAGAAAAGTGACAGAACTTAGTTCATTTGACAGCACAACGTTTAGTTTCTTCCTCGTAGCTACAGGCAACGCCATCTTGATAACTACAGGCCGTAAGGTAGAAACAATGACGTCACACAAAATGGAAATCAAGATGGCGGTTATCCATCGCCATCTATACGACCAAACGAAAAGTTGTTATCAGCTGTTCAAGTGACAGCTTAGAAAAAATCTTATCCAACTTTTCAATTGCATAATTTATTAATATGTGTATCCCCATTTATCAACAAACTATAACAATTGCAAACCACTATTTTCACATATTCTCCCAAATAAATTTTTATATCAGATCACTTCATATTTATCGTCCAATTTGTTGTATAATGCCAGCAATTAGAGAAAAATCTAAGCCAACTCTTCAAATGTAAAAGTTGTCAATAGATTTGTCCCCATTTACCAACAAAACTCGAAGCACTAGTACCACATATTCTCACAACATCACAAAACTATTATATTATCACTTATAATAAAGTTAAACGTAATTTCTTTCACTTTTTAATGAAATTCAGAGTTGTTTACATCCGCTAGGTTGAAGAGCGGACGTCATTACTTCCCTCCATTTGACATTTCTTTTGGATATTGCCAATATATTTTGACCGGCGATAACTCACACATAATTAAATAGATCTAAACGAAACTTTTATCACGACATTATCTCACAAGTTAATGTTATCATACACTAATTATTTCATTTAAATAATGTCTGAAACTCACACAATATAACTTTAAAGTCCGAGGCGAATTAGCCGAAACTTTCACTTTAACTAAAAAATTTATCTACTTGACCACTTAAATGTTACAAAACTTTTACCACAAATAACTCTTTATACGGTTCACTCTCAGTCTTTGCTTAGAATGAGTTTAAAACTTTATCACAATTCTTAAAATTAAACAAAACTTCGGATGACAGAATCACGACTTTTTCACCTTTTTCCATTTTGTGTGACGTCGCGGCCAACAACTGGCTCTACCTTACGGCCTGTAGTTATCAAGATGGCGTTGCTACAGGCCGTAAGGTAGAAACGATGACGTCAGCTTATGAGGAAACAACACCAGCTCCGTCTATACGACTAAATGAAAAGTTGTTATCAGCTGTTCAAGTAACAGCTTAGAAAAAATCTTATCCAACTTTTCAATTGCATAATTTATTAATATATGTATCCCCATTTGCCAACAAATTGTAAGATTTGCAAATCACTGTTTTCACATATACTCCCGAATACATTTTTAAATCAGATCACTTCATATTTATTGTACAATTTGTTGTATAATGCCGGCAATTAGAGAAAAATCTAAGCCAACTCTTCAAATGTAAAAGTTGTCAATAGATTTGTCCCCATTTACCAACAAAACTCGAATCACTAGTACCACATATTCTCACAACATCACAAAACTATTATATTATCACTTATAATAAAGTTAAACGTAATTTCTTTCACTTTTTAATACATTTGAGAGTTGTTTACATCCGCTAGGTTGAAGAGCGGACGTCATTACTTCCCTCCATTTGACATTTCTTTTGGGTATTGCCAATATATTTTGACCGGCGATAACTCACACATAATTAAATAGATCTAAACGAAACTTTTATCACGACATTATCTCACAAGTTAATTTTATCATACACTAATTATTTCACTTAAATAATGTCTGAAACTCACACAATATTACTTTAAAGTCCAAGGCGAATTAGCCGAAATTTTCACTTTAACTAAAAAATATATACACTTCGCCACTTGAACGTCACAAAACTTTTACCGCAAATTGCTCTTTATACGATTCACTATTAGTTTTTGGTTAGAACGATTTTAAAAGTTAATCACACTTCTTACAATTAAACAAAACTTCGAGTGACAGAATTTCGACTTTTTCACGTTTTTCCTCATAGTTTGAGTACCTGTAGTTATCAAGATGGCGTTGATTGACCTCACCACTGTCAGTTTCCGTGTAATGACGTCGCAATATGAAAATGATTTTTGAAAATCTTAATGGTGCTCCAAATAGTTTCTGTAATCCCCAGGAAGTATAAAAATTAATTATTTTTGATATTTCTTTAAATACCTATTTTTTCCTTGGTACAGAACTTAGAATATATAACAACAGGAAAGGCCCTCGTCTGTGAAACCATGTACGTGTGACCGGCACTTTTCTTTTAGGCGAGGTGAGGACGGAGAGCTCTTCTCCTTAGTTTGCGAACTGTCAAAGCTGTTACCGTGAATTGTCCGATGGTTTAACAATTTTGTTTTGTAATTCCATATAAAGTTCCGAGTGGTTTTTACTCTTTATTTTAGTGCAATATATTAGAAAACTGTAAAGCTAATGGCTTTCAACTTTTTGAACTGTAGCCAATGTACTTTAATAGTGAAATTGTTGAAATGAAGTGCGCGGTTTTGTGTTGTGCAAACAATCGGTGTTGTACACGTGGAATATCGTTTTTTAGGGAAGTTTTTGATTAAAATAATGTTTTGTTAGTTCTAGGTTTTTTGGCTTTAGGGCCTCTCCTTATAGTTATATACTCTAAGGAATTTCTTTTGCATTTTATTTTTAATATGTGTAATAATCTGACAAATGATTTTTTATTAAAAGGATTGTAAACGTTAGATGAATGCGTGTGTGATCGCTTTAATATTTTAGTGTTAACTGTAGTTTAGTGACTACTGTATGATTTTGTTATTGGTGGCTTGTTATGTTTTATTTCTGGTTTGGGGATTCCCCAACGAGAAAAAAATAAGTTATTTAAGGAATTTTAATTTAAGGGATTTTAAGTTATTATACAAAAAAACACCTTTGACGTGGAATTGCTGCGAAAGTAAGTTGAATTTTGTACACCGATGTCCTAGTTTACGCGGAATCGCAACATCAATCTTAGTAAGAAACTCATGTGTAATACACGTAGATTCGACGTAGACTTAGAACATAAAGCTAAACAGGAATGGCAGTATCGCGTATATGTAGGTACTGTCCCCTTATTTTATTTACATTTTTAATGGATCCAAATATAGCGTTATCATCACTGTCGGCTCGCGGATAATTTTTAGAAGGGGGCAGCACATATTTTTCGATTTAAAACTAAAAATATTTTAATTATAATTATATAGATTTTCCAAAAAAAAACATCACTTTCTAAAAATCATAATTGATGTACAACAGAGTTTAAGACAAGGTATTTATTCTTAGCGAAAAATGTTCGATCAAGCAGAAATTCAACAAATTGGTTTTATTCAGAGGCATGTACATTTATAAGTTAATGAAAATATTTTAAATATAAAAATTAATGAATGAATGAATTAACTTTCTTTTCTCCTCTCCAAATTTTTCAAAAGCGATTTACATTATTAATTTATTTTACAATTACAGTTCGCTATGGGACCCTTCACTGTTAGAACTTTTGCCCCGAAGATGAAGAGGAGTTTAACCGCTAAACTTCAATATATGTACATCTCGTGAAAAAACTTTTACAGTTGAAATTCTCAAAGTGAACTTTATGAAAATAATTTATCAGCGGCTAAAACTATTTCGTTAACGTCACGCTGAAAGCATTTCGTTAAAGACACGTTCAGGCCTTTCGTAAACGACACACTAAAGTATTACGCATTACGCAGTTAGCGAAGTACCAACACATAAATAACTCTTCGCCGTTTTGTTTCACTTCTCTTTGGTCAAATGAAACGTTAACGATTCGTTTCTGTTACGCCGGCGGCGTAACGTTTGCGAAGAGTTCTATGAAAGTTCTATGAAAGTTCTATGAAAGGCGTTACGTTTACGACTCGTCATGTTTAGAGGGTCATTTTTATCACTAGGGCGAACTTCTCGCAAATACTGTAACATATGTCGACGTCATGGATAAAGTGTGCAAACATTCTACGCCACGGATCAAACTGAACGTATCCGTACATGTGCCATCCTATCACATATTTATCATCATGCATTGTACGATAATTGGTTCGAAGCCCTTAACATCTAACCAATTTGTTTCACTAAATTTAATGAAAACATTTCAGAGTTAAATAAAATTTAAGAAATTACACTCTTATGTCTGAAGAGATTGTGTGGGAGATATTGGCAAACAACTGAAATTTTAATGCATGCATGATGCATGCTTCTTTTATTCTTTGGGAGTGCAACTAACTTCTAACTTATATTTGCCGCCTCTGATGTTTAAACAGTTTGTACCTGGATATGTAGGTTTATTAGTCACAATTTGAAGCTCTTTTTTTAATTTTGAAGGTAAAGCTTGCTACTTTTTGATGCAACAATGGACTGGCATGTCATTAATAATAAGCTCTTTGGTATTATTAAAAAAAAGTGACGTTGAATTAATCTACTGAAATAAGAATAATGTCGGAGAAAAAGAGTAAATCTTTTAAATTTTAATCAGATTTAAGTTTATAGAGTTTGCCCTATGCAGATATATATCCCTCAATGCCAATTGCTCCTACTGCAAATGTAGGGAACAATGATTTCTTTCAACCTGCAAGTTAGTTTTGTATCCGTGGGTGACATTTTCATTGTGTAACTTGTTTAAGAGAGGTCCACCGCCAACCTATGAAGATAGTCAAAGGCCTGATGTTCGGCCTCCTCCGCCAAGTTACTTTTCATCAGTAAATACTGCTCAAATTATTGGATCTCAAAGTTATCAATATCGGTCTTTTTGTAATGTGAGCCACACTTTAATGTTCTCATTATTCGAGACTCTGTGATTGGCACTTCTGTTTTGTTGCCGTTCCGTGACGTAAGAAGCAGCTGGTCGACATCCATCCGAGGTAAATTTTCCATTTTTCAAATTGTTTTCTAAAATTATCCAAGTCATCCGCACATGCATAATTTTCTAATTCACGTGACACTTTACAGCCATTGGATTGTGCAAAGGTTGATCCAACCAACTTTTCAAAGGAGCATTTATGGAAATTTCGCCAAGCGACGAACTAAGCAGCAAATAATTTTAGTAGGAGTCCCATTGCAGACGGCGGCATCAAGCGCGTAACTTCCCTCGCTCAGCAGACAGTCATACATGACAGGTAATCTTTTTTTCACTTCCTAATGGTTCAGAAATGTGACTTAGGTTGCCTCTTTTAATAGCTCTAAACAAAAATTTGTCAAAACTTCGTGGGAAGAAATTCATTCAGCCTTTGCACCAAAACTATTTTGGCCACCTCACTGAGTGATAGCAGCCATCGCCGGCCCTGGAATTCGCTCCTAGTGGTCAGACCGTCGCCAAATGATGAGGCGTTTTTACTAGCATCGGCGTAGCATATTAAATTAATCTTTCAAAAAAAAAAACAAAATAATCAAAGTGAAAATTACAAGTTGCTAAAACCAAATGTAACTCATGGTTCCTCTTAGTAGTTTTGATTGATAGAAACCCTAACTTTAAGAAGACATTTTAAGTCCACACTAGGACAAGCTTAAGCAGTAAGATAAAAGTTAAAAGCATGAATGGCTAGGAATGTAAGACCGAAACTCGAGTCACAAGAAATAAGACAGGATTATATACATAATGGATTTTTGAAAGATTTTCTGATACAACAGTAGTCGTAAGAGAACAAACAACCAAAAGGTTCCAAAAACGTGATTTATCCCAACGACTCAAAGTTTATATCAATGATACTGGTCGAATATAGTACCGCAGACAAAAATTATTGTAGAAACAAACCCATTTTGAATCTTCCTATATATACATTTTATTTGAGCCAGCACTTACAGTTATAGAAAACTAATAATAAATTAGAGATTATCTAATAATTTGCAGGTTTCTGTGTTTGAAATTTTATAAAAGAAAACGTGATTAGGGAAAAACGTGAATTTTACACCCGAAAGTGAGAATCGCTTAATATATACAAATTTAAAACTACCTCATATCCATTGACACATAGACATATTCAAGATACATTTTAATAATTTTGTTGAGTCCCTAAACTGTGCACAGTATAGAAACAAAGAGTAGTGATATGTAAAACTAGCAGGTACGCGGCTGTATTAGACAGAAGACGCCACTAGGTGTTCAAACGATTGCCGGTAGTTACTTTTCCATTAATTTAATATTCAATTATTTCTTGCTGTTGGCCCAGAGAGGTATAAATTAACAAAGTATTATATCTTAGCATTTAATTATCATTCCAAGGTTGAATTTATTTTAAATAATCGCGTTTAACAATGCAATTATGTGCTCTTAATGAAAAGTCAGTTGAATTTTGTTTAGGCTTTACGCATCAGCTAAGTTTTGTTGCTTGAATTGAAAAAGAGGAAGATTCCTGTTTAATTGTAAGGTTGCTACGCATTAAAAGTAGGGCTTTAGAGAATGTAAAGATTAATATAGTGAAGTAAGGATATAATTTGTTCCTCTTTTATTGTCATTCATAATTTCAATACATTTTTTTTGATTGCATAACATGAAACCTTAGTTTATTTACTTTTCAGAAAACCCGAATGAAGCTTCTTCTTCATCCCGCTTCCCAGTCACTCCCTCAGTCATCCTTCATGTCCTGATTTTCGTTTATTTGATTGATTCTTTTTGCATTTCCTTTTTTTTCAGCATTTTTTTTTACAGGTTGGGCCTGTACCCTAGCCAGGTACAGGGATGGAGCGGGTTGTAGCCTGAATTGTCAGTAAGGGGGGTAACTTTTCGTTTTGTGTGATTTTCATGACAGTTCAGCGCGGCTAGGAACAACTGGTGACAACAGACCTGTTGTTCCTCCTTCAAGTTCTGTTTTCTCGTTTTTTTTCTTTTTTGTGGTAGCCCTGAAGAAAGGATACCACAACCTTTCTTCGCCACAGGCACGCAAACTGTGATAGGATGTCCAAGGACCCTGACCCCATACCGACGAGCTAGGACGTGCTGCCAGCTAGCGCGTGCCACTTCGACATCTCGCAGCAACTTCACGTTGCTAAACATGCGCACACACTATACATTTTGTTGCTCATCCATCTCCACCATAAGCCCGGTATGCAGCAGCGAAATTTTCGTTTCCTATACCAAACCTATGTAAAAAAACGCGCACGAAAAATGTGACCGAAATTTTCGTTTGCTAATTTCACAAAGCAGTACGCAGCTCAAGCGAAACAATTTAAGTTAAGGTATTGCAATGAAGATGGCGCTGGTTTGGAGTGGAGACATTTTTTCGCAGCGATTAAATGCCTAGACATTTATTTCGTACCGAAATTTTGACAGATCTTGAGATTTTGTTGTCATTGTTAAAGGTTTTTCTGAGGTATTTTAAATAATTCATTTTGAGACAAATACACAGTTTAAATATTAAAATTAATTATTAAAATTTGTCAAATTCTACACAAATTTTTTCCGTGACGACTTATATGCCCAAGAGGCAAGCGAAAATTTCGCTTGAGCTGCATACTAGGCTATACCCTGGACATGTAAATTCTCCCATATCAGGACATTCGTTTACAAATGCGCAAACACTTGCAGGGGGTCTATTCGCGTTCTGTGATAACCACTGTGAAAAAAGTTTTCACGGCGGTGCGATTCCGGTTCTGTGTAAACATGAAAACATCTGTCAAAATTTTATCATATGAGGAAAAACTTTTCACCGCCAAATTATTTTGTGAAAAGTTTGGAAAAGTGTAGTTTACAGTTGCAAGAAATTTTTAAAATGGGTAAAATCAATTTAAAGCGGGGGAAAAAGAGATTATTACCTATCATGAGCTAAATCATTATTAGTGATTGAATATAAAACGAAAATTTATTTACAGATTGGATGGAGGCAGAATGCGCGAGCGTTTGTGGGGCGAACTTGCTGACGAAATAACTAATTTAAAAAATTTTACAGGATGTCGTATATCTGGTGGAAGAGGTAGATAACAGCAATCGCGACGAAGCAACTACATCGACATCTCCCTTCGATTGTGGTAACGACAAAATGGAAGCCCTGCGAAAATTAAAAATAGAGGAGGAGAAACTGCTAATCAAAAAGCAGCTTCTTTCTTTCGAGAAAGAAAATTCTGAACATTTAAAAACAATTTCTAATAATTTAAAATTATTAAAAGTATTAAATCGGCAAATACGGCTAAGCTCACCGTTTTATATCGACGTCTCCATCTTAAGCAAAAACACTGTGCAAGTCATATTTGGTTTAACCTGACGTGTAAAAGAAAGAAAGTCTTTCCTAATTATATTAATTTAAAAAGCCGCAGTTCATCACAACATGCAAAAAAAGTAATTGAGAAAGCTAAATTTAGTTGGCTTTGTCTAGAGATTTCGAATTGGTATACAATAAGAAACAATATCCGAATGCATTTGAAGCTGGTCCACACAGAATTGACAAGACGACTTCACAGAATTGAGTTTGAGGCCTTAGATGATAAGGTAAGAATGGAATGTTCAGTGAAATCAGAACAATGGTACCAGAAGAAAAAACGCAAAATAGATCATCTGTGTACAATTAACGGCTCAAGTCAAACTATGCAAAGCGATGAACAACCGAATATACCCCATCTAAACGCTACTGATAGAGATTTCATTCAGAGGAGTAATACAAATATTTTCTACCCAAGACTTGTTAATCTCTCGGACATTAGACTAACATCGGACGAGACCACTTTACTCAATAGAGGCATGAAATATTCACCAATGGATACAGTAAGCCAAAAAGACTACGTAAACATGGCTTTGGACCTAGAGGTAGGTCTTAAGTATGAATCAACTACAATAAAACATATATGTGCAGATATCATCGAACAAAATTATAAATATAAAAGAACATCTAATGAACTTCGCATTATCAAAAATTTCAAACAAAAGATGACAGACAATAATTTAGTTATAAGCAAAGCAGACAAGGGTAATTCTTTAATTATTATAAAAAAGGAAGACTATAATAATAAAATACAAGATTTTATAATACATAGTGAAGCAATAGAATTAAGTTGTGATCCAACGAATCGTTTTAAAAATGAGGTTAGATCTTGCATTAAAAAATGTCAGAATATATTTGATAACAGAAATATGTATAAGTATGTGAATATGAATGTAAGTGCCCCAGTTTTGTATGGTTTGATAAAAATGCATAAGGAAGGGAACCCAATTAGACCAGTATCATCCTTCGTAAACGCACCAACTTACAAACTTTGTCGAGAATTTAATAATATTTTCCTAGAACATATAGGTTTCATTTCAGAATATGCAATAAAAAACAGTTTGGATTTAACGCAAAGAATTAAAACTCTACATGTACCACAAAAAGCTCTTCTAGTTTCATTTGATGTCAAAAATTTATTTCCGTCGGTTCCTTTAAATGAGCTATATGAAATAGTTTGTGAATTAATAGATTCTCGTGCCATAGACGACGTAATTAAAACAGAATTAAAAATAGCAACTAACGTTATATTAAATCAAAATTATTGTAAATATGATGAAAAAATTTATAAATTTAAGGATGGTTTGTCTATGGATGCACCTTCCTCGCCATTATTCGCTGAGATATACATGAGTAATTTTGAAAACAAAAAAATATTTAATAACTGTCCTTATAAACATCTAATCCACTTCTGGTATAGATATGTCGACGACATTTTGTGTTTGTGGCTGGGAAATGAGGTTGAACTGAAGGGGTTTTTAAGTTGGCTTAATAATGTAAACAATAAAATACAATTCTCAATAGAAATAGAAAAAGAGAGAACTTTAAATTTTCTGGATCTATCCATTAAACATGACACAGATAATTTCGAATTCAAAATTTTTAGAAAACCAACTTTTACAGATGTGATTATACCTTTCAAATCTAGACACCCAGCTCAAATCAAGATGTCGGCGTTTCATGCAATGGTCAATCGTCTTGTAAAATTACCTCTGAATAAAGAAGCATTTGAAGAAGAAAGAGAAACAATAAAATTAATAGCTAAAAATAATGAGTACGATCCAAATATTATAGACAAATTAATTTTAAGAAAAAAGAAGACGATAGTAGAAAAACTTTTATATATGGATGTATCAGACAATGACTTACAGAGTAAAAAATGGATAAAACTTAATTATGTAGGAAAAATTAGTGGAAAAGTAGAAAGAACTTTAAAACAAAGATGTAATTTACATGTGGGTTTTTATAATAGGAATACCTTATATGATCTAATTGTTAATAATAAAGGAAAAACTGACAAACTCCAAAAATCAGGGGTGTATCGTATCAAATTAGTTGTAATGATTGCGAGAGTGTATATATAGGACAAACGGGACGTAATTTTAAACTCCGCTATAAAGAACATATAGCAGCAACCAAAAATAACTATACAAATTCGAATGTAGCCAAACACTTAATAGAAAAGAACCACAGTTGCAGCATAGATAATTTAAAAATATTGAATATTGAAAAGAAAGGTTCAAAATTGGAAATTTTAGAATCATGTAGAATAAAAGAAGCTTTAATTAAGGGTAAATTACTACTAAATGAACAATTAGAATTAATTACATCCCCATTTACAAATTTCATAGTAAAAAATTTATAATAATATTTGGCAACGCTCTCGCAATCACAATAAGTATATGTAGCAAAACAAAACTAGTATATTAGGGTATATAGAACCTGTACAGTGTTTTAACCTTTAGTTTCCAATTGTAAACTCTCCGAAGATGGCATAATCTGCCGAAATACGCGTATTAGAGTAAAAACTAATAAAGATTGAAACTTTAGTAAAAAGATTTGTGTGGTTTCATTATATTAGTAACGATGTTTCACAAAACACCCACGGTGGATTCAATTTCAAGTATTAATAGATAAGCTTTCCTAAAATAATAATAATAAATGATTAAAAAAAACTTCGGGAATTTTTTATTTTATTTCCATATTTTTACTGTTTTCCATATTTTAATGTTTTTTTAATATGCATAATAATAATAAACCTCATCCACGGGAAATGTACATGACTATCTTTTATGGATACGAAGAAACTAAACTGTACACTCCCCAGCTACCGCACGTACATATATTAAGGTGATATAATTTTTTCTCGATAACCCCTTGAGGGCATATTTACATCCCTCTATCATTTTAGTTTTTAAAACTTACGCGACCGAAAACCCACTAACACAAGAAACCTACAACTACAAATGTATAGCAATATATTGAGAATTACTATTCTTACTGCTTTATTGATTTATTATTCTTGTTGTTAATCATAAAATTACATTTAAAAACACTAATATTTGCACTTTTGTTTGTTGTCACAGATAGAGGAAAATAAGAGATGACTGTTCAAATATTAAATCTTCTACAAATTTACCTCCATCCACTAACAACACAAAAAAATGTTTAACAATAATATATTTCATATATAATTAACATTAAAAAATTACAACACATACTGAACACTAAACCAAATTAAAATCTTTTAGAACAGTTTAAACTAATGTTAAATCAGTTAAATGTTCCCTCACTCTTTCACTTATTTCTTTAAAGCCCGAAAGTAAATCACTATACACTTCAATATAAAATTATTTAATCTTTAATCTGTTAATTTTTGTTTTCAAACAAATAATATCCGAAAGAAAACAAATCGCGTCAGCTGATATTGACAGTTTGAAAGTTTCTTACGCACACAAATAATTAACTCAGTCATGTGCTTCACATGAATTCTTTTTATTGGGGGTACTTTTTGGTACATTTTAATTCTTCCACAACATTTGGCGGTACTTTTTTGACAGGAATATGTGTTTCCCTCTCCGGAAGAGAGCATAATTTTGACTGGAGTAAGTGATTCTCTCAAATAATTTTGACAGGAGTACATGACTGCACACTACCTGTACTCTTTACTTGCATGTATATTCTTATGACTTTGAAATCTGGATACAGTTCCATCATGGACTCCATGATGATCAGACGTGTTTTGGACAGACTGCTCTGCAAATTAAATGAATGTTTAATTTGCTCTTACCGTTTGCGTAATACTTTAGTGTGTCGTTTGCTGTTACCGTTTGCGTAATACTTTAGTGTGTCGTTTACGAAATGCCTGAACGTGCTTTAACGAAATGCTTTCAGCGTGACGTAAACGAAATAGTTTTAGCCGCTGATAAATTATTTTCATAAACTTCACTTTGAGAATTTCAACTGTATACGTTTTTGCACGAGATGTACATAACAGTGAAGGGTCCCATAGCGAACTGTAACTGTAAAATAAATTAATAATGTAAATCGCTTTTGAAAAATTTGGAGAGGAGAAAAGAAAGCTAATTCATTCATTCATAAATTTTTATATTTAAAATATTTTCATTAACTTATAAATGTACATTTATTTGTGACAATTTTAACCTAATTCTCTATTGTCTATATTGTCTACTTATCGCAATTCACTAATTGTCTTATATCAACATCAACTATCACAATTAATTAAAACTATTTTAATCACTTTATAATTAAAATAACACTTCAAAATTTTTCTAAACACTTTGAACACAACTCAAGATGACCACAAACTGTGAGTAAACATGACAGATTTATTTTTATTTGGCACGCTTCGATACATTAATGTTGGTGTCAGAGCGACTCGTAAACATTACGTTTACGTTTCGCCTAGAGCGAATTCGCCAAAATGCTTAGAGGGGAATGTGATTAGATGTAAAATGTTGAGATATTCTATTGTGTCGATTTATCTTTCTCTTGTTCAGGACATTGGGATCAAATTTATAATATAAATGCTCAACTTTACGCAGATAAGCGCGACAAATCTCATTCTTCCCGGAAATTCTTTCTACATACTGCAGAACCATTTAAATTTAAATTAATTGCAGAACCATTTCAATTACTTTTGTACCTCATCTTTAAGCCTGAAATATATAGTTTGAGCACAAGACAAGAATTTCATTCTAAAACATAAAGCTTTCAACATATTCAGTGGAATTTGGATCACACTCCTAGAAGCTTCGTGAATTCGTCATCTAAGCATTCAACTGCTGTCAGCGGGCATCCTCGAATGTAATAGAGAGCCTGTTGGTATTCCTCCTGATCTTCCAATACAAATTCTGCCATAGTAATGTTGGCATCATTCAACAAAATCTGAAGCATCTCTTGAATAGCTTCTATAAATTTCGACCAGTATTCCAGTTTCTTTGGTTCCGATACTTTCGGATTGTAATCGATTGCGATATGATGCTGAAGCGTATTTTGATGGCAATACTATTCCCAAGATTGTGCAACTTTGCGATTGCCATTAGCTCGTAAAGTAGATTGATTTGCATACGTCGATCTGTTCGTTTTCAACAATTAAATAATTTACTAATTAAAATTTACGTACAGCTTGTCGGCTCGACTAGACAAGACGCACACTGTACTAACAATTGTAAATGCGGAAATAAACTTTCTCCGATCGCACTGTTGATTCGTTCTTGCTGTTGGCTGTTTGCTGCTGTTGATTGCATTCTAAAACGAGTTTACCTAAAGGACCTTTGACGCATACCCTAATGCCAGAGTTTCCATGATAAAGTTTCCAAAAGCTCCGAAAACCCTAAATAATCGCAATAGGAAAGATTTATCAAATGAAAGTTGCAACAACATTTACATCACCTCATTTTATTCACAACACAACCTAAAGTTGCCATGTCTACAACTAACCTTGGCTGGTACGTATTCTGACCGTATATAAGAGGATCAGCCATTATAACAACACCAGCTTTGTTAGTGTCGTTCAAAATATAAATTGAAGTTAAAGATTTTGCTGTAAATACCAGGCTTATAAGCCATACCAAATGGCATATTCTCGCACAGTGGAATAATTCCTGTAAAATTTATCGGTAAGCATAACGCTGCAGCTGCCCTAATAGTAGCTACAACAACTGCCACACGCTGTTTATGCATTCCATGCTTATCTTTCAAATTAATGCCTCCACTATTTAAGTAAAACATTAAGAAATGACCATAAAATGATTTTTATTACCTGTTGAATGTCATGCCTTTTCCAAGCAGTAAAATTGGTTTGTCTTCAATAGCAGCACCACAATATGATATTTCCAACATAATTGGTGGTTCTCAATACCCTCTTGCTACAATAAGGAAAGAGTTAAGGTTGTTTTGCTCTATCCAGTCCATAATACGAAATTCGACTGCGATCTTGAGGACATTGGGATTAAATTTATAATATGAATGCTCAATTTTACGCAGATAAGCGCGACAAATCTCATTCATCCCGGAAATTCTTTCTACATACTGCAGCACCATTTCAAGTACTTTTGTTACTGTAACCTCATCTTCAAGCCTGAAATATATAGTTGAGCACAAAACAAGAATTGCATTCGAAAATACAAACCTTTCAACATATTCATTGAAATGTGGATCACTCCTTTAGAAGCTTCGTGAATTAGTTATCTTAGCGTTTAACTTCTGTCAGTGGGCATCCTCGAATATAATAGGAAGCCTGTTGGTATTCCTCCTAAACTTCCAGTACAAATTCTCCCAAAGTAATGTTGGTATTATTCAACAAAATCTGAATATCTAATCGAAAATAGCAGGGTAGGAATTCTCACGAAATTGGTTGTTTCAGACAACCTGGTTGCCTTGTAAGTACGCAAAATTGTAAAAATGTGTAGAGTGTTCAATCGGTTGAAGTCGAATGCCAACCGTTTTACAAAATTTTTACTCATGGCAGTCCAAGCGCTATGAAGTGTCAAAATCACACGCCAGCATCCAGCCAGGCGACCACTGACATGTATTAAACTGGACTGACTTATAAGCTATCTCATATGGGTACAATTTTACTTTCAGTGGAGGAAAACAATTTTTAATCTCCAACGTTTACTGTGAATTTGCAGCCATTCAGAGTAGAATATAATAACCAAATATATACGAAGAGACATATTTAATTTTAGTCTTCTATATTGTTGTAAGGAAAATGTAAAAATCATTGGAATTACTGGAATACAAATTATAAATAAAAGGTTGTTTTAGTCTGGATAATGCTTACCCAGAAAGAGATGTAAGATGATTGTGAATATTGTCATCTATTTCTAACGCCAGCATTTAATAGGCGATATGACGTTCGCAATTAAGAACACCATGTTGAAAAAAAAGATGCTTACCCAGAAAGGGACAACTAGCGAAAAGTGATACCATTTTCTTGAAGAAATTTCATGGCACCAGTTCCTCCAGTATTATATATCTCAGTGCAGGCGACTAATTATTTAGATGCAAGCTCCGGGGAACGGCATGGGAGAATTACAGATCATGTGCACAAACTTGACATATTTATTCGTTGCTATGAAATATTTTTCTGTTGCCACAACTTTTTTTGGGCATGCGCTTAATTTATTGAAACGGTTAGGCAACAAAATTGTCTGAGAATCGCTACCCCGATATGATGCTGAAACGTATTTTGATGGCAATACCATTCCCAAGATTGTACAACTTTGCGATTGCCATTAGCTCGTAAAGAAGGTCGATTTGCAAGCTTTAATATGTCCGTCTTTAATAATTTACTAGTTAAATAGTTTACTAATTAAAATTTACGTACAGCTTCATAACCTAATCTTTTAATGAGTGAAGTACATTTGACATTTGTAAATGCACGATAGAAAAGTATACTTGTCTCTTAAGGCCAAAACACAATGAGATGCGACACGTCTGCGACACGACACCATATGATTTTGCTGTCGCAGCCGTGACGCATGATGTCGCATTCGATAACACAATGAACTTATGATGCGCCATTTTGACAAGTGTATTAGATAAGTTTGGTTTAGGCTAAGAAGTTGTGTAGATCTTTATAAAAGACTTTCTGAAGAATGGTGCTTACTATAAAAAAAAAGAAAAAATTACTAAATGCATGTTTGGCAATACTAATAAATATTTTGCCATAATTGATCCTTATATTTGTTATTGTATAAATACAAAAATTAAATAATTAAAATTATCTCAATTTAAGCAAGAATCAACGAACGTAATTTCATACAAATCATGCAACCTGATTCACCTTTTTATGCTACTTAGCATTCCGGCAATTGCATGAAGTCGCGATGGAAATACGATACGATGACCTTGCAATCATTCAATTATTTCCTGAGTTCAATTGTTTTGTTATTTAACTGTTTTTGTATTTGATTGCTTTTCTTTGCATTTTTATAAAATTGTTAAATTTGTAAACTTTGCAATTTAGGTATAAGAAATTTGTATATATAATTGGTGCTTTTAATAAAGTTTTAATGTTTGTTATACCGTGATTAAGAGCGTTTCATTTAACATTGGTCCTTCGAGCTTCGAGTTTTGTTGAACATAGTGTCTTCAGAACATTTAATTTTCTTTCTGTAGAACTTAGTGTCTGCAGAATTAACTTGTTTACCAGCACACAAAATTCCTGTCGAACAAGTGTCCTCAGGCAATTTATTCACTGTTAATTTAACACTTAAACACTTCTTTCAGCACTGGTGTAATAAATAATTCAAGAACTATATTGGCACTACACGGAGAAATTGATTCGATAAGCGAAAATCCCGATCAACTTAGCAATCCATCAGCCACTTGATAATTATACGACGAGTACAACCGCTATGGAGCAGTTAATTAAAGCAAACAAGGGAGATGCCTTAAAAATACAGAAAGTGATAACGAACTATAAGAAAGATCCCAGCGAACGCAAAACAAGAGATTATTTAGAAACACGTTTGGTTAAAATAAGCAAGCTCTGGGAAAGCTTTGATAAAAGAAACGATGATATTGAACAATTCCGTGAAACTAATCCCGAGCAACCATACTTCAAAGAAGACTTTTATGATACCGTGGAGGCATTGTATGAAGATACACGAAACATTTTAGAAAATCATTTGACGGATCTGATTTCAAGAACAAAAAGCACCGAAGTAGTGCAAGTGCAGCTGAAGGAAATTTCAAAGCAATATGCAATTGTCGCTACATTAGAAAAAGCAGTCGGTTCGATTGCAAAGGAAATCGAAACTCCAGTCTCATCGGCATACTGCACCCAAAAAATGAAATTAATTAATGATTACTGGGAGCGCATAATAATTAACCACGCAGAAATCATGTCGATGGGTAAAATAAAACATGAATATATAGATAATGATATATTTACAGCAACTGAAACTAGATATCAGGCTATTATCATAAGACTCCAAGAATTGTTGGACAGAAACGAATTACAAAATACAAGAGAGAAAAGCAACTCCGATAATAATGAGTCTGTAAAAAATAATAAGGTGAAATTGCCACAAGTTGATATACCAGCATTTAACGGAGATTACTTGAAATGGCAATCATTTAAAAATCTATTTACGGAGCTAATCTACAAAGAAAAAAATCTATCAGGATCTCAGAACCTATTTTACCTGAGATCTAATTTAACAAATGAAGCAAGCGAACTGATACAACACCTTCAAATAAACAACGAAAATTTTGAGACAGCTTGGGCTATTTTAGAGAGACGATACGACAACAAGAGAACTCTGCTGACAGCTCAGTTAAATATACTCTTAAAGCAACCCTCATTGCTCCAAGAATCATGTGAAGGCCTGAAAAAATTGCATGATGTGACAACTGAATGCCGTGAGGGCATCAAAAATCTAGGCATAGAAACGAAGAATTGGGATCCATTAATCATACATATATTGATTGCAAAACTTGACAAAGAGACCCACCGAATCTACGAGCAATCATTAACAGCACCAAGAGAAATTCAAGAGCTGAGCCATTTTTTGGAGTTCTTAGAAAACCGATTTCGTGGTCTTGAAGCTATAGAGCCATCAAGAACTAGACAGCCGAAAGGAAGTTTGAAACATCCAAAAATATATCTTGGTATGATTTCAAGGCATTGTATTATTTGTGGAGAAAACCACAAAATGTACCACTGTGAAAAGTTTACTAAGCTAAACGTACAACAACGGTTGAAGGCTGCTAAAAGAGCAAATCTTTGCCAGAATTGTTTAGTTCCAGGCCACAACTCATCGCAATGTAAAAGTCACTACTCATGCAAAAACTGCTTTAAGAGACACCACACTCTTTTACATTTTCAAAACACACCGCCAGAAACTCCTCAGCAAAGCAATGTCAATACAAAAAAGGAAATAAGCCATGCTAATATCTCACCAAATGGGACTGTTGCGGCTCACTTTGCGAAAAAATCAAAGGGGTACGAAGTACTACTGGCAACCGCTCTTGTACGAGCCATTAACAAGTCAGGAGATACTATTTTACTAAGGGCACTGCTTGACCAGGGTTCTCAGGCAACGTTTATTACTGAAGATGCAGCGCAATCATTAAGGCTACCGAGACGAAAAATTCAAGCGGCTGTTTCCGGACTAGGTTGTTCCAATCCAGGAACAACAAAATCAAGCATAGAGGTTACTCTAATACCACGATTCCAATCTCAATTTTCTGTCACAACTACAGCTCTCGTACTCAAAAATTTAACAAGAAATTTGCCGGCAAAGAAAATCATCCCAAACTGGAAGCATACAGAGAACCTAATTTTGGCTGATCCTACCTTCAATATGCCCGGAAAGATTGATATGATCCTAGGAGCAGAAGTGTTCGGAAAGTTATTACTAGGAAATATATTGCATGGCGGCGAAGAAACTCCTCTTGTTCAAGAAACCGAATTAGGATGGATACTCTCTGGTGGAATCAGTAACGCCAACAGTGAGGACACAATTCTATGTATGATATCAGAGATCGATATAACCACTGAATTACAAAGATTTTTGGAATGCGAAGAACTGTCATGCGAAACTATCACCACTCCAGAGGATATGGCCTGTCAAAGTTATTACCAACAAACGCTAAGAAGAGATGAGAATGGTCGATATATTGTACGAATTCCGTTTAAACAAGATCCTAAAGAAGTCAATCTGAGCGGATCAAGAGAACTAGCTCTCGCCCGACTATTTCAAATGGAGCGAAAGTTCAATACTAACAAAGTATTTGAGACAATGTATAAGGACTTCATGGCGGAATACCAACGATTAGGACACATGGTTCCAGTAGATGATAATGACGAGAAACACTATTACATCCCTCACCATGCTGTTTTGAAGCAAGATAGTACGACCACCAAATTACGAGTGGTGTTCGATGCGTCGGCCAAAAGAAATAATACAACATGTTTAAATGACATCATGCTAAAAGGTCCACAATTACAACAGAATTTAATCTCCATATTGCTACGCTGGAGAAAACATAAGGTAGTATTCACTGCGGACATTGAGAAAATGTACCGCCAAATAAAAGTGGACGTTAGAGATCAACAGTATCAATGCATTCTCTGGAGAGAATCACCGGAACGGCCTATAACGGAGTATAAACTAACGAACAACATCAGCACCCTTTCTCGCAATACGCACATTGCAGCAACTTGCTAAAGACGAGGCAAAGTCCTATCCTAAGGCATCGACAATTATACTGAACGACACCTATGTTGATGACGTGGTGTCAGGAGGTGCTTCAGTGGATGAAGCAAGAGAATCCTGTAAACAACTAATGAACATGCTCAAACAAGGAGGTTTTCAGCTTCGTAAATGGACGAGCAATAAATTTAAAGTCATTAAGGATATCCCGTACGAATTTCGGGAACAACCAAGCTCTATAGATTTCCAGCATGAACAGACGACTAAAGCACTAGGAGTTCACTGGAATCCCATTACAGACACCTTTAAAATTCATGTATCGATAAACATGAACGACCATCCTACTACAAAACGAGATGTAGCATCAGAGGCAGCAAAGATCTTTGATCCTGTAGGACTACTATCACCGGTAGTTATGACAATAAAAATGCTCCTTCAGAACATTTGGCTAGAGAGTTCTTCATGGGATGAACCACTATCAAAAGCATTATTAAGTCAGTGGTTACAAATAAAGTCCGAACTCCCAAAACTAGGTGAAATCGAGATCCCAAGATGGATTGGGTTTACAGGAAAGGATACTAGTTATGAATTACATGGATTCTCAGATGCCTCCGAAAAAGGTTATAGTGCGGCATTATATCTTCGAATTGTACGAAAAACGCTAGTGCACACAACCTTAATAACTGCAAAAACTAAGGTGGCACCAAAGCAAAGCTTTCCATTCCCAGATTAGAATTATGTGGAGCAACACTTCTTGCTAATCTTATGAAGGAAACGAAAAAGAGTTTGTATATTGCTAATCTACAATGTTATGCCTGGACTGATTCAACAATCGTACTATCTTGGTTACAGGAAGACGCGCATAAATGGCAAACATTTGTTGGTAATCGAGTTGCTCAAATACATGGCATTCTAGATCGAAAGTACTGGCATTATGTGAAATCCTGTGAAAATCCTGCGGATATTGCTTCTAGAGGTATTTTCCCATCACTACTGAAAGATCATATTCTCTGGTGGGAAGGACCTTTATGGCTAAAAGATAAAATAATTCACTATCCACCAATCCATGGAAAGCCGATTGATTTAGAAAAGAAAGTTATCACCGTACATTCCAGTACAAAAATTGAGTGCGAAAAACCGGAACACACAGAAAAAAACGTATACGAAGATCTACTACAAAGATATTCATCATTAGGAAAACTCCAACGAACAATAGCATACATTAATAGATTCATACAAAATTGCAAACTGAGAAAGGAAAATCGTTTAATTGGCTACTTAACCGTAAAAGAAATTGAGGATGCTATCATTCCAATTATAAAAATCACTCAACAGCAATTCTTCTCTGAGGAGATATCTCAATGCTTATTAAAGCAAGAGCTAAACAAAAAAAGCAGATTAATTCCCCTGTCGCCCTTTACTGATTCCAAAGGAATATTACGAGTCGGTGGTAGACTAGATCAAGCAGAGCTACCATATGATCGCAAACATCCTATCATAATACCATATAAAAGCGCTCTGACTACACTAGTGCTTGATAAAATGCACAAGTCAACCTTGCACGGTGGAAACACACTAACCTTAGAAGCAGTAAGACAGCGTTTTTGGATACTAAACGGTCTGAAGGCAGTGAAGGGATTCATTCATCAATGTGTACAGTGCCATCGGAACAAGGCACAAATGACACAGCAAATGATGGGAAACCTACCTACGGCAAGAGTTGTCATGACTAAACCATTCAACCATTGTGGAGTAGACTATGCTGGACCATTTGATCTACTACTAGCAAAAGGAAGAGGATCCAAATCACATAAAGGATACATTTCAGTATTCATTTGCCTGAGTACTAAAGCTATTCACTTAGAAGTGGTAACGGAATTGACTTCGCAGGCATTTATAGCCGCATTCAAACGGTTGGTCGCCAGGAGAGGACCAGTTGCTCACATGTACAGCGATAACGCCACCAATTTTGTAGGTGCCAGCAAGATATTAAGTGACCTTCACAATCATCAAACTCATAAGAATGACGTACACAATGCATTACTTGAATTAGGTACGCAATGGCATTTTATCCCTCCTGCATTCCCTCATTTTGGAGGACTATGGGAAGCTGGTGTAAAAGCAATAAAGCATCATATGCGCCGTGTCATTGGCGACACGAAGCTGACATACGAAGAAATGTGTACATTGATGACCCAAATAGAAGCCTGCCTTAATTCACGACCTCTTTGCCCACTGACAGACAATCCTAAGAGTCTAGAAGTGTTAACACCAGGACATTTTCTGACGGGATCTCCACTACTCACTGTTCCTGAAAGAAATCATCTCGAAGATAATCCAAACATACTTGACAAATGGCAACGTGTCGGAAGGATGCATCAGGAATTTTGGAAAAAATGGTCCTCCGAGTATTTGTCAAGATTACAACAACGTCCCAAGTGGACTCAAAGGCAGCCGAATTTGAAAGTTGGAAATCTCGTATTGATAAAGGACGAACAACTTCCACCAACCAAATGGGCACTTGGCAGAGTAATCGAAACACATCCTGGGTCCGACGGTTTGACAAGAGTTGTCACTCTTCAAACAAAGGGATCTAAAATAAAGCGTCCAGTAACAAAGATCTCCCTGCTACCTATCATCGACAATCACATGAGCGAGTCTGCTGATCCAGAAAGAATAGTTGACGCAGCGAACGAAACAGTACGTGATGTCGAATTAAGAAAATCAGCTGAAGACGAAATGCGGACAAACGTGAAACGCACATGCTCAGAGCCTGTACAAGAGCCTATAAATCCTAAACGTAGAAGACAACAACGGACAGTACCTAACGGCAATAATGGATCATGGCTCTCCTTCATGACACTTGCTCTTCTAACTCTAGTAGTTACTGGACGTCAAGTGGACAAGCCGTATAGCATAACTAGGTTCAACCAACAAGATGGCATATATTTTGAAGACATATCGGAGATACAATTGTATATAAGTGAATGGAACTTAATAGTTTACTATGACCTGTCATCCTATTGGAAGGAGTTCATCGGAATAAGAAAATCCATTCAGAAATTAAGTGAAATCTGTCAGAAACCTGGACAACTCACCATACCGCAAGAATTATGTAATGCAATGATACAACAATTGCAGTATCAATTCAGCGAATCGACTCACATAAATGAGGTCTTATACCAGCAGAATGAAAATCTAAAATTCAGAATGAAACGGGCTCCTCTTGAAATAATTGGTTCAATTGCAAATGGATTGTTTGGTATTCTAGATCAAGATTTTGCTGACAGATACGAAGAGCAAATAAAGAGTATCAAGGAAAACGAAGATCTATTGAAGAATCTCCTAATGAATCAAACGTCTATTGCAGAACATACAATCAACGTTATCAGGAAAAATAGCGAAACTGTGCATCACCAATTGGAGATTTTCGAAAATCATATGGAAACAATTGTAAGCGGAATCAATAAGGCCGAAGAAGACATAAAATCAACACAAGCATTTACATCTGCAGTTGTCTCAGTTATGCTCAATCTTCTTAATTTCCAACACATGCAGAAAGGTCTGCTAAGTGTAGTAACAGATACCAAACATGGACGGTTGAATACATTGTTACTAACACCAAAACAACTTCGTGAGCAATTGAGAATCATAAAGGAACATCTGCCACCAAATCTAAGAGTCCCAGGAAATGGCAGTTCAACATCATTATTATCTATATACAACTCAATGCATGTCAAAATGCGCATTACCATGAAAAATGTACTATTCGACATTCGGATCCCCTTGCTTAGTACAGAAACCTACCATCTGTATAAATTAATCCCAATTCCTGTACAACAAAATGGAACGTTTATCTACATCGAACCATCGACGCAATACCTGGCCGTTAATTTACATAAGGATCGCTTCACTCCTCTCACAAGAGATGATCTCAAGGACTGCATGCACTTAAACAACAATCAACTAATCTGCAATCTGAAACATCTAATATATAGCTTGCAATCCAATCAGAGCAGATGTGAGCTCGAGTTACTAAACCACCAGAAGAAATTATCACCCTTTTGCCAATTACGTAGTAGCCCTGCAACAAAGAAGTGGTACAAACTGCCATACTCCAAGTACCTGGATCTTCACTATGGATGAAGATAGTCAGTTCGATATTGTCTGCAAATCAGCCACATATTCGGTAGTTCTGAACGGAAGTGGAATCATACAAGTACAGCCTAACTGCATGATAAAACATCCAACGTTGTTTATAAGTTCCAACAATCAACAACCAAGTTCGCTAAACGCATCATTTATTACACAAAATGAAGTCATCTCTAATCATATTAGTGATTTCTTTAGAAGGGAAGAAAAGTCAAATAAATCAATCCCGCTGCTTATCACAGAAATTAAAACCAATGATCTCGACAAACTACATCTGGCAATCAAGGAGCAACAACATCAGATAAACAAACTTCCAAACCTAAACAATCATGACTTACATCACTATGTTGGCGTATACTCTCTGATGACAATTATAATTACTCTAGGATCCTATTACTTATGGCGGAAACGTAGAAGAAACATGATCATTAATCTACCTCAACCGGCACCAAGAAGACCAAGGTCGCAAGAACAAACCAGTGTAATGTTGGAGGTACCTGTATTGAACAATCCGAGGCGGGAGAATGTATAAATACAAAAATGAAATAATTAAATTTATCTCAATTTAGCAAGAGTCAACGAACGTAATTTCATACAAATCATGCAATCTGATTCACCTTTTTATGCTACTTAGCATTTCGGCAATTGCATGAAGTCGCGATGGAAATACGATACGATGACCTTGCAATCATTCAATTATTTCCTGAGTTCAATTGTTTTGTTATTTAACAGTTATCTTTGTATTTTTTTGACTTTTTATTATATAGGCATTCATATTCTCTAACAGAATTTATTAATAGTTCTTCAAATTCGCTCATTTTAAATTTTATTTATATTTTCTTGCTAACTGTCAAAGTGTCGCAGCGTCAAATTTCAACAGTGTTGAAAATTTTTAGCAAGCAGTGCGACACGTCAATGTCGCATTGCGACCATTGTGTTACCATCAATGGTTTTGCACATGTTGGAACTTTTGACAGTCGCATAGGTGTCGTGTCGCATCTCATTGTGTTTTGGCCTCTACACACAAACTTTCCCGGAAAACAAATTTTTAGTTCTGACTGCAGGGTTGTCCGATGCGGGAAATATATAAAAGCAACCAAAAAAGGTTCAGTACTTTGTTCGAAGCCGTTATCTAGCAGAGTAATCTTTGCCCAAAGGTTCGAGCCAGGAGATTGGGGACTTCAGCTGCGCTAGTGCAGCCCATAGTCCACCTTTCTGAAACCAATAAAAGAAGAAGAAGAAATCTGTGGATGTTTTCGATTTTGCTTCGGTGTTAACACTTGTGCCTTGATGAAGCAAATGCATGTTCGAGATTGCGGTGCCATGACTCGAGTTTTGCTTCGGATTGTTCGTTTTTGCCACATTTTGCCCTTGGTGCTAGCACCGATTGCCCCTGGTTTGGACCAGGAACAGATGTGACACTACTAACACAAATGAAGTAGATGAGTAAAAATAACTGGCATTTTGCTTGTGTGCTGCGATTTTTTATATTAATTTATTATTAATAATTTATAATTAATTATTTTTACTGTCCTGTTATAATAAAAAGGGTTTCGCACTTGGAAGCAGATGACACTTTGGTGGAGGGTCACAGTAACTCCAGTTGTCCCCGGTGTTATGTCTCCGTGGCAAAATCGAAAACACTCAGTGTTACTTTTTCAATAATAGCTGGGTATTTTAGGGAGCCCGTTATCTAGTAGTAAGTAATGTTTGTCTATACTATGCCCCAGATATACATTTTTAGGGTTGAGACCAGAAACCTTCCCAGTTACGAGAATATTCTTCGTACGTACTCATAAAATGTTCTGGAATGGCTTCTAGAAATGATTTGGGGTAGTTTTTTTGTAAATGCGCGACACAAAAGTTTTGCTTCCCTTTTAATAAATTTTTAGTTCTGTTCCTTTACAAAATGATCCTCGTACTTTTTTCAAATTTGTTAATATGAAGAAGAGATCTGATAATTACCCATCTACAATGTTGTATAATGGAACCTCTAAATGCAGTGCGCCCGACATAGCCGACAACTTTGCATTATTTTTTTAGGGTGCCTTTTCATCTGACGACTTTGTGCCTTCCCTGGATGAGTTTGGTCATATCCAAGACCGTCCCGCTGCCTCCATTGCCTTGCCCATTATATCTCGAGATATTATCATGGATGGTATCAATGAGCTTAAACTTGACTTTTCTTTTGGTCCTGATGGTGTTCCACCTGCGTTCTTGAAATCCTGCTCTGACGCCTTACTCACTCCACTGGTACTCATCTTCAACAAATCTCTTCAGGCCGGCAGATTTCCTACGTTATGGAAGAGCTCCTTTATAATTTCTGTTTATAAAAAGGGGCATAAAAACTAAATAACAAATTATAGGCCAATCGCGAAGCTTTCCTGCATACCCAAGTTGTTCGAATCTGTTATATATACGCAGCTTGTTGGGCAGTGTAAGGGGTTAATCTCATCTAATCAGCATGGCTTTTTGCCTGGTAGATCGACGACAACTTACCTGCTTGAATTTACATCCCACATAATCTCTGCCTTCCAGCGTGGTCTCCAGACAGACTGCATCTACACCGACTTTAGCAAGGCGTTTGATAAGCTCCTTCACTCTGTGATTATGCTTAAATTGGAAAAGCTGGGTTTTCCGCCCTTATTGCTCGACTGGATCCGCTCTTACTTAAAAGATAGGTCATACCGAGTATCTTTCCGTAACACTTTATCTAGATTTATTAGAGCTTCATCTGGTGTACCGCAGGGTAGCCATCTGGGGCCGTTGCTGTTCATTCTTGCCATTGATGACATTGTCCCTCTGATTAAGCACTCCAAAGTCTTAATCTATGCAGATGATATGAAGATTTTCTCATGTGTTAGAAACAGTTATGATTCTTCTTGTATTCAGGCTGATTTCAATACCTTCAAGGTTTGGTGTGCCTCAAATGGCCTGCAGCTTAACCTGGATAAATGTGAAGTTATGTCATTCTGTAGGAACCCCAATCAGCTCAACATCTTCCAATAGACATTGCTGTAGAGGCGTTTTATTCGGAAATACACGCTTGCCTTACACAATCTATCCCTCTTCTTCCTCGTAAAAACTGCTCCTCATCCCCCGTTTGGTACGACAGAGAATTACGCTCTCTCCGCAACAGGAGAAATAAACGTTGGCAAACTTTTCTTCTCACCCAAAATGAGTCCGACTATTCTTCCTACTTGTCTGCTTACACCTCTTTTTCTGAACGTTGTGATACCCTCTACCATGAGTACCTCCTACGGATGGAAACTAGCCTCATATCCAACCCCAAGTGCTTTTATAGCTTTATTAATTCTAAGAAGAAATCCAATGGTTACCCTTCCACCCTAAAGCTCGAAAATACCTCTTCATCAGATCCTCAGGTTATCTCCAACCTCTTTGCACACTTCTTCAGTAAATCTTTCAGCGACAATTCGCTCCAACCTGACCTTAGCTACTTTTCATTCTTGGACAAATGCACTCAAACGTCGTTTACATCTTTTGACCCTGACCCCGAACAAATCGCTGCCAGTACTAACGGGCTTGCGGATGACTTTCACCCCGGTCCTGACGGCATTCCAGCCATAGTTCTGAAAAAGTGTGCCGTGCATCTAGTTCAACCCCTTACTTTGCTTTTCCGCCTCTCGGTCACTCAAGGGGTTTTCCCTCAATTATGGAAAAACTCTTATATTATTCCCATATTCAAAAAAGGCTGCAAGAACGATGTATCCAACTACAGACCCATTGCTAAATTATCATCCATACCTAAACTATTCGAAAAATTGGTCTATGATTCCATGTTCTTCCACTGTAAGTCTATTTTCTCCCTCTCCCAGCATGGCTTCCTCAGAGGTAGATCTACAACCACCAACCTTACCGAATTCGTCTCCAAAACACTATGTGCCCTGGAAAACGGTAAAGATGTTGATGTTATCGCCACCGATTTTAGTAAAGCCTTTGACAAGATCTCCCATAGCGTTATCCTGTTTAAACTTGATCGCCTAGGCTTCCCCCCCAGATTCATCTCCTGGATTCAATCCTACCTCAACAACCGTCAATACAATGTTCTTTTCAGCTCATCCATTTCTAACCCCATTGTCGCTCGTTCCGGCGTCCCTCAGGGCAGCCACCTCGGTCCATTAATTTTCATCCTTAAAATTAATGATGTTGAATGTATCATAAAATACTCAGAGCTGTCCATTTATGCTGATGACATGAAAATAATTAAACATATCTCCTCCACAACCGACTCTCTTCTTCTCCAAAAGGACCTCGATTCGTTCACCACATGGTGCATGAAAAACTTTCTTGAGCTCAATGTCTCTAAATGTCAGTCCATCTCTTATTCCCGCAAGCGTCTTACCAACACCCCGAGAACATACATGTTAACCAACGTACCAGTCCCTATCGTTACCTCTTTGTGTGACCTAGGAATAATCTGTGATAGTGAACTCAATTTCCGTTCCCATATTGATAGCATAATTAACAGAGCTAACTCCGCGCTAGGGTTTGTGAAGCGCTGGTCTAGAGAGTTCTCCAATCCTTATGTTTCCAAATCTCTCTATATTTCCTTCGTGAGACCTCTCCTTGAATATGCCAGCCAGGTTTGGTCACCCACGCAAACAACCCACATTAACAGAATTGAATCTGTCCAGCGTAGGTTCATTCGCTTTGCTCTACGTGATCTTCCATGGGTAGATAGATTCAACCTTCCACCTTATGAAAACCGTCTAAAACTGATCGACTTACAACCCCTAAGTAAACGTCGTGATGTTTCCGACGTTCTCTTCATTCATCAGCTACTAGCTGGCGCCATAGACTGCCCTTCAATCCTGCAGTCTTTACCCATCTATACCAATCCTCGCAACCTTAGGTCCACTCCCCTTTTCCGACTCGACCGCCATCGCACGAACTACGGTCAACGCGAACCAATTACCAGGATGCTTCGAAAAGTCAACGACCTTCCCTCCTTTGACTTCCATCTGAGTAAATCATCCCTTCACAAAGCCTTATATCTTTATCCCGCCCATCTTGATCGCCTTTCCTAATTCTCCTTCCTCCCAGTCTAAAGTTATCATTATCATAGCTTATATTGTAGCTTACATTATCTGTTATGAATTATTGTTTATATTAGTTTGTAGTATTTATTTTGTTATTTTGTATTTTTTTTATGTAATAGCTTGCATTAAGCTTAAATAAGTAAAGAGCTCGTCTTTGATTATACCTTTGCTGAAACTACTATCCGTCGTGTTGAGTCCGTTACTGACCTCGGTGTGAAGCTTGACAAAAGACTTTATTTCACTCTGCACATAAACTATATCGTGTCTCGGAGTAATTCAGTTCTGGGTTTTGTTAAACGGTGGTCAAGGGAGTTTTCTGATCGACTGACACTTATTCACTTATATTTCTCCTTGGTTAGACCAGTTCTCGAGTATGCATCTCAGGTTTGGTCACCTTGCTATGCGGTTCATTCTAGACGCATCGAGTCAGTGCAGCGAAACTTTGTTAGATTCGCACTAAGGGACCTCCCGTGGAATGATCCATTAAGGTTTCCTCCATATGAGGATCGCCTCCGATTGCTTAATATGCACTCGTTGGAGGAACGACGTAGAATTGCTGACCTAGTATTTATTCACCAGCTTATGAACTCGAATATAGATTCTCGTACTCTCGCAGGTTTGGTTACTTATAGGCATACCTCGTATTGCTTAAGGAGAGTGCCTTTACTACATGTTGTCCATTCTCGGTCTAACTATGGTATGCATGAGCCTATTAATCGCATGTGTAGAGCCGTGAATATGTGTCCTATTTTTGACCTGGCTCTTACCAAGGATTTGCTTAAACGTTCTCTGTTATCTGTGCACCCCTGACTGTAGTGTTTGTACGTGTTTCACTATTTTGTTTACTAATATTTTATTGCATGGGTTGTGGGAGCCTCATTCACCTCAATATATGTTATATTCTGGTGAATAGGTCAATTGATTCCAGGCTTCTGCTTGCGAAGTGCGCCTTCTCAGTTAGAAGGGTTAATTCGATCTAAAGACGAGTCAGTATTAGTATGTACTTTCAAAAAAGACTCTGTTCCATCGCAATTTGTTTTTCGATTAAAAAAGCAATATCTGTGAAATACCCATTATTGCTTAATCAAGATTTGTAAGCTACAAAGGCTGTTTTCTATTCTTTAATAAATTCTTTTACTTATGACCCTCTATTTTTATTTAGGGAAACAGTTCTAATTAATTGAATCGATCTGTTCGATCTATGGATATCGATCTTTTTAAGGCGTTTATTCGATCTACGATATCGGATATAAATTACAAATCGATCCGTACAGAATCGATTTTCTCAGTTCGATCCCCCATCCCTACAGCCTACAGTAGCTCTTTTTCCCTTAGAACCTTAGAACATAAAGCCTACGAATAAAGAACGTTCTTTATTCGTAGCATAAAGCTAAACAGGAATGGCAGTAAGCCAGAAAAACGTCGGCATTTTCCTTTCTGTAGATGAAATTGATTTTCTTATTATAAAAATATCTAACACAATTTAGAAAAACAATTTATGCATTTAAACTGTTCCACCTTCTCTTTTAGCCAAGTGAGCATTGTTATTGAATACAGACAGTGCTCACTTGTTTCCAGGGACCAACACGTGGAGGTTGAGATAGGTGATTAAGATAAATAAGTTAAAATATGATATTATAACTTATGTATCTTTTTTGGTCCCCAGCGGTTTGTCTTTTGCCTATTGCATTTAAAATTATTTATTGTAAGTACTTACGTATATTATTTGCTATTTTTCTAAATCTATATAATTATACTTAAAATATTTTTAGTTTTAAATCGAAAAATATGTTCTGACCCCTTCTGAAGAATTGTTTGCGAGCCGACAGTGACAATAAGGGCAAATCTATATTTGGCTAGATTACAATTGTAAACAAAGTTCTATAGCTAGGAAAATAGTGAATATTTACTATTATAAGTCACTGTCGCTTAATATAATCGCAGTAATTTAACCAAAGAGACCTTAAAGATTATAATCATACCATTTACTTTCCTGAAATGATTTTCCTCGCGCTCTCCGGCGATAATTTTTGCAGCAGTACACAGCACACTTCATCATTAAATTTGTGATTTTTTGTGAAGTTTTACAAAATAAAAGGACAAAATTAGATATCACAAAGTATTTTTACACTTAACTAGGCTATAATTAGCAATCGTTAATACTTATCACCTCGATAAATTCTTGTTTTCACAAAACTTTCACAGCACAACTTAAAATTTGACATTTTCGAAAATAAAAGCAAAACACTTCGATATGGGGACAGTACCTCAAAACTTTCCACACTTCTCTTATCGTTCAGATACCGATCACACCTACAGCACGCGATACTGCCATTCCTGTTTAGCTTTTATGTTGTGGTGACAGTACAATTGTAGTGCCAAAACCACTTTAACAATTGTAACGTTTGATTATTTTTGGCTACGTTCGTACATTCAAAATACTTGTTGTAAATGCTAACTTAGTAGGTCGGAACAATTTTGTTTAAGTAAATTGTGTATAAAAAGCGAGAAAATAGTTCCATAGGTTTAGTCTTCAATTCAGTCTCTAGGAATATTGTTGTATAAAGATATTATTTAAATAAAATATAAAATATTTAAATTCATTCTTTTCAATAAAAAATTAATTTATATATAGGTGAGTCATGTAAATAGGAAAAGCTCAAGCGACTTTCTGGAATTATGTCCTCTCGAGGCCCTTTGGAGTTCTGCCCTCTCAAGGCCCCTTTTTGGAACTAAAGGATCCCGAGAATGTACTTTCGTGGATACTGCAAGTAAACCAGTACCCACAATGTTCTAAGCTTAGAGCCTTAGAACAGAAAACGAAAGGAAGTGCAATACCGTGTATAAACCGTGTACGTGTTTGCCGATTTTTTGTTCGTCGGGAAGGTGTGGAAAGGGATATTATTGATATATATATAATAATAATTATATATAATAAGCAATTATACAGTATTTTCTTTGAAATATGTGCAAAAGCTTTATAAATAAAAGCTAAATTACCAAAAAAATAAAAAAAATTTTCTTTAAACTCATCCTAATGCCTAAATAACTTCTATGAAAAAATTGTTTTGTTCTACTTGAAGTAAACAAAACAATCTTTCGAATGAAGTAAAAATATTCATACCCTACTTAAGAAAATAATAAACAGTTTTAAGCCTAAAAGTGCGGAAGTGCAAATTTAAAGAAAATACAAGCGACAGAGCATGGTCGGACCATGACTTACTGCTTGCGTTTAGGATGAAAATTTGGTTTGCGACTAAAATTTCACGTTTAATCAAAGATTTCTTGTTATTTTGCTTAATAGGGTGTACATGTTTTTACTTTATTAGAAAGATCATTTAGTCTGCTTTAAGTTAATATAAGACTAATTTTTTCATATAACTAATAGTTTTGGCGCTAGGGCGAGTTTAAGGAAAAATGTCCCCCTGGCTACCATAAGAAACAATGTAAATATGACCATTCAGTCAGACCATTTACGACCACATGTAAAAGTCCAGTTCATGGCTTGTAGTTTACGGTGGTTTTGGCATGGTGCACTTCCTTTCGTTTTCTGTTCTAAGCTTAGAACAAAAAACGAAAGGAAGTGCACCATGCTCAAAAAGTTTCCGAATTTTTTTTATGTGTTTGAAAGGTGTGAATGTGTTAGTTTTCACCATGGAAGTAGTAAATTTTTGACTCATTCGAAGTGGTCCTCGCAAACATTACTACCATTGGATGGTATATAATCAGTTCTACCGATGGATTTTAACCACAGTTCTCTAAAGTCTTTATCTTTTGGAGATCTAAAATACCAGAAAGTAGAAAAATATTTTAATATTTTTAAAGTTTTATTAGAGCCCCCAGGCAAAAACTTTCGTCAGCTGTCGCTGAAACCACCAAGGCGATCCAAAACTCTTATGAAGCTCAAATGTAAACAAACGAGCACCATCAAGAGAAATGTTTATATTCTTTGGTAATTTAGCTTTTATTTATACAGCTTTTGCACATATTTCAAAGAAAATGCTGTATAATTGCTTATTATATTATTTAACTTTCCTGAAAAATGATTTTCCACACCAATTGCGTCGATTATTTTTATAACAAAATATCGCACACTTCATCACGAAAAATGTTCAAATTAAGCACCTCAAATTTTTAGTAAACTAAACCAAAACAGTCTTTTAAATGTTAATTGTCTTTATTTGTAAAATTACACCACTTTTAATAATAGAACAGTGAAAATTATTCAATAAACACTTTGAATATGCACTCTTCAAAAAGTCCACGTCAAATTGACATTTCGGAAGGCGTGCTTTGACGGTATTGCACTTCCTTTCGTTCTAAGCTTTTTCCTAACCAGTACTAGTGTGCTAACTAATAGCGTTTCTTTGAGACTTCAGTGCACAACGAGTTTCGATTTATTATAGCAGTGTTGCTGTCAAAACATGTTCAATCACAGCCTACTCTAGATACAAGCCCGGCAGCTGAAACGATCAGCTGAGCATTGGTGGTGTAAACACGTTTGACTCACGTTTCGCGCGAAACGTGAGTTATTTCGTTCGTTCCAACTAAACGCATTAAATTATCTGGGATTTTGCAAAAATTTCAACCTGGGAGGATTTTATTTTTAAAGTGTAACATTTTCATATTATATTCTGATAAAGGGTAAACTATTTTCACTCAAGCTGACTTCGAAATAATTTTAATAAATCGGAAGAGTTCCCTTTATATACTGCTTCCTTATGTGTGAGAAATTCATGTATTGAATTGGTTTGTTGCACTTTGTTGGGTTAGGTTAATGTAATTTTTGAAATTAAGGAAGTTATCTAGATACTGATAAAATCTAGAGTAGGCTGTGTCAATTAGATTTTCCTTATGTTGCGGATTGTTCGCGGAGGACTTCTTTAGCAAGTGATTATATAAGTATTAGAGTGTGGTTAAAATTGTCTTAATTTTTAAACTATCTAATTGTGAAGAAAAAGTGTATCAATGATCACTTTAAAAGATCAAAAAAAGTTTTCAGTGCTTTTTCCATGCCATCTATTCCTTTCACTGCGTTAAAGTAGAATTAAATTAATTTTTCATCACTAATAAGAAAAATGTCATACACATAATTGGAAAGTGGATATCAGGACTTCAAGCAAGCTAATCCGTCAGAATTATATGTCTTACATTACGGAAATGTAATTTAAATATATCTTTAAAGACTTATCCATAAGAATCTAAATCTTTTAATAAGATTCACTAAAAGATTTCAGTGAAAACTTTGTTAGTATATAGTTGTTTTTGCTCGATTATTATAGATTTGTGCCAAAACAGCAAATTTCAAATTTTTTGTGATTGGAGGTATATCTATTGGCAACTTTTATAATTGAAAAGTTGTCTTAGACTTTCCCCCAGTTTCTAACATAAAACAACTGAAGGAGCAATATTTAATTGTGTATATAATTAATTTTATTATTATTTTATTTATTTAATTTTAATCATAGTATTCTGTTATCGCTCTATTTTCGAAGTTCTAGATGCTCATATCTTGTTGGATCAAGTTCAAGAGGCTCAGTCTCATGGATAAATTATTAATGCATATCTAAAAGGGGATCAAATTTACTAAAGAATTTGTTATCGAAGCCCGAAATGAATGTGGACACTATAGATGAAGTGATGACAAATATTAAGGAGGTAATTTTGTGATTTTTATCATGTATAGCGTCGTTTTTATGTGTTCTAAAAGGTAATGGACATGCACGGTGAAATTTAGCATTCAATGAGATCGGTAACAACTGATGCTGCGGAAGATTCACTGTTGGAGCAGGAACTTAATGAGATACCTGATTTTAACGAACAGCAGCTGGAAATAGAAGCAATGAATACCCAAGTTGGAGCGACAATACAAAATCAAAAGAAGTTTCAGAGGATGAATATCTTCTTGAACAAATAGCAAAACTGGAGGCGCTACCAACAAAGTCAGATAAGCTGACGAAGCCACTACAAGCATCATAACAATTTGAAATTTATTTTATTTCATACAAATCCGTGGAGATGCAATACTGTTTTGATATTATTTTTAAGAGAAATACTTACATAAAAGATAAAACATGTTGATTTGAAGAAACAATTTTTTTGCTAGACGAATGTCTCATTTATTGATTTTCTTCTATTACTTTATTTCTTAAATTGCTGAATATCTAAAATTGTAGATTTTGTGAACTTTATATCTCTCTTTTAATTAAACGCAATCATAAAAATTGATGTTTTCCATTAAAAACTTTTCCTTTCGATATGTCTATAATTTATATCCTTATTACAGGTTTCAGGTACAAACCCATAAACTTCTCGGTCGAGAAGTCCTTCCTGAGCTGGCTATAAAAAGATCTGGTCGAAAAAATGCTTTAATACAGGAAAATAGACCACAAAACTTTTTCTATCCCTCCAAGTCGAAAGTATGGTCCTTTTTCTTTAGTTTCGGGACCTTATCCTTGTCTCAATTGGGATCTGACTTCAGATCCTGGTAGAGGAAACATCCTAGAATATACTACAAAAAAAATCGGTCAAAAAAGTCCTTAAAACAAATAGGACCAAAAACTCAGACGAAATGCGAACACCTTATTTTCCAAGATTGGCAGCATAATATTCAAATGACTTAGGTTCTTTTACCTACATAACTTATAAACAAATATTGTTTTATTTTCAGGAAATAGGAACATATGTTTTTAAAGCAGCTCAAACTTAGAAGTTAAGAGTAAAGTACCAAGAGGGAGTAAAGTTTCAAAGGGTCAATGTTCTGAACGGAAAGACTCAATTCCAGTGATAGTAGCGATTCCTATTGAATAATGTAGTCATATTAGGCTTGAAGGTTCTTCTAAATACGAACCAGAGCTTGGACTCATTTCTGTTGTCGCCTACGAGTAATGATGTGACTCGTACTCACTTCACTGACTTAGTCAGAGTCATTTAGTAATCATACTGCATGCACATGCACAACACATCATTAGACCAAAACAGTGTACAATACCCCCGAACAACTAACATAAGTACAACATCTCTTTTTAATCTAATCAATTTTATATATTTACGAGCGATGGAATCGTATTCTGTAATGACATAAAATAATAGTCAATTATATATTTACTTGAGACCACAATAAGTTTTAAGGCTGATTATTATCATTAAGTATCTGTTATGAAACAACGGCTTTACAATAAAAATTAAAGTTGAAAACCGTTTCGCAATATAGAATCAGTATTGACTGCTAGTATCCGTCCTCACAAAATACTTCAAAATAGACGCCAATGGCTATGATCACTATATCCAGGCGCTATTACTAGATATAACATAAAATGTAAAAATTTTCTTCATAAAATCATAATTCTGCTCATCTACAAAAAGTTCAACCGGAACATTATCATAGGATGATACAAGCACAGTAGCATCCCATTCGTGCCACTTCCTTTTTTTCCTTATCACCAAGATAACCTTTAAATGCCTTCTGACCTCCCATACTATGGCCTGTAATGCTTTGCTTATTGCACCTGCTTTTCGAACGAAATTTTCTTCAGTACATGTTAGCTTACTTAACCTGTAAATAACTGGAACCTTTTTCTTTTCCTCAACTTCTGGTGGAAGATAGGGAGCAAATTTCATATTACAAGCTAAAACTTTTGAACGATGGGAAAAGACTTTTTGGTATCCTCCGAAACATTTGCTGCACGATACCTGTGTCAACGCCATCTTGATAACTACAGGCCGTAAGGTAGAAACAATGACGTCACACAAAATGGAAATCAAGATGGCGGTGATCCATCGCACAGCCAGCGCCAACTAGGTGGCCGCCGAAAGAAAAGCTGTCACAGCTGTCAAAAGTGACAGAAAACTGTTCTGTTCTGTTCTTGTGAAAAATTTCGCGCGCAAAGTATTTGGACTCTTTTGCAAGGTAACTATCTTTTTAATTATTAGATATCCAAATATACATTTTGTGCTAGGTTTCACTTTGTTTGCCAGATATTACGCAGATCCGTCCTCATTTTCATGTGCTTTTGCCACAAACAGATTGCATCAGCACGAAATATAACCCAATTGTAGCACAAACATATTCAAACGAGGCAAAGATAGCACCAAGTTAATGGAAAGCATTTCGCAAATTATTTGTTAATATTGCGTTATGTTTGCTCAAATATTACTTAATAGACATAATTATATGAATTGCAATAAATTTCTCGTGATGATTCCAATTGAGTATGGGATTTATTACAAACTATTTATAAGTAGTTTGTATTAAATCCCATACTCGTTTGGTAGCATCACGAGAAATATATTGCAACTCATAATTATTTCTATTATGCCATAATTGCGCAAACATAACGCAATATATTATAATATATAATTGTTATAATATTGAACAATGTTTTTGCTTAGTGTTACTAGGTTTTAAAAAGAGTTGTTCACTATCAGTTTTACATACACTTATCTTAAATTATGGTGGATGTTATTAGGAGCGTGGTAGTTGTCTTCGGTGGAAGACACTTCTACCAAAACAAAGTAAAATATCTGGCGTATTTGCGCAAAAGATGCAATGTGAAACCAGCTCGTGGACCCTATCACTTCCATGCCCCATCAAGGGTGTTTTTCAAATCAGTTAGGGGTATGATTCCACATAAAAGGAAACGTGGTCAAGCAGTTTTTAAACGCCTTCGTGTTTTCGATGGTATTCCACAGCCATGTGACAAGAAACGCCGTGTTTGCGTTCCAATTGCAATCGGATGGCATTACCAGGATGTTGTCAGAAACTTGGAAAGGAAGCGTAAGTCGAAGCTGCGAGTTATGTTGAAACATAACAAAATCTATGAAAACCGTCTGAAACTGATCGACTTACAACCTCTAAGCAAACATCGTGATGTTTCCGACATTCTCTTCATTTATCAATTATTAACTGGTGCCATAGACTGCCCCTCAATCCTGCAATCTTTACCCATCTATACCAATCCCCATAACCTTAGGTCCACTCCCCTTTTCCGACTCGACCGCCATCGCACAAACTACGGTCAAAGCGAGCCAATTACCAGGATGTTACGAAAAGTCAACGACCTTTCCTCTTTTCACTTCCATCTGAGTAAATCATCCCTCCACAAAGCCTTATATCTTTACCCCGCCCATCTTGATCCTGATCGCCTACTTTAATTCTTCTTCCTTACGCCTTCTGCCAGTAATAAATATATATAGCTCATATTGTAGCTTATACTTTTTATTTATTTATTCTTAATTATTCATTTATCATAGTCTGTAGAATTAGTATTAAGTTATAGCTTGTATTTAATTTTTTAATTTTTGTATTTTTTAATGCAATAGCTTGTATTAAGCTTAAATAAATAAGTAAAATCATGAAAAAGTTGACTGTTCAAGCCCAACAAAATGTTGCAAAGGCGGCTGTTTTATTAAATAAATTGCACTGGGTGGACATGTTCGATGTCTAGAATATGTGTCAGAACCATGCTAATTTAATACATAATATATACGACAGCGACGTTGGTAATGACGTTTGCGGCAGTGTTGCTGATTTTTGAAGTCCGCTTGCATGCTGACTTTAGTGAACTTGGAAATTATAATGGTTCTCGCAGATTTAGTAAAGGCAAGTTTACTACTGCCTTCCCTAATTTATCGGTCAAATGTTCTTAAAATATTTCCGCAATTGTATTATTCTAAAATTATTAAATCCACCAAAGTTGTCTTAGATTAAAACTTTGCAAATGGAAGTCTTCAAAGATTGCTTGCATAAATAATTGTAACACCGAAAAAATTTCATTAAAAGGTATATTGGACATTCGACCGTGTAATTTCGTGCAAGACAGAAGTGTCAAAGAAGTGCTGGAAAAACTTTGCTTTTTAGCAAGGATTTAGTTGGAACCGATACACAAAACAGAACTCTGTGGTTAAAAAAGTGACCAGATATAAATACATATCAAAAAACAGTGGAAAAGGACACAAAAATTAAATTATTCAAGTTCAAAATTATATGTGACAGTTCAAGTGACATTCGAACTGAAAGCTATGTGAGGGACTTCCCCCTCCGAATTGACATAAAAAATTCGAAAATTAAAATTCAAAATCCTAAAATTGGTTCTTGTACTGGATTCAAGCATAAATACAGGTTGGATAAAAATTAGACTAATCAAGAAATAAAAATTGGACTAAATCAAAAACCTTACAAATATAATTAAAATTGGACAAAACGAACAAATTTAAAGATTAGATAACTAAATACGGATAAAAATCATTTAGGAAATAGGAATAAAGTAAAATAGGCCAAAATAGGTAAGGTTAGGATAAAATAGTGTAAAGAACAGAACTAACACACTAAAACTAATAGGAAATAAGGGAAAGGGTAAAATAGGTTACGGTAAGATTTAATTAGTAAAATAGGAATAAAATATAATAGATTAGGGCAAAATAGGAATTAAAATTAGTTAGGGTTAGGGACACAATAGTGAAATAGGGTTAAAAATAGATTAAAAAGAGGACTAGATTAAATTAGATTAATAAAAGAATAAATAAAACAACCATTTAAAAAGAAGGACGATTTTAAAAACAATAAGAGGGAAAAACAAAAGAGAGGAGGCTTGCTAAGCAGGCAACATGCGGCCTAAAGGCCGAGAAAACTCCTTCGCGATCCTGGGTGAGAACTCAGGATCTCCGAAACCGCCTAGGAAGAAGAAAAGAGGCATAGATCTTTATGAAATATATCCTGATTTAGAGGAAATTAACGTTCCGGACGCCGAACAACCAAAGTATATAAATATACAATCAACGGTTGAAGGCAAGCCTCTGAAAAAATTTAATATATTTGTAGTGAGAAAGCTCATAGATGCAGTCTCAAAACAATACAAAATGTCAGTATTTTTAAGGGACGGAAGTGCATTAGTACTATGCAACTCACAAAAGATAGCGGATAAATTCCTGAAAATAACCAAAATGAGTCACATCCCTGTCAAAGTGGAGCTAAACTCAAAACTTAATGCCTCTGGCTGAATTTGGTGCGACGGAAGCATATCAAATGACGCGGAACGTCGACGGTAAACAGCTCCCCTCAGGACTGGTTATATTGACGTTCAATAGGTTTACCTTGCGCAAGTATGTTGAAGTAGGCTTCGAACGGATTGGGGTCAGGGAATACATCCCTAACCCCATGAAATGTAAGAGGTGTCAACACCTAGGCCACACCCAAAAACTATGCACAGCAGAACACATGATCTGCGAAAAATGCGCAGAAAACAAACCGCATGCAGTAGACTGCCAAGGGACATTTTGTGTCAACTGCGACACAGCAGACCATGCATCTAATGATAAGAAGTGCCCCCGCTTCTTATTACAAAAAGAGTTTTTGAAAATCAAACAGCAGAGGCACTGTACGCTGTACGAGACGAAGAAATATTATTATAGCCTACGCCCTACAACAGACAAACCCACCTTTGCTCAAACACTGAGAACAACCTTCAACCAACCTTCAAATGGGGATACATATATTAATAAATTATGCAATTGAAAAGTTGGATAAGATTTTTTCTAAGCTGTCACTTGAACAGCTGATAACAACTTTTCGTTTGGTCGTATAGATGGCGATGGATCACCGCCATCTTGATTTCCATTTTGTGTGACGTCATTGTTTCTACCTTACGGCCTGTAGTTATCAAGATGGCGTTGGATAAGCCCATGATAACTACAGGCTGTAAGGTAGAAACGATGACGTCAGCTTATGAGGAAACAAAACCAGCGGCATCTATACGACCAAATGAAAAGTTGTTATCAGCTGTTCAAGTGACAGCTTAGAAAAATCTTTATCGTACAATTTGTTGTATAATGCCAGCAATTAGAGAAAAATCTAAGCCAACTCTTCAAATGTAAAAGTTGTCAATAGATTTGTCCCTATTTACCAACAAAACTCGAATCACTCGTACCACATATTCTCACAACATCACAAAACTATTATATTATTACTTATAATAAAGTTAAACGTAATTTCTTTCCCTTTTTAATACAATTGAGAGTTGTTTACATCCGCTAGGTTGAAGAGCAGACGTCATTACTTCCCTCCATTTGACATTTCTTTTGGATATTGCCAATATATTTTGACCGGCGATAACTCACACATAATTAAATAGATCTAAACGAAACTTTCATCACGACATTATCTCACAAGTTAATTTTATCATACACTAATTATTTCCCTTAAATAATGTCTGAAACTCACACAATATTACTTTAAAGTCCAAGGCGAATTAGCCGACATTTTCACTTTAACTAAAAAATATATACACTTTGCCACTTGAATGTCGCAAAACTTTTACCACAAATTACTCTTTATACGATTCACTATTAGTTTTTGGTTAGAACGCTTTTAAAACTTAATCACACTTCTTATAATTAAACAAAACTTCGGATGACAGAAATTAAACTTATTCACGGTTTTCCTCATAGTGTGACGTCACGGGTCAAAACTGGCTTTACCTTACGGCCTGTAGTTATCAAGATGGCGTTGGATAAGCATTATCGGATGTTCAGTTATGTAACAAGTGCTTATTTCGGTGATTAATGAAAACTTTCCAGTTATACCAAATAAGCCAAGCATTACAGGCTATAGTATGGGAGGTCAGAAGGCAATTAAGACTATGATTACACGGTTCGCGGAAGCGTGCGCTTTCACGTGCGGCTTTCCGCCTTCGTTTATTTACACTTACGTTCGTGACGAACCAAATGATGTTGACAATGGAATGATTGGAAATGATTTTATTTCGATAATTCGAAATTTAAACATCGTAAAGTTCAGGAAATTGTTGATAAATTTCAATGAATAATGTCGTCTGAGCTTTATTCCAGTTTGACATTTTTGAAGTTTTTTTTGAAAAGTTAATTTAATTGAATGATTTTTTTGTTATAAAATCAGTTTTTTTCAATTAAATTTCGCGCTAAATTCATTTAGCTAGCAACTTGTTCACAAATGAAAATGAACTGCGGCCATGGCACCTGTTTCGTTCCGAAGCGCACGTCATTTTTAATTTTCGTGCGCTTTTTCCTATCATGTTTCCCACCTCGCCTTTCGTCTATGGTTTCGTGCAGAACGTCAAAGGTAATCTTGGTGATAAGGAAAAAAATGGTACAAATGGGATGCTACTGTGCTTGTGTCATCCTATGATAGTGTTCCGGTTGAACTTTTTGTAGATCAGGTGAGCAGAATTATGATTTTATGAAGAACATCTCTAGAAATTATATTTGTAGGGCACTGAGGACAACTTCTATAAACAAAAACAACTTTTACCGGAGAATTTGGTTGATGATGCCGTTAAAATTGATCGTGTTCAATGCATTTTGAAAATGAGAGATGCATATGACCAAAATTCTTAAAATACTGAGAATTATCCAAGTTTTTTCTAACTAAATAAGGCCAAATAAAAACAGTAACATGATATTTATATTTTTTAATGTTCCAACTTCATAAATTATAGCACATTACACTATTTACTTTGATCAAATTTAACGCCTCTGTAGCAAGGACGTCATAATGGTTTCTTTATCAGAGATTGTATTTGAGGATCTGGGGCTCAACGGAATCGAAATCTTTTAAAGGTTGTTATCTAAAAGATCTGCCAATACTATCGGTCTTGAAATAGCGCCTGGATATAGTGATCATAGCCATTGGCGTCTATTTTGAAGTATTTTGTGAGGACGGATACTAGCAGTCAATACTGATTCTATATTGCGAAACGGTTTTCAATTTTAATTTTTATTGTTAAGCTGTTGTTTCATAACAGATATGGAACAAGGAGCGATGTAAAGCCCTCTATTAGTGTCTGTAGCCGAATTAGTTTATTCTATTGCAATTTTATATTATAGGATTTATTTTTTTGAACATCCTTTCCTGGTTTTCCATTCGATGCGAATATCCTTGATGTGATTTTCGTTGCAGTTGACGGTAGAGAAAATGATAGTGTCAGCCTTCCATTCCGAAGGGCCTAGGTTTGAATTTCTGACAACAGATTACGATAAGGCCATTGGGATTTGCAAAGTAATGTGGTTCGGAATCCATCTTAAATTGCGACGGAAGAAGTTCTTCTCCAGCCCCATGACCCACAAGGGGTTACATGAGCCAGAGAGATTGTCATTTACTGTTATTTCTAGTACTTGGTCTTGAGTTTCATATGATCATACAGTAGTGGTCCGCGTATTTACGAGATTCTTGGAACAAATACTTGCGCGGAGCTGACATGCCCTTGAAACATGTACCTGTAACTATATGTCTGTGTTTTTTTCTTATGTTCGACAGGTAATGCTCTCGCGTCTGCGTCTCGACTGCCTCCCCACAATCCCGATTCCCACATCGTTCTCTTCAAGTCATGCATAGCCTACATGGGCCGGTGGCGAGTGATGACATTGCTGAGGTCTGCTCTTGGGGGTATGAGACACAATTTTAATATTGGACATTTCACTGGACAAAGTATTAACCCCTTTATGCAAACTGCTAAATTTGATGAGATTGGGCGTATCCTTAAGGACTGCTGTGTGAATGCAGTTGGCGTCTCGGAGACCTGGTCAAAGCCGCATGTGTCTAATAAATCTCTCTTCATCCCTGGCTGTCGTATTCATCGTAATGACCGCCCACTTGTGAGTGGAGGTAGTGTTGCGCTTTATATCTCCCATCGATTTAAAACCATGCAAGTTGCCCAGTCGGATTCTTGTAATGTGGAATTTATTTTTGTTGAAGCCGTCGTCAGTACTTGTTGAATTGTATATCGCTCACGGGGGGATTTAGAGGGTATTGAGGATATGCTGGTGGATCTAATTCCAAGGTATGACAAGGTAGTATTAATGGGCGATTTCAATTTGAATCTGCTAGAAACAGCGTTGAAACGGCGTAATGAGGCTTTCTTTCAGGGACCATCAGGTTTGAGCTTAGTTTGCGACCTGTCAAAACCCTCTCATTACTGTGTACCGCATGGCTCTTCCTCCCTTATTAACTTTTTTATCGTCAGTGATGATGACATGGTTCAGTTAAGCGATCTTTTTTGGATCCCAGGGATTTCTATGCATGCTTTTTGAAGTTGTTTGTATAGGATTGGAGCCAAATTGAATCGAGAGAAGTCCCTTCAGTTGTGGGGCCTCAAATCCTAGCCCTTCTTTATATCTAGAAATGGTCTAGATACATTTTATTTAAAAAAAATATATTTTCATTTTAATAAGGAAAAACTTTTTAAAATTTTTTTTAGTTATTTTAATTGTTACCAGTTCGGTTGTTCTGGCTAGACTGAAATTATTTACAACTTATTTTGTATCCTACTTTACGTTATATGCATAGATAGTTTGTTAAAATTTTCTTTGTATTGAGTACAGTATTTTATTGTCAATGAATAAATGATTATGATAATTTTTAAAGTGTTTGTGTTTCACACTATTAAAAATTAATCGAAGTGTACAGGTTGACTAAAATATTTTTGACAGTACAGTCTGATTGGATATTATTAGAGTAGATTTTAATATAAATATTTTATTAATAATATAATCAAATAATAAACTTTTACTTAAAATATAAAATATTAAATTTGTAGCTACTCCTACATTACTCCTCCCTCAGCGAAAACGTCCATTTTAAATGAATCGTAAAATTAAGAATATGATGAATAATAATATTGTTAGTCATAAAAAAAATAATTATAATTGAAATTTTTCTTTTTTGTATTGTTTTTGATTGGTGTAATAATTTGTTCCGTGTTTTCGATAAATGCTGGTTTTAGTCTGTCGACTGAAATGTTTGTAGCTTTACCACGGGAGTCGATTTGATAATATTTATTCTATCGTTCTATCATTCCGTTTGATTGTGGATGATAAGGAGTAGTACGGATTCGATGTGATCCTAAAATGTCTGTAAATTCTTCGAATAATTTGGATTCGAATTGAGTACCTTGATCTGTGGTAATTTCTAGAGGAATACCAAAACGTGGAAAATATTGTTCGTATAACGTATTGATAACTGTGCTTGCCTGTATATCTTTGATTGGATAAGCTTCTGGCCATCGAGTAAATCTATCTATTATTGTTAAAATGTAAGAATATCCATTTGAAGACGGTAAAGGACCTACCAAATCTAAATGGATATGTTCGAATCTTGTTTTGGGTAGTTCGAATTTACCGATTTCTGATTTTGTGTGTTTAGTTATTTTGGCTTTTTGGCAATTGACACAATTTCTAGTCCACTTGTTAATATCTGTATTCATTCCAGGCCAAAAGTACTTTGAAACAATAGATTTTCGTGTTGTTCTAATTCCTGGATAAGATAAATTATGTATGGTATTAAAGACAGTTTTTCGAAGTTCTTTGGGTATATATGACCGTGAATTTTTAGTAGAAACTTCGCCCCAAATGTCAGATTTAGAAGTGTTTAATTTAATTTTTACAAGCTTATATTTTGAGTTATCTGGTCTGTTATGTTGGGTTATCAAAAGATGTGTAAGTTCTTCGTCACTATTTTGATACTCAGGAACAGTTTTTAAATCAAATTTGGTATTGTTATGTTTTGAATGTTCGAAATTTTCGATAGAAATTCTAGATAAAGTATCAGCTACTGTATTTGATTTGCCTTTGATATGTCTGATATCGGAGGTAAATTGGGTTATGTAGTCCAGATGTCTAGTTTGTCTTGGACTTCTTTCTGTTTTAGACCATATTGCTGTAATTAGTGGTTTGTGGTCTGTAAAAGCTATAAATTCTCGACCTTCCAGAAAATGTCTAAAATGTTTGATGGCTAGATATAATGCCAAAAGTTCTCGGTCGAAAGCTGAATATTTGATTTCTGCTTCTTTTAATTTTTTAGAAAAAAATGCAATGGGTTCCCAATGATTTGCATTGGATTGCTGAAGAACTGCACCAACAGCGCTAGCAGAAGCGTCTACAGTTAAATTGAATTTTGCATTTTCAATAGGATGAATTAATAAAGTTGCTTTTGAAAATGATTGTTTAATTTTGTTAAGTTGATCTTCACATTCTGCTGGCCAAGAAAAATTTTTAGAGTTATTTGGTTTCTTTTAGAGAAGTAGGGTCAAATGAGTGTGAATTGGGTTTAGTAAATTGGCAAGATTTGGAATAAATCTATGGTAATAATTAACCATGCCTATAAATTGTTGAATTTGTTTAATGGAATTTGGAGAAGGAAAATTGTTAATAATTTGGACTCTGTCTTCTGAAGGTAAGATCCCTTCTTTTGTTATTTTATGACTGAGGAAGTCCAAAGAACCAACTCCGAAAATGCATTTGGATGGATTGATATTGATTCCGAAATCTGATAGTTGTTTAAAAATTTGGTTTAAATGATTTTGATGTTCGGATTCAGATTTGCTGGCAACTAAAATATCGTCAATGTAGACAAAAGCGAAATCTAAATTTTTAATGATTTGGTCCATGAATCGTTGAAATGTTTGTGCAGCATTTCTTAGACCAAAAGGCATCCTTGTGAATTCAAATAATCCGAAAGGAGTTGTAATGGCTGTTTTATGTATGTCATCTTTAGCCATTGGAATTTGGTGGTAAGCTCTTATCAAATCAATTTTTGAGAAAATGGTGCAACCGTTTAAGTTCATTGAAAAGTTTTGTATGTGTGGTAATGGGTATCTATCCGGAACTGTGATTGCGTTGAGTCTGCGATAATCTCCACATGGTCGCCAATCTGTAGAATTTTTCTTTGCTACTAGATGTAGTGCAGAAGATACTGAAGAAGATGATAATTGGCACAGACCTAATTTGACCATGTGATCAAATTCTAATTTTGCAATTTTGTATTTATGTCCATCTAAACGTCTTGGACGAGAAAAAGGAAGTAGTCCTTTAGTTTCTATGTGATGTACAACGTTATGTTTAACTGGGATATCATAACGAGGTGGTTGTGTTAATGTGGGAAATCTTTGCAAAATTTTACCGTACTCATTACTGATTGCGTAGTAACGAGGAGTTGGAGTATTTGCGTTTACCGTGATTCCACTAACACTTAAAGTTGTTGTACCGTCGAGTAATCTTTTGTTTTTTAAATCGACGAGTAAATTAAATTTTGTTAAAAAATCTGCTCCGATAATAGGCTTGTTGACATTAGCAATTATAAATGGGAAAATGAATTCTCTCCTAAGACCGAAATCTACTTTAAGTAATTTTGTACCATAAGTGTTAATGGTAGAACCGTTTGCTGCGGATAAATATAAGTTTGGGTCTTTGTTAAATTTTCTAAAGAATTCGTTAGGTACTACTGAAATATCAGCACCTGTATCTATTAGAAATTTGAATTTGTTTTCTTTGTCAAAAATGAATAAACGTTTAGAAATATTATTGTTAAATATATTGTTCACTGAGGGATTCATTAGTTTTTTTGATTATTAATAGGTTTGTAAGAACACGGCGAAATGCATTTATTCGCTTTGGTACCATATTTATTGTGGTACCAACAATAAGAATTGTTTTCTCTAGTTTTTGAAACTTGTCTGCTATGTGAATTGTTTCTATAGAATGAATGATCTCTCGATCTGTTTCTAGACCGTGAGTGAGAAAATTGGTTTTTACACGATAATCCTTTTATCAAATTTTCGAGATTTTCTAATTTGTTTTCTAAATTATTTATTTTTGTTAAAAGGAAATTGTTATCGATAAAATTGTAATTTAGTTTTGGTAGATTTTTGTTTATTTCCGATATAAATTGAATTTTGGAAATATCGTATATATTATCTGCCAAATCTAAAAGGTCTTTAATATCTTCTTTACCGGAAGATATTAAGGCAATGTTTATATTTGCCGGCAATTTTCTCATCCATAATTTTTTAATTAAAGATTTGCTAAATGTGGAGGAATTGCCTGCAAGAATTTCCATGGAGCGATAGAATTCGGAAGGTTTTCTATCTCCGATTTCGGTAGTAGATAGAAGTTGCTCTAACTTTTTTTCTTCTGATTCCGTAAAACTTTTTATCAGAGTATTTTTTAAACTCTCATATTTATTTGAAAGTGGAGGATTTTGTAAAAAATCTAGAACATTTGTTATTACTTCCACTGGTAAAGATTGAAAAACGTGACTATATTTTGTTTCGTCAACCGTTATTCTTTTAGAAGCAAATTGGGCTTCGGCTTGAATGAACCAAGCTTCTGGATGTGGAGTCCAAAAGCTTGGTAGTTTAATTGCAGTTGTGGCTACAACATTGTTTTCGTTGAAATTTGTAGCATTTGTATGTAATGTTTGTTGTGAAAAATTTGACTCGTCTTCACTAGTCATCATCATTAATGTTGTTCACTGTTTGAAAGTAAAATTTCACTTTTTTTTAATTTAAACACTGATTTTAACGAGACTTAACTTCGCGAATCACAAAATGAAAGTATAACCCCTTATTATGTAAAAATTTTAAATGATTATACCATGATAAAATATATTTTAACTTGATTTAAAGATATATTATTTATTGAAATAAAAATATACAAATTTTGAATGGTGAGAAATAAGAAAAGAAAATATGATGTAATGTGGAATTGTGTATGTTTATGTTGTACAATAATATTAATTTTAATTAAAAACAATAACATACCAATATTAAATTTTTTGTTGATGTGTTGTCTTTTTTTACTTCTTAGTTATGTTGATATTTTCTTTCTTCTTAAAGATGCATTTTGAAACGTTGACTTGTTGCTTGATGGATGGATGGTTGCTTGTATAGCGAGGAGGTTTTGTCTCGGTGTTGTCTGTAGAACTTATTTCTTGATTGATGGATGATTGCTTTTTATAACGATGATGTTTTGTAGAACTTGATGATTTTTTTAAATAATGAGGATACCTTACCACGGGTGGGGGGTACCTCTTATTTAAAATGTCGCTGTTTGCTTTTTTTAAAAACAGAGAATACCTTACCTTGGGTAGGGGGTATCTCTGTTTTTAACGTTTTTGTAGATGGCTTCTGCTTCTTATGTTGATCAGAAAGTACCTTACCTTGGGTAGGGGGTACTTCTGATTTAAATTATTTTGCTTTTGGAGTCTTCTGTTTGTTAGAAACCAGGAAGTACCTTACCTTGGGTAGGGGGTACTTCTGTGTCTAAAATTCCGAAGTCACTAATGTTGTGACCGGAATGTCGGGGTCACCAATGAAGTTGTTTGTATAGGATTGGAGCCAAATTGAATCGAGGGAAGTCCCTTCAGTTGTGGGGCCTCAATGCTAGCCCTTCTTTATATCTAGAAATGGTCTAGATACATTTTATTTAAAAAAAATATATTTTCATTTTAATAAGGAAAAACTTTTTAAAATTTTTTTTAGTTATTTTAATTGTTACCAGTTCGGTTGTTCTGGCTAGACTGAAATTATTTACAACTTATTTTGTATCCTACTTTACGTTATATACATAGATAGTTTGTTAAAATTTTCTTTGTATTGAGTACAGTATTTTATTGTCAATGAATAAATGATTATGATAATTTTTAAAGTGTAAATATAAATAATATTTTCACTATTTCACACTATTCAAAATTTATCGAAGTGTACAGGTTGACTAAAATATTTTTGACAGTACAGTCTGATTGGATATTATTAGAGTAGATTTTAATATAAATATTTTATTAATAATATAATCAAATAATAAACTTTTACTTAAAATATAAAATATTAAATTTGTAGCTACTGCTACACTTTTATTTACCTATCGTGTGATATTCCAACGACTAAAGCTCGTGAGCATTTTCAATATCGAGATTATAAGAGTGAATCTGGACAGTTTCCTTATAGATGCATATCATCATGATGCGGGTTGATATACTCTACCAACGTCCTTAAATTAAAGAGACGCACATAGACCGTACGTAGATAGATAATCGAGGAAATCTAATTTTGTTATCTTTTTTCAAACCGTTTTTTGGCTTATTTTCAGTGTTTTAAGCCCTTTTGAAGCAGGCTATTTTCTGGCATGTATTCTAGGATGTCCGATCTGAATGTAGTCTAGAGTCCTTTTTGAGTAATATCAACAAGTACAAAAATATATAAATTCTATAATAAAAATTAAATAAATAAAATAATAATAAAATTAATTATATATACAATTAAATATTGCTCCTTCAGTTGTTTTATGTTTGGAACTGGGGGAAAGTCTAAGACAACTTTTTAATTATAAAAGTTGCCAATAGATTTACCTCCAATCACAAACAATTTGAAATTTGCTGTTTTAGCACAAATTTATAATAATCCAAATGTTTTGAATGCTTGACCTTTCTGCCATTCTGTGCCCGAAGTCATGCTTCGCAGAGAAACTCTTTCGGCGACGAATCCTGACATAAATAATTTAGACCGCATCACTTTGTTAATCTCTTTTAATATTTTTTAAAAACACTTCCATAATTTCAGCAAATTAAATTGACCTAACCAAAACCACCGTAAACTACAACTGGACTTTTATATGTAGTCGTAAATGGTCTTACTGAATGGTCATATTTACATTGTTTCTTATGGTAGCCAGGGTGTGATTTTTCCTTAAACTCGCCCTACCACCAAAACTATTAGTTCTATGAAAAAAAGACTAATATTAGCTTTAAGCAGACTAAATGATCTTTCTAAAAAAGTAAAAACATGTACACAGCAAAATAACAAGAAATCTTTGATTAAATGTGAAATTTTAGTCGCAAACCAAATTTTCATCCAAAACGCAAGCAGCAAATCATAGTCCGACCATGCTCTGTCGCTTGTATTTCTTTAAATTTTCACTTCCGCACATTTACGCTTAAAAATGTTTATTATTTTCTTAAGTGGGGTATGAATATTTTTACTTCATTCGAAAGATTGTTTTATTTACTTCAAGTAGGACAAAACAATTTTTTCATAAACGGCTTCGAACAAACTAGTAAAAAAATTTTGGTTGCTTTTTTATATTTCCCGCATCGGGCAACCCTGCAGTCAGAATTAAAAATTTGTTTTCCGGGAGAGTTTGTGGATAAGAGACAAGTATACTTTTCTTATGTTTGTTTACAAATGCCAAATGTTCTTCACTGATTAAAAGATCAGAATACATTGACGGTTTGAAAGTCTCTTACGCACACGAGTAACTAGCTCAGTCACGTGTCTTTTTATTTGTGGTACTTTTTACTACGTTTCTCTCTTCGACAAGATTTAGCGGTACTTTTTTGACAGAAATGTGTGATTCTCTCCGAATGAGAACAGAATTTTGACAGGAATAAGTGATTCTCTCAAATAATTTTGACAGGAATAAATGACTGCACACTACCTGTACTCTTTATTTGCATGTATATTCTTAAGACTTTAAAATCTGAATATATTTCGTTTTACTGTGGTGCCAGTGTTACTTTTTCAAGTTTAGCTGGGTATTTTAGGGAGCCGGTTATCTAGTAGTAAGTAATCTTTGGTTTAGACACTACGACGAGTTTAAAGAAAAATCGCCCCCCGGCTGCCATAAGAAGCAATGTAAATTAAACGAAATGTCAGACCACTTTGGCCTTATGTGTGTGCGAAAAATTCGTCAGTTCATGGCTTGTAGTTTACGGAGGTTTTGACCTAACTGAACAAATAAACTCAATACAAAAAAAACTAGTTACGTCATAGACTCACGGTTTTCTCACACATTTTGCAACAGCACACAAAGGGGACTCTTCCGATTTATAAAAATTATCGGGAGGTCAAATTCGTCTAAAACAGTCTACCCTTTTCCACAATATATTAACAAGAGGTTACACTATCAACATAAATACCTTTCAGGTTGAAATTTTGACACTATCCCAGTTAATTAAACACTTTTTGCCGGAACGAATGAAAAACCTCACGTTTCGCGCGCGAATTAGTATGAAACTGTCAGACGTGCTTACACCACCAATGTTCAGCTGAACGTTTCAGCTGCCGGTCTTGTATCTAGAGTAGGCTGTGAATTCATTACAATTGACAATTAATTACACAGAGCACTCAATAGCACTAGAAAATTGTCAGTGATAAAAAATGCTTGAGGGGAAGTTGATTTCACAATTCAAATAGCGAGCACTAAAGTGTCATTTATGGCGTTTTCGATTTTGTTTCGGGGTTAACCCTTGTCACTTGAAGAAGCAAATGCGTGTTCGACACTTAGAACAGAAAACGAAAGGAAGTGCAATACCGTGTATAAATCGTGTACGTGTTTTCCGATTTTTTGTTCGTTGGAAAGGGGTGGGAAGGGAGCTTCAACTTCGCCATAAAGAAATGTCAATTTGACGTGGTCTTTCTGAAGAGTGTGGGTCCAAGTGTTTATTGAATAATTTTCAGTGTTTAGTTGTTAAAAGTGGTGTAATTTTACAAATAAAGACAATTAACATTTAAAAGACTGTTTTTGTTTAGTTTACTAAGAATCTCACGTGCTTAATTTGGACATTTTTCGTGATGAAGTGTGCGATATTTTGTTGTAAAAATAATCGACGCATTGCGTGTGGAAAATCATTTTTCAGGAAAGTTAAATAATATAATAAGCAATTATACAGCATTTTCTTTGAAATATGTGCAAAAGCTGTATAAATAAAAGCTAAATTACCAAAAAATATAACCATTTCTCTTGATGGTGCTCGTTTGTTTACATTTGACATTCATCAGAGGTTCGCCTTATTTGTTCAGCGACAGCTGACGGAAGTTTTTGCCTGTGGGCTCGAATAAAACTTTAAAAAAATTAAAATATTTTTCTACCTTTTGGTATTTTAGGTTTCCAAAAGATAAAGACTTCAGAGAACTATGGTTAAAATCCATCGGTAGAACTGATTATATACCATCCGATTGTAGTAATGTTTGCGATTATTCAATAAACACTTGGACCCGCACTCTACAGAAAGTTCACGTCAAATTGACATTTCTTTATGGCGAAGTTGAAGCTCCCTTCCCACACCTTTCCCACGAACAAAAAATCGGAAAACACGTACACGATTTATACACTGGTATTGCACTTCCTTTCGTTTTCTGTTCTAAGGGAAAATTCGGAAACTTTTTGAGCATAGTGCACTTCCTTTCGTTTTCTGTTCTAAGGTTCGACATTACGGTGTCATGACCAAAGATTACTTACTAATAGATAACCGGCTCCCTAAAATACCCAGCTAATCTTGAAAAAGTAACACTGGCACCACAGTAAAACGAAATATATTCAGATTTTAAAGTCATATGAATATACATGCAAATAAAGAGTAAAGGTAGTGTGCAGTCATTTATTCCTGTCAAAATTATTTGAGAGAATCACTTATTCCTGTCAAAATTCTGTTCTCATTCGGAGAGAATCACATATTTCTGTCAAAAAAGTACCGCTAAATCTTGTCGAAGAGAGAAATGTAGTAAAAAGTACCACCAATAAAAAGAATTGATGTGAAGCACGTGACTGAGCTAGTTACTCGTGTGCGTAAGAGACTTTCAAATCGTCAATATATCCTGATCTTTTAATGAGTGAAGAACATTTGGCATTTGTAAACAAACATAAGAAAAGTATACTTGTCTCTTATCCACAAACTCTCCCGGAAAACAAATTTTTAATTCTGACTGCAGGGTTGCCCGATGCGGGAAATATAAAAAAGCAACCAAAATTTGTTTACTAGTTTGTTCGAAGCCGTTTATCTAGTAGAGTAATCTTTGGTCATGACTCTAGTTTTGCTTCGGATTGTTCTTTTTTGCCACATTTTACCCTTGCAGCTAGCACCGGTTGGCCCTAGTTTGGATAAGGAACAAATGAAGTAGATGAGTAAAAGTAACTGGCTAAATGCTTGCGTGCTGTGCAATGAGAGAATTAATATGAAAAAACGAAAAATTCCATTCTTTTTATTTTAAGATTACTGTCAAAGATTACTTATTACTAGATAACCGGCTCCCTAAAATACCCAGCTCGTCTTGAAAAAGTACCGCTGGCACCACAGTAAAACGAAATATATCCAGATTTTAAAGTTATAAGAATATACATGCAAATAAGGAGTACAGGTAGTATACAGTCATTTACTCCGGTCAAAATTATATCAGAGAATCACTTACTCCTGTCAAAATTCTGTTCTCATCCGGAGAGAATCACATACTCCTGTCAAAAAAGTACCGCCAACTCTTGTCGGAGAGAAGAATGTACCAAAAGGTACGACCAATAAAAATAATTCATGTGAATCACATGACTGAGTTAGTTACTTATGTCCATAAACTGTCGATGAATTCTGATCTTTTAATGAGCGAAGTACATCTGATATTTGTAAATGCATATCTTTGAATAAAGAACTAGAGGAAGCGCTGTAACTCGATTTTAGTGAAGCAAATTTCTTTTGTAGTAGAATTTTGAGCGATGTAGTGGTAGCAACAAAACAGGCGTAAATTGAGTCAGAATTCAAGTGGGGTCAAAAGTAAATTTAATATCTTGATAATTTGTTAAAGAATAATTTAATTTTAACTTCTCTGAATAAAATATTTAAGCTGTATATTAATTTTGACGTTATATTATATAATTAGCGAATCATCAATTTTGGGTTTTATTGATTAAATCTTATTTAAGATTTCCTATTGATGCCCCCTAAAAATTTTGTTGCCAACGACCCAAAACATTAAAATCAGTTTTAATGTTAACCTCACAAATATTCTAACGAAACTTGTAATGAATGTGTGTGCGGATGAGCAACGTGAAGTTGCCGCAGGATGTTCAAGTGGCACGCGCTAGCTGGCAGCACGTCCTAGCTCGTCGGTATGGGGTGTAGGTCCTTGAACATCCGATTCATACATCTTCAATCGAATTCCGCGTGCCTGTGGCGAAGAAAGGTTGTGGTATCCTTTCTTCAGGTCTGCCACAAAAAGAAAAAGCGAGAAACAGATATAAAGGAAGAACAACAGGTCTGGTGACACCTGCTGTTCCTAGCCGCACTGAACTATCAAGAAAATTGCACAAAAAGAAAGTTTACTCCCTTTACTGACAGTTCAGGAACTAACCCGCGCCTACCCTGCATCTGGCTAGGATGCAGGCCCAACCTATAAAAGGGGTGCTGAAAAAAAGAAATAAAACTAAAATCAAAAATCAAAACATGAAAGGGGAAGGGAGGAATGATGAGGGAAACAAGGAGGAACAAGAAGCTTCATGGGGTCCTGAAACTGAAAAAAAAATTAAAATTTCATAATTCAAATACAAAGTATTCAAAAATAAGGGGGGGCTTTTAATATTAAAATACGGTACATATTTTCCTTAATTACCTACAGTGTACATGCTATTAGGACTACCTGATCTGATGCCATTCCATTGTTAAACCAAAATCTTCATATTACTGAAACAATTCTATCTCCTTATATAAGCTAATAACAGTCATATCTTAATTATTTATTTATATTCATAGCAAATACATGGCTAAAAGTTGTGCATATCATAGCACCCATCATAATGACTTCTCTGAATACTCTTTATCTGCAACACGAATTCAAATTAAATTCCTATATACTGCATATCTTTCATCTTACGAGATATCTCATTTCAACGATTTCTGAGGGAACGAATTAGGAGGATGTGGTGGTGGTGGTATGCACGCTTTGATTCGTCTACGGAAATTTTTTTTTAATATTATTTTTGGCGGTTTAATTACTTATCTAGGTTATTAATAATGTTATGAGCACAGTACCAACTTCTTTTCCCACTATTACTTTTACCCTCGTTTCTAAATGAAAGGCATGATCATTCCCAAAAAAATATTTTATCTACTATTATATTAATAACTGTCTTTGGGTCTTTTAGATAAATAAATGGATATAACTTCGCCTAAATTACGTCATACACATATGGGGTTTTCTTCGAAATTCAAAAGAAGAAACGGATGTTTTAATAAAATGGTTAAAATTATTGAAAATACTTCCTAAACAATGTAAGCCACGATTGTTTAATTTACACCTTCATTTTTCCATATGATAATTTCGCGAAATTCTAAACTGCGAGAGTCAATTTTAATTGGGTTAAATATTTCCCTTATTCTTCAGCATATTTCTAATTAAAAATAAGTGTAACCTAATCAAAAATTGTAGGATAATTAATGATAAGTTCGGAAAAGCAACTAGCCTTAGCTGGAATAAATAAAAAACTAAATAATACCTGATATGAAAAATCGCAAGCTGCGATATAATGTGCGGTCTAATATCGGTCTTGACATGTTATACCGATTAAAGAAAAATTAATAACTAAGAATCTTGGGACAATCTCAGGCCACTTAAATACGCTGCACTTTTTCACGATGAACAAACTATGATTATAAAAATATTGCCCAATTAATATCACGGAGATATAACTCGATATTTCCAAAATTGTTACGATGTACGTTCAAAGATTTCTTTCTTGTTTTTCTGGCTACTCCAGGATATCCTTGTTAACTCTTGGTGGTCTCGTCGTATCCAAGCAAACCAATGTCAAAGATTACTTACTAAAACCCTAAATAATCGCAATAGGAAAGATTTATCAAATGAAAGTTGCAATAAAATTTACATCGCCTCGTTTTATTCACAACATAACCTAAAGTTGCTATGTCTACAACTAACCTTGGCTTGTACGTATTCTGACCGTATATAAGAGGATCAGCCATTATAACAACACCAGCTTTGTTAGTGTCGTTCAACATATAAATTGAAGTTAAAGATTTTGCTGTAAATACCAGACTTATAAGCCATACCAAATGGCATATTCTCGCACAGTGGAATAATTCCTGTAAAATTTATCGGTAAGCATAACGCTGCAGCTGCCGCACGCTGTTCATGCATTCCATGCTTATCTTTCAAATTATTATTTAAGTAAAACATTAAGAAATTACCATAAAATGATTTTTATTACCTGTTAAATGTCATGCCTTTTCCAAGCAGTAAAATTGGTTTGTCTTCAATAGCTGCACCACAATAAGATATTTCCAACATAATTGGTGGTTCGCAATACCCTCTTGCTACAATAAGGAAAGAGTTAAGGTTGTTTTGCTCTATCCAGTCCATAATACGAAATTCGACTGCGATCTTCAGGACATTGGGATTAAATTTATAATATGAATGCTCAATTTTACGCAGATAAGCGCGACAAATCTCATTCATCCCGGAAATTCTTTCTACATACTGCAGCACCATTTCAAGTAGTTTTGTAACTGTAACCTCATCTTCAAGCCTGAAATATATAGTTGAGCACAAAACAAGAATTGCATTCGAAAATACAAACTTTTCAACATATTCATTGAAATGTGGATTACTCCTTTAGAAGCTTCGTGAATTAGTTATCTTAGCGTTTAACTTCTGTCAGTGGGCATCTTCGAATATAATAGGAAGCCTGTTGGTATTCCTCCTGAACTTCCAGTACAAATTCTCCCAAAGTAATGTTGGTATTATTCAACAAAATCTGAATATCTAATCGAAAATAGCCGATATGATGCTGAAGCGTATTTTAATGGCAATACTATTCCAAAGATTGTGCAACTTTGCGATTGCCATTAGCTCGTAAAGTAGATTGATTTGCATGCCTCGATCTGTTCGTTTTCAACAATTAAATAATTTACTAATTAAAATTTACGTACAAATCTTTTAATGAGTGAAGTACATTTGAAATTTGTAAATGCACGATAGAGAAGTATACTTGTCTCTTACACACAAACTCTCCCGGAAAACAAATTTTTAGTTCTGACTGCAGGGTTGCCCGATGCGGGAAATATATAAAAGCAACCAAAAAATTTTCAGTACTTTGTTCGAAGCCGTTTATCTAGTAGAGTAATCTTTGCCAATGTATTCGAATAAAAAAAACCGTGTCACTAACCTTGTCATTGGATGTTTATTTTCGGGGATCCCTGCTTACCATGGGGCTGCTTTACTGAGCCCGATACTTGGAAGAGTGCGTGAGGAAGCGAATTGGAGCTCCACATGCCATATATTGTCCGAAGGGAGTTTACCCACAAAGGTGTGTCTTTCGTGTTTTTTTCTATAATTTTTCTTGTTCGTGGAGTACCTGAAGATGCTATGCTCTAGAGCAAAAAAAAAAATTCGATAGTAGCATACATGATTTATGTCATAAAATTTCAAACTTTTACCTATTTTGCTCTTTCTGTGGTACAGCTCCTGTTTATGTGCTATGTTTTAGGAACTCCTTCCCGTGCGGAGTCTTTACACAGGCCAATCCCCGGTTCTGACGCAAAGGCGAGGAATTTCGTATGAAACGTATTGCCTCAATAAGGGCAGTCAGATGATGGCGCAAAATTTTAACATTTGTGGTCGTTAATAGCGAGACCCTTTTTTTTGTTTGCAGTACTGAAAGGTATGAGGGTGGTAAGAAAATTATCCAAGTGCGGATGACTTAGATAATTTTAGAAACAATTTAGTGAAATTGAAGAATTTACCTTGAATGTAAGTGGACCTGGTGTTGCTGCTGTCAACGAATATGTCTCCCTCTTGATATTTTCAATATGGAAGCGGCAACAAAACAGGAGTGCCAATCACGGAGTCTCGAATAAAGAAAACATTAAGGTGTGGCTCACATTACAACACAGGTCTCTCTCTCAAGGCCTGTAGCTCTAGCGATCCGATGAGAGAGGATCTGAGGAGAGTGAGACAGGATCTACTCGGACTCATCAGCGGCACAAGATCACACAAGAATCTGGCGCTAGCACGCTGCCGTGTTGGGTACCAGTACCACTTCATTCCCTAATGAGAGGAAGAAGGATAGCCGGTCACTTCCACCTCAAGCAGAGAGTTAGAGCTGTTCCCTCCAAGCTCTAATGAGAAGCTGGAGAGTTCAGATCTTCCTCCCTGTTCGATTGCAACAACGTGTGGCACGACCACGGCCCTGAGAAGAGTAGTCTCATGCTCTACCGACTGAGCCTGGAATTCCTGTCTAGGACGCAGACGGACGGACTAACAAAAAAAATTTCGGACGATTTAGTATGTTCAAGTTGACGAAGTATTGGATATGCCGACCCATGCTGAACCATATGATGACCGAAGAGAGCATAATACCGGTCCATGCCGACCGACTGGTGAACTGAGGTTCGTAATGCACTTCCGATGGCGGGGAGGTGTAAGTCCCATGCGCTATGGTCATCGTTCAGGTAGGCGCAGATGGCTGACAGGATAGATCTATTCACTCGTTCCGATGCGTTAGGGTGCGGCGAATATTTAGCGGTTTTTACATGTTTAATGGCATAGTCGCTTAGCAGTTTCTGAAAGAAGGTAGAAACAAACTGCCGGCCATTGTCGGAGAAGATGGTTTCAGGTATTCCGAAGACAGAGAACACATCTTCCTCGAGGAAGTGACATACTAAGCCTGCTCGCTCTGCTCGCATGGGTTTAATTACGACGAACTTAGTAAGGCCATCTAGTACAACAAAAATTACCATGTTGCCAAGTTTAGTACGAGGATAAGGTCCGAGGAAGTCAATATAGCGAAATTGGAACAGACATTGGGCTTCCAAAGGCTTGCCCATCGGCGGTCGCAAGATGGTGTTAGGCGATTTGGTTTCTTTGCATACTCTTTGCAAGTATAGTCGATTTCAACTGCTCATACTCCTCCATGGAGAAGTTTGGAGAGTTTAAGTCTACGTCGACTGCACTTACATTCAACTCATCTGCCGTTTCAGTGTGCGCTCGGGACAGAGTGTCAGGGACCACATTCTGCGAACCCTTACGATGCTCGATTTGGAAGTCAAAAGCCTGCAGCTTTAAACTCCATCGAGCCAATCGTCCGGAGAGATCCGAATGACTCATCAACCACTTCAGACTAGCATGGTCTGTGATGATGGTAAATGGATGTCCTTCAACGTATGCTCTGAACTTCTTTACACTCAATACAGCAGCATAGCATTCCAGTTCAGTAATGCTGTAGTTGCGCTGTGCTGGATTGAGCTTTTTGGACATATAAGCAATAGACCTTTCCGCTCCGGCATCGTCGATTTGAAATAGTACACTACCAACAATGGATGTGCTGGCATCACATTATATAAGGAACTTCTTAGAGAAGTCGGGTGTTGTTAAGATTGGTGCACTACACATTGCTTCTTTCAAGTTTTCGAACGATTGCTGCGCGTCGTTTGTCCACGAGAAGCTTCTGCTCTTCTTTAAGCAGTCCGTGATGGGGGCTGCTAGGGTTGCATAATTGGGGATGAATCTCTGATGCCAACCCGTCATTCCGAGAAATCTGCGGATTTGTTTAGCAGATCCGCCACCACTGCTACTTTCTCGGGGTCAGTTTTTAGAGTTCCATCTCCAATCATGAAACCCAAGTAGCGGACTTGCTTGACGCAAAAGCGACTTTTCTCAACATTAATGGTTAATTTAGCGCTGCGCAGGCAATCAGCTACTTCTCTTAGTGTTTGGAGGTGTGAATTGAAATCAGGTGATACGACTAGTAAATCGTCTAAGTAAACAAAGACGTGCTCGCGCAAACGACCTGGTATTATTTTGTCCATTAATCGACACATTCTTTGCGAGGCATTGCACAATCCGAAGGGCATAACGGTGTATTGGTAGAGCGGCCTACCGGGCACGGTAAACGCTGTCTTCTTCCTTGACTGCTTTTCTAAGGGAATTTTCCAAAAAGCGTCCTTCAAGTCGATAGACGAAATGAAGTGTGTATCCTGCAGTCGTACAAGCAATCCGTCGATGTGAGGCAAGGGGTAGGCGTCCTCTCTAGTGACTAGGTTCACCTTGCGAGAGTCCAAACAGAGCCTGACTTTCCCAGGCTTACGTACAAGTACGACTGGGAATTCCATGGACTGTTGAACTCTTCAATTACCCCTAACTCCAACATACGGTCGAGTTCTTCGTGCAAAAGTTTTTGGATTGCTAGAGATATGGGATAGTGCTTTTGTTTAATCGGCAAAGCGTCGCCGGTGTCAATGACATGCTCTTCTAGGTGGGTCTTTCCCAAGCCTAGAGCTGTAAATGAAGGGAATTGAGCAATGACTGTGTCTAATTTGTTTCTGTCAGGGTTATTTAGGGAGTGAAAGTTCGTCTCAACCGGAGAAGAGGACGGGACGTCGAGAGAGGAAATGATGTTTGGCGCTAGTTGAAAGGCTCGCCAGAAGTCGACACCTAGATACAATTGTTGGCTTAAGCCAGGAACTATAAACAGTGTTAGGACTTCAGTCTGCCCACGAAAGGTTACTGCAGTTCTTATTGTGCCGGGGACGGACTGGCTACTACCATCGGCGGTACGGACTGAGGCTGACAATGCGGAGAGTTTTAAGCCTGAGCGCTTAAAAAACTCTAGGGCTCCTTGTCCCAAGCAACTCTCGATGGAAGACCGTCGTCCTGGTTGGTAATAATTGTAGATATTATATTTTCGGCGAGTAGTGTACCCTGCTTCGACCACTCGCCCTGGCGTTTTCCGGGTTACATTTGGAGCACTTGGGTGACACGATTCCAGGTTGGCCACAGGTGTAGCAAAAAAGTCTCCTGGTCTCACTGTGGCAGGTGTGGAAGGAATGTCCCACTACGCCACAGTTCCAGCAAGTTATGCGACCAGCAGCTTCAGGGGTGCGTCTCACTTCTTCCACTCCTTGTTGACTGCTTGGGTGGGAGACGCAGGTGTTTGTCTCAATACAGGAGTGGAAGGAGCGTCCCACAACGCCAGAGTCCCTACAAGTCACATGAGTTGTCGCATCTGGGGTGCGCCTCACTTCTTCCGTTCCTGCCCCAGGGAAACCAGAGAAATCCTCTGCCTCCTGAGCTATGTCATAATTGATTTCAGGTACGTCAGGTTTTGTCGATCGCCTAAGCATTTCCCGGCGCTGTAGCCAGCGTTCAGCTTTACGACATAGTTCCTGTAAATGGTCCATAGAGTGGACTGCAGCCGTCGAAAATTGTTGACCAATTCTGGGGTGAAGGCTGTTGCGGACGATTTGAACCAGATCGGCCCCAGGTGGTGGCATCCTCATGTGAGCCCTGATTGACCATGCCTTGCGCAGGTAGCTGTCGCAGCTCTCTGAACCCTGACGGAGTTCCATCAGAGTCCGCATCAGATCAAGGTCTGTCTCGGCAGAGCCGAACTCTTGTCTGATACGAGCTCTGAATAGTCCCCAGCCAAAGGTCGGAGAGACGCGACATAACTGGTTCCAGAACCAGTTTTCTGCATCATCTTTCAACAGAAGGTGGACGTTAGCACAAAGCTCGTCATCAGGTACACCTTCACTAGACGCTTATCGTTCAAGCCGTTCAAGTCGACTGAAAAGGATGGATTGCGACCGCTAAACTGTATGCCCCAGGACGCCAAGATGGATGGGCACCTGGCTTGATAGCTTGCACCTCTATGCGAAGGTCTTTGTCTAGGCTGATATTGAAGAGGCTCACGCTCATCGGCCTGGAGTTGCCATCGATTGTTGTCCTGGGCTGACTGCGCTCTCTAAGATGTTTGCTCCAGCGAAGCTGAGTTGATATTCAGCTGACGAGGATTTGAAGAAGGGACTGTATCTACATGGTGGACTACTGTAGGGCTACTGGCTGTGCCTGACCTTTCCAGGATGGATTGAGCCAGGTTTGTGCTCAACAGGTCTAGCATCGTGGCCTTGAGCTCGTCCATGATGGTTGCCAGCTGTTCCGGGGCAATTACTGCTGTTGCCCTATTTAAATGAGGGGAAGGTAGGGGTTGGTTCAAGTCCTCAGGCTTCTGGATCGGCTTGGTGTATTGAGGTCCCCCTGAGGGATGGAAGAGTATCTCAAGACGACGGAGATCCTCACCCGATTGAGCCTGCCTGGTATTAAAACAAGTCCAAGCTCCGTCAAGAGACTGGCTTGATCCGAAGATTTGCTGAGCTTGGCTTATTGATTGGTCGGGAAACAATTCATAATTGGCAGTCTGCCTTCGCGGGTTGTAATCTGGCGGAGGTTTAGACAAGTCAGCCTGTGTTAGGTTCGAACGGAACGACTGAACTTGGTTCGAGGCCTACAATATAGCAGGGTCTTGGAGGATGTGTGCTGCGTCAGCGTTAGGCTGAGCGACTGATACCTGCGCCGAGTCAGACTACAGCCTGGTTAACCCAAAGGTTTGGTTTAATGCCTTCGTCTTACTCCTCGTCCTGGGTGGGGATGGCTGTCCTGGAGCCTGTTTGGGCTTGGCCCCTTGTGCTTCAGAAGCAGTGGCTGCCTTACAGATCGGAGATCGAAACATTTCGAATAATAAAAGAAATCAAGCTGTTATCAAAATTCAATGTCGGCTATATTGCCGCTTATATCAACGTAGGTTTCAGACAACAGAGACTGAAGGTCTCTTCCTTTAGTGCAGGAGTCTCAGCTCCTAAAAATTTCTCAACAAAACTTTCAAAATTTAGACTGAAGGTCTCGCTAATAGTGCCGGAGTACCAACTCCAAAGGTTAATAAAAAAATGTATAATTTGGGAGACTGAAGGTCTCAGCGATTGGTGCGGGAGTCTCAGCTCCTAAAAGTTTCGTCGATATTAACAATAAAAAAAAACCAAAGGAAATCACAATAGAAATGAATCAACGTTAATTTTGAAACTAAATATATCAAAAGAAATTTATATTAATGCCGAAAACATATTCAAAAAAAAAATAGCGAAGATCAAATAAAAAAAAGCGAGAGTTATCAAAAAAAATCAAACAAATCAATCTAAGTCATTTCAGGTTCCCCTCAAAGCTTCTTCTCCATCTTGCTAGGGATAGGATAGAAGAGAGTAAGAGGAAAGGAAACAACACAAAAAAAAGGAGAAAAATTAACATAAATAAAATTTTTTAAGAAAACATAAATAGGGGTTAATAGTAAAACAAAAGAAACTAGGTATGCACCAAAAAAAATTTCGGAATAAGAGAACCCCGAAACAGGGTTCCCACCACCCACAACGTCTACCCTGCCTGTGGAGCCACCCCTGAGTTTGAGTAAACTCAACGAGCACCTTCACGGTCGTACCGAGACGGCATCGGGGCTGTGCAAGCGTACAGGACCAGTGAAGTCTCACGCCGGTTAATGCCCAAGTCGGGTGTTCGTCAGACTCACCAGCTCCCTGCGACATGAGACACTACTGATCACAGAGATTAGGCATGTCAGAAGCAACATCGAACATCGCTAAAGTCATCAGCCTAATCCCAAGCAACAGCAATCCCATGTTGAGGACAGAGCAGAGTTGGATAAAATGTATCCCATTTGCTAAAAACTGACATGCCTATGGATACTATTAGACATATCAGGACAGAGGCACTAGACCTCGAAGGTGCTTTAAAAAGAAAATAAAAAAAAGTCGAGATGACTGCCGTTCAGGCTAAATATCGCCTAAGTCCGAGAAGGACTAGCAGATCAGCCTAAACTGACAAGCCATCTCTTCAGAGGCGCAAAGCCTCCAGAAGATGCTGGAGTGTCTTCCCTAGGGAAGGCGTGCTTCGCGTTGGGCGCCATGTTGTAATGTATGTGTGTGCGGATGAGCAACGTGAAGTTGCCGCAGGATGTTCAAGTGGAACGCGCTAGCTGGCAGCACGTCCTAGCTCGTCGGTATGGGGTGTAGGTCCTTGAACATCCGATTCATACATCTACAATCGAATTACACGTGCCTGTGGTGAAAAAAGGTTGTATTATCCTTTCTTCAGTTCTGCCACAAAAAAAAACGAGAAACAGATATAAAGGAAGAACAACAGGTCTGGTGTCACCTGCTGTTCCTAGCCGCGCTGAACTGTCAAGAAAATTTCACAAAAAGAAAGTTTACTCCCTTTACTGACAGTTCAGGAACTAACCCGCGCCTACCCTGCATCTGACTAGGATGCAGGGCCAACCTATAAAAGGGGTGCTGAAAAAAAAGAAATAAAACAAAAATCAAAAATCAAAACATGAAAGGGGAAGGGAGGAATGATGAGGGAAACAAGGAGGAACAAGAAGCTTCATGGGGTCCTGAAACTGAAAAAAAAATTAAAATTTCATAATTCAAATACAAAGTATTCAAAAATAAGGGGGGGCTTTTAATATTAAAATACGGTACATATTTTCCTTAATTACCTACAGTGTACATGCTATTAGGACTACCTGATCTGATGCCATTCCATTGTTAAACCAAAATCTTCATATTACTGAAACAATTCTATCTCCTTATATAAGCTAATAACAGTCATATCTTAATTATTTATTTATATTCGTAGCAAATACATGGCTAAAAGTTGTGCATATCATAGCACCCATCATAATGACTTCTCTGAATACTCTTTATCTGCAACACGAATTCAAATTAAATTCCTATATACTGCCTATCTTTCATCTTACGAGTTATCTCATTTCAACGATTTCTGAGGGAACGAATTAGGAGGATGTGAACGTGCCTATCTTTTCTCCCGAGAATGGCTATGAATATATATTGGTCGACAATAAGATCCCTAATGAGGACTAAAAAGCTTTTTGATTCGCAGGGGGTGGTATACACGCTTTGATTCGTCTACGTAAAATTTTTTTTTTTTTAAATATTATTTTTGGCGGTTTAATTACTTATTTCCGTTATTAATAACGTTATGAGTACAGTACCAACTTCTTTTCCCACTATTACTTTTACCCTCGTTTCTAAATGGAAGGCATGATCATTCCCAAAAAAGATATTTTATCTACTATTATATTAATAACTGTCTTTGGGTCTTTTAGATAAATAAATGGATATAACTTCGCCTAAATTACGTCATACACATATGGGGTTTTCTTCGAAATTCAAAAGAAGAAACGGATGTTTTAATAAAATGGTTCAAATTATTGAAAATACTTCCTAAACAATGTAAGCCACGATTGTTTAATTTACACCTTCATTTTTCCCAATGATAATTTCGCGAAATTCTAAACTACGAGAGTCAATTTTAATTTGGGTTAAATCTTTAGCTTATTCTTCAGCATATTTCTAATTAAAAATAAGTGTAATCTAATCAAAAATTGTAGGATAATTAATGATAAGTTCGGAAAAGCAACTAGCCTCAGCTGGAATAAAAAAAACTTAATAATACCTGATATGAAAAATCGCAAGCTGCGATATAATGTGCCGTCTTATAACGGTCTTGACATGTTTTACCGATTAAAGAAAAATTAATAACTAAGAATCTTGGGACAATCTCAGGCCACTTAAATACGCTGCACTTTTTCACGATGAACAAACTATGATTATAAAAACATTGTCCAATTAATATTACGGAGTTACAAAATTCGAGAGTAGTCAATAAGGGCAGTCAGATGATGGCGCAAAATTTTAACATTTGTGGTCGTTAATGGCGAGACCTTTTTTTTTTGTTTGCAGTACTGAAAGATATTAGGGTGGTAAGAAAATTATCCAAGTGCGGATGACTTTAATAATTTTTGAAACAATTTTGTCAAATTGAAGAATTTACCTTGAATGTAAGTGGACCTGGTGTTGCTGCTGTCACGGAACGAATATGTCTTCTTCTTCTTCTTCTCCCAAAACGGTAAACGCACAGCAGATACCGCTACAAATAACAGGTAAACAAACAAAACACCTGGCCAGCCTTAGAATTAACTGTTGTGCCGGCCACTTTGAAGAGCGGTTCCCCCCTGCAACAGGACAATCCAGGGAAGAACTCGTGTGAGAGTAGCGATTTTTTAAGAAATTTTACATATTAACGCGGGTTTATGACCGCGTGTTTATAGATAAAGGTAGATTTGGATCACTTGTATTTAAAAATTTCACTTATTGAATGATTTAAAGGAACTAATGAGTTTATATAGTAAATTATAACTTGTTCTGAATGAGTTCCAATGTCACCCCACAAAGACCCCACGCATTCAGCACTAACGCCACTCTAGCAGATTAAACATTCTTTAATCTGCAGAGCGGGCCGTCTAAAACACATGCGACCAGTATGGCGTCCACTACGAGGAAGTAACTAAAGGAGAAGCCCAAAAGCTTAAAAGCGCGTGGCAATTTTAAAGATGTGTGAGCATTTTTCGCACACTTCAAAAAAATACATGGGAGGCGGTTCCAAAAATTCATTGCGGGAAGGTGCTTTGGCGCCCTTTTTAAAATTATAATTTATAAATTAATTTTCCTCAAAACAATTATACACTGAAATTGGATTATAATAAAAGAGTGCAAGTATGAATAGTCAATACATTTTTTAATAATAACAATAATTGGAACAATAATGTTCTTAAATTTATTAACTTTGCAAAAATTAAGCTGGTATTAAAACGATGCATTTTTCCACACCACACCATCGTGAAAACAACTGTTGAGGTAATGCATCTAAGCGCGTTGCCGTTTATTTTAAATGGCCGGTTCCCCATTAGGCCTACCACCATCTTTTAAAATTTTATCAATACTTTATGTTAAAATTTATACATAAACTTACCACTTGTATATTTGTCATCTTTTCAAATATGGCATTTGACTGTTTAATTAATTTAATTTAAGTAATCACAAAATAATTAAAATTTTAATTCATATATATTATAATTTAAGTTTATTTTAGAAAGTTTAAATTTATTAACAAAAAAATTCAAATTTTTACAAAACTCTCACTGTGTAACTTTTTACGTGCCGCCGGTGCACATCGTACGAAATCAGCTGTTACTTCAAGCAAAATGTAAATAAGAATTTTTATAGTCATGTAAAAAGTGGAAATTTCGCTACAAATCTCCTTAATTTGATTAACTTTTAATTAGGCAATTAGTTATCAAGGCAATATAGTTATCTTACTTGTGAAAAGATATAGGGCACCGGTGGCTGTTATTCATACAAGATTGCACAATGCACTTAATTTCACCTAATGAAGAAAATTACACACTTTTCGAAACAAAGTTCAATTAAATAAATCTATTCACGTCTTTCACTATATCACTACTAAAGTTTTAAATTATATTATTAGTTAATACAAGAATAATCTTAATTTTTCACTCGCGAAATCAAATTAGCTATTGAAATGTCAATACCAAGTGATAGCTAAGACCTAGGGAATCAGCTAAAAAGAAAAAAAATTTGACACCTAAGACCTAGCCGCAGAACAAAAACTTGCCATGCTCACACACACGACATATACACGATAGGGCTTCTCCTTTAGTTACTTCCTCGTAGGGCGTACATGATGGAACTCCGGAACGAATATGTCTTCCTCTTGATATTTTCAATATCCAATCACCGAGTCTCGAATAAAGAGAACATTAAGGTGTGGCTCACATTACAAACTTTTGCTTTTTTCCATAAATTGAGGTTTTCACATGTTTATAGAATGAATTTAGAAGTAATTCGAGTTATGCATTTGCAAGAAAAACGACTTCCCATCATCTTATTTCTATATATTTGCACACGAAAAAACTGAACCCTTCATGCTGATTAATTTATACAAATTCTGGGTATCAAGACAAAGTCGGTTCACAAAAAATCACAAAATAGTCTAATAACTTTATTGGAGTGATTACATAACATTTTAAAAGAAGCTACTTTAACAAATTTAACTTAATTCACTTGTGGAAACTTTTTCACGCACCAAAAGTAAACAACATTTCACAGTACGAAATATATTTGTCCCTCTTTTTAGTATGCTTTCGTCCCTGTTAGTCAACGAGCATGAAGAAACCGAACACTTCATGCTGATTAATTTATACAAATTCTGAGTGTTAATACAAAGTCGGTTCACAAAAAATCACAAAATAGTCTAATAACTTTATTGGAGTGATGTCATAAAGTTTTAAAGGAAGCTACTTTAACAAATCGAACAAAATTTAACTTAATTCACTCGAGGAAGCTTTTTCAAGCACAAAAGTAAACAACATTTGACAGTACGAAATATATTTGTCCCTCTTTTTAGTATATTTTTGTCTCTGTTAGTCAACGACCCCAGCTGATTTTAAATTTCTCGAGCAGCTTCACTCACGGATAGGAAATTTACAGAGTACAGCGCTTCCTCTAGTTCTTTATTTTAAGATGCATATATGAAAAGTATACGTGTCTCTTATCCACAAACTCTCCCGGAAAACTAATTTTTAATTCTGACTGCAGGGTTGCTCGATACGGGAAATATATAAAAGCAACCAAAAGTTGTTCACTACTTTGTTCGAAGCCGTTTATCTAGTAATTGTAAACTTTGGCGGCTAAATTTTGTATGGAAATTTAGCTGCGAAATTTCGTCACTAAATATTTGGCCGTTTTTAGAAATAAGATGATGGGAAGTCGTTTTTCCTGCAAATGCATAACTCGAATTACTTCTAAATTTATTCTATAAACATGTGAAGTTCAATTAAAGCCTCAATTTATGGAAAAAAGCAATTTGTGCGGTTAACGTGAAAACTGATTTTAATGTTTTGGGTCGTTGGTATTTTTTGGAAGGCGTCAAACAAATATTTTAGGGGGAATTTTTCGGAAATCTTAAATAAGATTTAATAAATAAAAAACAAAATTGATGATTCGTTTGACCTATAATATAACGTCAAAATTAATATGCAGCTTAAATATTTTATTCAGAGAAATTAAAATCAAGTTATTTTTTAACGAATTATCAAGATTTTAAATTTTTTTTGGCCCCACTTTCAATCTGACTTAGTTTACGCCTGCATTGTTGCTACCACTACATCGCTCGAAATTCTACTACAAAAGAAATTTGTTTCGCTGAAATCTACGAGGAAGTTACTAAAGAAGAAAGAAGCTCAGGAAATCATGGCAATTTTAAGCTTGTGTGAGATTCCCATCTCATAAGCGAAAGGCATATTTCGGGGTTTTGACGCGTATTTTAAAATATTGAATTAAATTGTGTGCCGACGGTGACACTAAGTGACAGCTAAGACCCAGGGAAGAGATAAAAAGCCTACTTCCTCGTAGCGAAAAGGGAACAAATTCGACAGCACAGACCCAGCCGTTGAACAAAACCTTGCCATGCTCGCACACACGAAATATACACGATAGGGCTTCTCCTTTAGTTACTTTCTCGCAAACTGAAATCAAGTTACAGCTCTTCCTCTAGTTCTTTATTCTTAGGTGTAAGCTCATACATTTTAGGCTCAGGCTACGGAAATCTCTGACGTTGGGCCACTCCATTTAGTTACTTACTCATAGCGGATTCTTTACGTAGTTCTTCTTCTTCAAAATACTCTTTTGCATTACTAGCTGCTTTCCAACTGCACAATTTAAGTACTTGCAAGTACTTGAGGTAGTTGTCTACGATAAATAAACTGCTCTGAACTCAATGATTTATAACTATGAACCGATAGAGCTGTCAAAATTACATGCAGCAAGATACAAGCCCGGCAGCTGAAACGATCAGCTGAGCATTGGTGGTGTAAACACGTTTGACAGTTCCATACGAATTCGCGCGCGAAACGTGAGTTATTTCGTTCGTTCCAACTAAACGCATTAAATTATCTGGGATTTTGCGAAAATTTCAACCTGCGGGAATTTTATTTTTAAAGTGTAAAATTTTCATATTTGGGAGTATTTCCAAACTTTAATCTATGTACCCCAGTCAAGTATCACCTCTGCTTCGATTTTCGTCTGTCCCACCCCTCCACTGTATACACCAAACCTGGCACCCGCTACTTCCTCCGCATGCCCACTTCATAACAAGCCATCATCCTCCTTCACTATCGCCCCATCTCAAACTACTTCTACCTCCACTAATTCGCCCCCTCCGCTAACCAAAACTACTTCATCCCCACATCACTCATTTATCGATCCCCTTATCCCACCAACAGTTAAATTGACTTTGCGCTCTGCGGATTCCAACGATGGACGATACCTCTTGCCCCGTTTACGGGACCGCCGAATTTGTGAAAACGTTCGACTATTTCTAGCTTATTTGCACGACAAACCGAATTCCGTCTGTATTGACGGTAAAACCAGCACAAACGTCATGTTAAGTATACACCAAGAAGGCCTACCCACAGACCCAACCGTCTTACACCAACTTTTCACTAAGTACCATGAATCATTCAATATCCCTCCCATAAGGTTTCAGAAGATCTATCCACCTATGCTGCATACGTCAGTTCTCGCCGCATTTCCCATCTCCAAAAAAGTCGCAACGACTCCTTAAACTACTTTCGTTCCTAACCCCTCCACTTTCTCTATTTCTGACTTCCCCCCTAATGCACCTGCGGTCTCTGATCAAGTACCTCTCCCCAGCAGCTTGCCAGTCTATTACCAGAACGTAAGAGGACTTTGTACGAAAACATCCAATATTTTTCTTAACTCCCACAACTTCCCGCACGATATCTTTGCCTTAACTGAAACCAATCTTACACCAGGAATTCTCGACAACGAACTATTCCTTGCAAAGTATACCATTTTCCGTGTCGACGGTTGTGTAGGCACCAATGATCCACCAGGTCGCGGGGTTCTCATAGCTGCTCACAACCGTTATGACGCCACCCTGCTAAAGACCTCCGACTCTACAATAGCAGAATTTGTATGTATAAAAATAGCACTAAATAAGTGTCTTCTGTACATCCTCTGTTGTTACATTCGCCCCTCTCAACCACTAGACGCCTACGAGCCCATAATTGAAGCGATCGATACCCTGCTTGAGAACGCTAACGCCTCCGATGAATTTATTTTATTGGGTGACTTTAACCTCCCCCGTATTCAATGGTCATTGTCTGAGGACTGTTCTCACTTTGTCCCCCTTAACGCATCTTCGACCAAAGAAGCCTTTTTTACTGATCAGCTCTCCGTTTCTGGTGTCTTTCAAGTAAGTGGAGTCAGAAGCAACCACCTCCTTTTCTCTCTTGATCGTCACCATCCTCCCCTGCTCCTTGTTTTCTCCTACGAACACCCTTATGCACTTTCAAGCTCCGAGTCTTCTCTTACCTTCAATTTTCGTAAAGGCGACTTTGAAAAATTAAATCACTTGCTCCTCAACTCTAACATTGCCACTATTCCTCAACATCTTCCAGTTGACGTTGCTTTAGAGCCGTTCTATTCAGAAATACACGCTTGTCTTACACAATCTATCCCCCTTTCTCCTTGTAAAAACTACACCTCATCCCCCGTATGGTACGACAAGGAATTACGCTCTCTCCGCAACAGGAGAAATAAACGTTGGCAAACTTTTCTTCTATCCCAGACCGAGTCCGACTATTCTTCCTACCTATCTGCTTATACCTCTTTTTCTGAACATTGTGATATCCTCTACTGTGAGTACCTCCAACGGATGGAAACTAGCCTCATATCTGACCCCAAGCGATTGTATAACTTTATTAATTCCAAGAAGAAATCCAATGGTTACCCCTCTACCCTAAAACTTGAGAATACCTCTTCGTCTGATCCTGAGGTTATCGCCAACCTCTTTGCATACTTCTTCAGTAAATCCTTCAGCGACAATTACCTACAACCTGACCTAAACTACTTTTCATTCTTGGACAAATGAACTCAAACGTCGTTTACGTCTTTCGACCCTGATCCCGAACTAATCGCCGCCAGCATCAACGGGCTTGAGGACGACTTCAACCCAGGTCCTGACGGCATTCCGGCCATCGTTCTGAAAAAGTGTGCCATTAATCTAATTCAACCCCTTACCCTGCTTTTCCGCCTCTCGGTCAATCAAGGGGTTTTCCCTCATTTATGGAAAAACTCGTATATTATTCCCATCTTAAAAAAAGGTTGCAAGAACGATGTGTCCAACTACAGACCCATCGCTAAATTATCATCCATACCTAAACTTTTCGAAAAATTGGTCTATGATTCCATGTTCTTCCACTGTAAGTCTATTTTCTCCCTCTCCCAGCATGGCTTCCTCAAAGGAAGATCTACAACCACCAACCTTACTGACTTCGTCTCCAAAACACTATGTGCCTTCGACAAGATCTCCCATAACGTTATCTTGTTCAAACTTGATCGCCTAGGCTTCCCCTCCAAATTCATCTCCTGGATTCAATCATACCTCAACAACCGTCAGTACAATATTCTTTTCAGCTCTTCCATTTCTAACCTTATTGTCGCTCGTTCCGGCGTCCCCCAGGGCAGCCACCCCGGTCCATTAATTTTCATCCTTACAATAAATTTTAATTATTTATTTATTTTTATTTTAAAATTTATTTATTTTTTGGTTCATTTCTGTGTTGTGGTCCTGCCGGTTTTTTTTGTGTCATTTTATTTAATATTTTATTGTGTTCTGCTTCTTTGGTTTGCCAGATTATTGTTTCCCCTCTTTTTGGTAGTGATGGCTAAGTGCAAGTTTTGTACATTGGAGTTCACAGTGGACGTTGTTATCTGTGATGGTCTTTGTGGTGGTTCCTTCCATGCGTCTTGCCTGAAGCGTGCATCAAGGTCTTCCTCGACCAAGGTCACTACGTGTGTCGAGTGCTCAGATTTCAAGCCTTGTCATGTCCTTCGGCTTGTCAGGGGGAGCTGTTCCACTCCATTTCTATTGACCACTCCTCCATTGCCGATAAAGTGTCGAATATTTATTCAAATTGGGGTAGCCTTCAGGTGGTCGCGGATGACTTTCACAGCCTCAATGATAAATTGGATAGAATTCTTTTGAGATGCGATGCACTATATTCTAACTCTGAAAGCTTATTCGAAAGATCCCATGACATCCGCTCTAGAGTCATACGCTTGTCCGACGCTTTTGAGGACTTTCGATCGCTTTCTTGTGACGGAGCTGACAAGTTCTGCACTTATCAACACTATCGCCTCTGACGTTAAAAATCTTTCATGCCCTAATGCGTCACACGAGCCTAATGCCCCTGTTTTAGTCGCCCCAGGTTTGAATCCTGTATCTGTCTCCGAGGGCGCTTCTCTTCCCTTCTCTTCAGTAGCGACGGAGGTTAGGAGTTTGGTCTCCAAAGCTTCTGCCCATCCGGCCGAGGTCTCTTCAGTTTCGTCTGTGATCCCCGTAGTATCCGTCGTCCCTGACCCTCCCCCCTCTGCATCGAACCATAGCCGCAATTGCAATACCAGACGCCGGAAGCGTGTTATTGCTAAGGACCGTGGCCGTGTGACCCTTGGTGACCGGTTTTCCCCTGAACCTGCTATTGGTGTACCTAGTACATCCGGTGCTGCTTTGCGCTCTGCTACTGATGCCTCCAGTTCGGCCTTACCAGCCGATCTTATTTCTCAACAGGATGTACCTCTGGTAGGGTCTTTTGACCTAGCACAGAGCACGGACTTCACTCTGAGGACTGCCCCAATCCCTAGATTGTTTTTTGTTTCTCGGCTCGATCCTTCTACCTCTGTTGATGACGTCTTAATTTATGTGAGAAGGAGGTCCATGATTGATGACTCTGTACCTCTACGTTGTCAGCGTCTTAATTCTCGCCTGTCTCAGGGATATGTTTCGTCTTTTAAGCTGACGACTTTCCCGGCTCTGTTCGATATTATTTCTTCTCCGGACTTCTGGCCTAGGAAATGCATCGCACACGAATTTGTGCCTCGAGGTAGGTTTTCGAACGGTACCCATGACAGAACAATAGCTAATGCTTCAAAAAACTAAGTACGCAGTCCCTTTACTATCAGAATGTAAGGGGACTAAGAACTAAAACAAACCATATATTTCAAGCATCCCTTGCATGCTGCTACGATGTTATCATGCTGACTGAGACTTGGCTTCATCATGGTTTTTGCGATGCGGAGATTCTTCATGACTAATATCAGATTTTTCGTAGGGACAGACATTCGGAATCTCTGTGTCGGGGTGGTGGAGTTCTGGTTGCCTGCAGGTCGGACTTTAACTGCAGCTTAGTTGAGGTTCCTTCCTTCTCTGGTTCACTCTCCATTGAACTATTGGTTCTCAAGCTAGTGCTACTTAAGCTCAATGTCTTTTTGCTCTGCTGCTATATTCCCCCTAACCTGACAAACTTCGTTGATAATGAAGGGCGCACTCTTTATGATATTCTAATCCTTAGTTTAGACTTCATCCATAATATGACGAACCCTGAAGATGAAATTCTTCCTCTTGGTGACTTTAATTTACCCAATATTTCATGGGTACCTAACTGCGAGGACGATGACTTCCTTCCCTCTTGTTATCCCACACCTATGGTTTCTAAATTTCTTGACACCATTTCTTCCTCTGGTTTGCACCAAATGAGTGATGTTTAGAACTCTATGGGAAGGCAGTTGGATCTTGTGTTTTCTTCTGATTCGACTAACACTATAGTCGAATTAGCTTCTGATCAATTATCTCCTATTGATAATTTTCATCCCCCCATCTTTGTCTCTTTCTGTTACGATGGTACTAGTATAGTGGATCCCAATTTTGAACATCATGCTTATGACTATAGGATATCGAACTTCTCTGAGCTAACGTCTAATCTCCTTTCAGTCGATTTTTCGGCATTACTTGACAATAGTGATATTGATGTCTGCGCCTCCCTATTCTATAACAAGATATATGATTTGTTTGACTCCTTTGTTCCATTAAAAAGGATTAGGTCTACATACTCCTCTCCCCCTTGGTACAATGCCGAACTCTGCAGTCTTAGGAATAGGAAGAACAAACTCTGGAAGAATTACTTGCATTGTAATAGCGCAATAGCGTATTCTAACTTTGTGTCCTGTTATGACAGCTTTAAGGCACTATCCTCCTCGCTCTATAAGAAATACCTTGTAAGTGTTCGCGATAATATGTATAATAACCCTCGCAATTTCTTTAAATTCGTCAATATGAAAAAGGACTCATGCAACTATCCATCTACGATGTGGTTGAGGGTTCTTCCGACATAGCAAACAATTTTGCTTCATTTTTTTAGAGTGCCTTTTCTTCGGATAACTTTGAGCCTTGTGTGAGTAATAATAATAATACCCCGCAGGGGGACTTCAATGAAGTCACGGGCTTGACAACCCCGCGGACCCCAGTTAAATCCAGGGAGAGTCTGTTCCCACATTGGGCGGCTCCCTGGTCGGCGTCTGTTCTCCATGTTAGATGCGGCCGTTTTACTAAACCTGGTAGTAGGTATAAAATGCAACCCATTTTTCTATGGAGAATAATGAAAGAATTGCCTCGGATCGAGGTGCGCTGAGGAGTCGGACTGGACTCAGACGCACCGAAACTCAGTCCTCCGTGTTAGACAGTGGAGCGAGTGGCACTGGCTCACGGGTTGGTAGGCCGTCCACAAGAACGTCCCCGGACCCTGCTCAAAGTGTTTCGCAGACAGCAAATCCATTGTTGCCAGCGACCACGAGAGCAGGAATCTCTCGTGTGCGCATGAAATAGACAGCTGAAGTGAATACCTTCATCATGCGCACATACTACAGGATAACGAATTTGGAAGCGAACGTGGCTGCATATCGGCGGGAATTGCATGGGGCATTCATGACGGAGTGCCCTAGTACAAACGTGACAGAGCAGAGAATTGCCGACCAAAGACGAGTAATAGTTAGGAACAACCTACTTGCACCAAATATTCTGGAAGAGATTAAGGACCAAGTGTCTAGAGATCTGCAGAATAACAACACATTACACATAGCACCAAACACCAACATAACCCCGAACACATCGCAGAGCCACACCGCGTCACCACACAGTACCACACTCCCACGCGATATCTCACCGCCACATCACGTCACACCTTCACACCAAACTGTACACATATCTTCTCCAAACAACAATAATACTGGGGAGATTTTGCATCCAGCCCATATCCACCCAATCACACAAACCCAACACCCAAACACCCCACCCATACTCAATAGCTCTCTCGTTCTTAGGAATAAGGTCAAACAAGCGTTTGAGGATTCACTCACAGAGTTTGCACACTTAAACGCAACACAACGACACATAATACCAAAACAGGGCACATCTAAGCAATTATCCAGCATTCTTGACATCTTAAATACGGACGTTCTGCCAGAGTATTTAACACACGACAGAACGTTTACTGAAGTGCATACAGCGATATATTGTGCTGCTGTTGCGGCTATCAGATGCAATGGTTCAAAGACGCGCAATCCAACTAATATCAACAACACAACGCGGAAAAAACCGGCTTGGGAGAAACGACTGGAGAGGCGAATCGATGGGATCCGTTGTGATCTCGGCCGACTTATCCAGTATAAACAGGGCAACAGAAGTAAAAGGGTAGTTAAAAAAGTTCACAAAATTTTAGAAAAACAAAAATTACACACAAACAGAGACACAATTAATACAAACATTACAATGCACATAGATACACTAGTTCAAAAACTTTCGGCACTTTCCACTAGATTAAAAAGATACAGAAAGTGTACGGATAGAAAAACACAGAACGCACAATTTATTCGCAATGAAAAAAGCTTTTATAGATCACTTAAACACAGTCAAAATTCAAACAATAGCCCGGCAAGTGAACTACCCTCCGAAAGATATGGTCGACTTTTGGTCATCTATTTGGTCAAAAGAAGTCCATCATAACCCCAATGCTGAGTGGATTGAAGCAGAAATGCAACGCGTTCAAGACATACCCAACATGCCAGAACCACAGATATCGATGGAGATACTAAGGGATGTCATACAAAATACCCATAATTGGAAAGCACCAGGCACAGACAATATTCAAAATTACTGGTTCAAGAAGTTTACATCTGTACATATACACCTCTTACACCACATTAATAATTTTTTCAATAACCCGGAAACAATCCCGAAGTTTTTAACGGAAGGAATCACGTACATGCTACCAAAAGGCAATAATAACACCACAGATCCATCCAAATATAGACCGATCACTTGCCTACAGACATTTTATAAGATTATGACTTCTTGCACCAGTAAACTAATCCACAAACACACAGAACTAAACAACATATTGTCTGAGCAGCAAAAGGGATGCCGACAAGGGTCATTGGGTTGTAAAGAACAACTGCTCATAGACTCTGTGATCCTGCGACAAACAAAAACTGCTCGCCGGAATATACATGCAGCATATATCGATTATAAGAAGGCGTATGACTTTGTCCCGCACTCTTGGCTGGTCGATATACTGAATGTATACAAAATACATCCAACACTCATCCACTTTCTGCAACACTCAATGCAACACTGGAACACAAAAATAAACATAAAAACACCAAACCAACAGATTACAACACAGCCGATAGCAATCAGGCGAGGTATATTCCAGGGAGACTCTTTGAGTCCGCTATGGTTTTGTCTCGCTCTGAATCCACTATCACGTGCCTTGGATGCCACCGGTTATGGGTATAATATACGACACGACAGGGAAAATATTCATAAAATCACGCACCTCATGTATATGGACGACATCAAATTATACGCTTCCTCGAAACCTCATCTGCAACAGCTGCTGCAGACTACTCTGGATTTTTCCAATGACATCCGGATGGAGTTCGGAGTTGACAAATGTAGGACGCTTCATGTGACGAGGGGAAAACATGAACTTGTGGGATTCGATCTCCCATCCGGGGACACTATTGAACCAATGGGGGAGGGCGAACTCTACAAGTATCTTGGATTCGAACAATCACGTGATATACCTCACACGGACATAAAGCGAGCGCTAGAGACCAAATATACAGGCCGCTTGAACAGTCTTCTAAAAACTAGCCTTAATGGGAAAAATCTCATTAAGGCTATAAACACGTATGCAACACCAGTCCTTACTTATTCCTTTGGGGTAATTAAATGGACACAGACGGACTTAGAAGCACTAGACAGAAGAACGCGAACGATGTTGACAAGGTACAGGGCACACCATCCTAACTCCTGTATAGAACGACTAACGTTACAGAGGTGCGAGGGCGGTCGCGGACTGATAGACATAAAGTCACTGCATTATAAACAAGTGAAGTCTATCAGAGAATACTTTTATAGAAAAGAAGATAGTTCTCCATTGCATGCAGCAGTGATCAAAGCCGACAACAAACAAACACCACTTGATTTGCACAACAGAATGCTGGATAATACACTAAACATAGCCACACACACAGATAAACAGCAAGCATGGTCACAGAAGTCTCTCCACGGAAGACATTACGCTGACTTGAACCAAAATCATGTCGACAAAGATGCGTCGAACGCTTGGCTCAGTCGCGGTGATTTATTCCCTGAGACGGAGGGATTCATGCTTGCTATACAAGACAAAGTCATTAACACGAAGAATTATAGGAAACACATCCTTAAGGATGCGGCAGTTCAAGACGACACGTGTAGACTTTGTCATTTAGCTTCTGAAACAATAGAACATATAACGGCTGGATGCAAACTCCTTACTCAAACAGATTACATGCATAGGCACAACCAGGTCTGCAATGTCATACACCAACAGTTAGCGTTAAAATACAACCTTATTACACCCGCCACATACACACCATATTACAAATATACACCAGACAGTGTTCTTGAAAACTCCACAAATAAAATATATTACGATCGGTCAATAATAACTGATCGGACAATACACCACAATAGACCGGATATTACTCTCATAGATAAACACAGCAAAACAACATACCTAATTGACATTGCAGTACCCAACACCAACAATGTGCAAAACACTTTTAGAGAAAAGATTACGAAATATACAGATTTGGCACACGAGGTGCAGCGGATGTGGAAAATGGACAAAGTGACTATCGTGCCAATCATCTTGTCTTCCACAGCCGTTGTACCGAAAACACTAATCACAAATATACAAACACTAAAGTTACATAAAAACACTCCACACACACTACAGAAAGCGGTTGTTCTTAATACTTGCCGAACGGTTCGCAAATTCCTGAACTAATGACAAATCCCCGAAGTCTTGGCATTACGCCCGACGTAGGGGAAAACTACCGCCGCGCCGGTTAAAAGCCGAGATGACACGCGTCAACACCGAAAATAATAATAGTTTATTACAAAATCCACTTGTCAAATTAATTCAGCAATATTGATCAATTCAGTAATATTAATATTAATGTTTACTTATGCATAAAAGAAATAATACTAACAAAAATATAAGGAAAACAAAAACAAAGTAGCTAAAGTAAAATTTAAAATTAAATTATTCATAATTATAAATGTTATTACTACAACAATTATTAAAGAAATTCACAATAAAAACCAAATTGCTCAAGAAAAAAAAAAAATAAGCTCTAAACTTACAACAATGGCTCCGAGGCCGTCTGTTGGGGTTGGCATATTTTTTTTTATTCCAAATGTGTTATTTGCAGCAAAAGTTATAATTCTAGCAAAAGTATTTCAGTGTATGTTAGTATACATAAATGTTCCTATATTTTTCATCCTTATTTGACTACGAAGGAGGAGAAGAAGATACAACGACATGAGTGACTAGTTATTAAATTCATTTACAAGAAAATTCCTATATTTCCAGGCGCTTATTACATATGTGAAAAAATTAGTAAAGTCCGGTTGTCCGTTTAAAATATTTATTATCTCTAATTCAGTGAGAATCTTTTTATTAAACGCCAGAAGACGGAACTCAGAGAGAATAGGACATCTTCCCAAAAAGTGAGACAGGTCTTCATCTTCATCCAGATTGCAAAGAGAACACAAGCTATTACCTTCTTGCCTCCATGGGCTGGCATTCAAATTGATTAGTCCTCCTCTATACTTAATGATTAAGTTAATTTTCTTTATAGAAAAATCATCCCTAAAATAATTTGGGTTACTTAATGGGTACTCCAATTTGTCATATAAGCCGTGCCTAATTGTATATCTTGCTCTGTCAGTGGCTTTGCTCTTCAACCAAAGGTCCTCCCTTTCGATGAGGTCCATTAAAAAACGTTGTATACATTGCTCATCGGCGATAATTATGCTAAAGTCAAGACTATGTTTCTGTGCTAGTTCTGACCATGTCTCAAATACTGGATAAGTTCTTTTCCATTATTTTCTTTGCTAATATATGCGGTAATCTTTCGCTATCATATTTATAAAGTACTCTAAGGAGGTAATTAAAATGGCATTCTAATGTATAAATATAAATATTCGATAATCCCGTCTCTAATGAAAGCAGATAGTTAGGGGTCTGTTGAGGAAGGAGGAAGAGCTTCTTAATAAAAAAACGAAGTAATTTCTCCACCTGTTCGTATGGCATGTAGCCCCAAACCTGAGCACCATAGCAGAGGACAGATCTAGAAACCGCGTCGAACATTTTCAACTTATCTGATATTTTGATATCCTCCTTTTTCATATATTGTTTCCATATACTATTTAAGCTAGCTTTAGCTGCGTTCAAGCGATGATTTAGATGGCCTGATAAAGATAATTTAGGTGATAGACCAATTCCAAGATATGTGTACTCCTTTACTACATCAATTTCATTATTTCCAAAGAACCATCTTTCAGTGTTTTTGCGCACACCTCCGCAGCTTTGAAAAATCATTATCTTGGATTTATCCATGTTTACAACTAAATTCCATAGCTTACAGTATTGTTCCACGTTTTGTATCATCCTCTGCAGCTTAATGGGATCATCAGAAAGTAATACAATATCGTCTGCATATAGTAATAATTTAATTTCTATCCCATCAACACTTACTCCAACTTCAAGGTCGTCCTCCAAATCATTTACAAAATGCGAAAAGTAGAGGGCTTAAAACACATCCTTGGTTAACTCCAGAGCTTGTAGGGAAACTATATGAGAGGTTATCACCATCCCACACAAGTGCCTCAGTATTACTATAAAGACCCTGTACCATTCCTACAAATTTTGATGACACTCCCATTTTATACAATTTATAAAATAGTGACCTTCTATCTATCATATCAAAAGCCGCTTTAAAATCTATAAAGAATGCATATATTTTTTTCATATTGTGTGACTGACATAGCTTAATTAAATTAAAGAGGTTAAATATATTGTCCACCGTGGAATAGCCAGGACGGAAGCCAGCTTGGCTTTCACTTAGAATTTTGTGTGTTTTTTCCCATTTCAGCAGCCTGTTATTTAATATCCTGCAAATATTTTACTTGAGGCATTAGCAAAAGTAAGTCCTCGATAGTTTTCGACTTGCGTGGTATCCCCTTTCTTATATATTGGAAATATTATCGATTTTACAAAACTTTCAGGCGCTTGTGCTCTATTCAATATGTTATTGTATCGGTCTAATAATTTTGACAGAAAGGCCATGGGAGCATACTTATAAAACTCGTAGGGAATTCTATCAATTCCAGGAGCCTTATTTTCCTTACATTTAGCTAAAACTGTAAGTAGTTCAGACATTCCTATTTCACAATCCAATATTGGGTCGTTTATACATGGCGCGGCATACAAGATCGGAGGAGAATTAATATTAGGGTTCAATAATTTGTTGAAATATTCTCTAAAAGAATTTGCACCCACCGAACCGCTTATTACAAACTTTTTCCCACGAATCTCATTGGCAACCCTTCACCATGACTTAGAATCCCGAACTAGGCCCAGTTCTCTTCCCAAACTATCATAGTAATTAGTCCGTTTATTACGGCACAACTTTTTGTAATTTATTACATTTTAGGTAATTTTCCCTGGCAGTATTGGAGGAATTTTTGCGAAATATATGCAGCCACTTAAAGGCAATTTTTCTCGCTTTTAAACATGCAGCATCAAACCACTTCTGTCTGTATGTTGGCTTACCTGGGGATACCGTAACTGCAGATCTTTTTAGGATATTCGTGAGTTCATCAATGGAATTCAAATTATCATTTTCAATTAACTCTTCACATTCTTCCGTCACTTTCCTTCGAAAAGTAGTTGCATTTTGCAGGTTCCAATTTAACTTAGGTACCAATGCCATTGGTTTTTCATTTATGTTACGCCAACTGTCAGAAGTAAACCACGTTACACATAATGGGAGATGGTCAGAGAAATTCTGTTCTTCAATTACTAAGTCAGATATCATATGGGACATTATATACGAGACAGCAACAATATCATTGACTGATGCGCCGTTGCCTCCAACAAAAGTATATTTACCCTCCAAATCGCCTACAGTGCGCCCATTCAGAATAATTAAACCTGCATTATCACAAAGTTCCAGAAATCGCTTTCCCTTAGCATTTAAAACAGTATCTTTCGAGTTTCTTGAATGAGTTAAACGAGAAGAGACATCTACCCCTACAGGAATAGTTTGACCCTGCCCTATCCTTACGTTCATGTCACCTAGTAGTACACTATTCTCATTGTCAAGTTCTTGCACCATATCTACTAAATTATTATAGTCACTGTCCCAGTTAGAGCAGTTGATGTAAGTGGGGATGAAGTTAACAAAACCAGATCTATGTGATAGCTGGATGTAGGGTCTCCTGTTATTCCATACAAACTTAATCAAGCCACTTATAACGAAATGCGACCTTATCCCTAGCAGCCAGCCACCACTTGCACGTCCGTAATGCGATGCCCTATTTGCACTCACCCAGCAAAGCTCAAATCCTCCTAAATATTTTATAAATGTGGAATAATTATCTTCAGTAACATGAGTCTCAAACAGACAAAAAATGTCAAACCCCTTAATGTAGGTAAAGAAGCCAGGAAATAAAAGTTTATTACGTAAGCCTGCTATATTGTATGATAAGATTTTTAATATTGTTTCTTCTTCTCTATGAATAACACCTTTCTTTAAATTTCTAGTAGGCGAATGAATTTTCAAAAAATTTTTACTTTGGTTGCCATATTTAGATTCTGTATTGTTAGAAGCAGATGCCCTAGCCACACAGACGGGGTCTAGCTATTGTTGACTACTACCGCTGCTACCTGCATGTTTATTACAATTTTCTAAACTCTCATATTTACCAAATATTTCATTTGCTTTTTCCCTACTATTAAACAAACTACATGCTAATTCTAAACCTAATTTATTTCCACTTACTAATTTGTTGTTTTCCCAAGTAAATATTTTTCCATTAATTACCAATTTATCGTCCCGTACCGTAATTTTCTGCTTCTCATTTAAGTTCTTCAAGTCACGTCTTATCTGCAGCAGTACTTTGCGTTTATTCCGGACCTCTCTGGTGTAATCCCTATGAACAGAGATTAGTGTTCCTCGCAGTTTTTTAGCAATCTTCAAGATCGTTGTCACTGTATTTGGGGAATCGAATTCTACAAGAATCGGTTGAATTTTCCGTTTCTCTGATCCAATTTTAAAAGCTGTGGTAACACCTACTGGCTGTTGTATTTCCAAAACCTCATCACATAGCTTAGAAACAGCGTCTTGAGGTCGTTTACCATCTTTAATTTGTATACCTTCAAATACCAAGTTGTTACGTTTGAGTTTGTTTTCTAAATGCTCCACTCTTTTCATTAATTGTGTTTCTCTGCTATCCAATTCTATGAGAGCAGATTGTATGCTTGCGTTTTCAGTCTTAAGTGATTTTATTTCATCCCTCATCATTTCAAAATCATCTTTTGTTGCTAAGTGAGACAGTTGGTTTGTAAACAACTGGGCAAATGCTTCCATAAGCTCTCCCATAGTTTTATCGCCAACTTTATCTTCGGTGCCCTTCATGCCGTCAGTAGTTCTATATACTTTGGCGTCCCTAGTTAAATTCGAGCCAGGTGAAAGTTGATGTATACGTCTCTTACTTGCTGGAGTCACGGTAGTCGCTTGTTTAGAATTAACACTACTTGGCTTCATAAATGTTGGGATGTCAGTTCTATTACTTCGCGATAATGATGAAAATTGTGTCCTCCTTTGTGTGGCAAAGTTTTATCGCTTTCGCCTCCGTGAAAGTGGTGCTCCCGACTTTGTTTACCGTTTGTGAGGTTATAAGTGCAATAGTTTAGTTTAGGCAAAAAATAGCGTGTTAATTTTTCCTCAATTTATATACCTCGGCAGAAACATATACTCCAATAAGGCAGCAAAGTAGTTTTACCTTCACAAAAGGCAAATCTCAGGTTTCAGTAGAAAACGCCAACTGTCAGATTTTAACGTAGCCAGTCTTCAGTGTAGAACAAGGTAAAAAATTGATATATCTATATCTCGCGTATCTCGCGTACCCACAATTCTTATAGTGAGATTATTGTATACTACTTTTATACAGTTTAAATAAAATTTTTAATTTAGATAAAAAAACACACGTGTAGCTAATTCAATTCAGGCTTGCCAACCTCAACCTTGTGTGAGTAATTTTGATCATATTCTGGATCGTCCCACTTCATCCGATTTCTTGCCGTTTATATCACGGGATCTTATTTTGGAAAAAATCAATGAACTTAAATCTGACTTTTCCTCCGGTCCTGACGGTATCCCTCCAGCCTTCGTCAAATCCTTTTCCGCTGCCCTTCTTACTCCATTAGCGATTCTCTTCAATAGGTCCCTTCAGGCTGGTAAATTTCCTGCTTTGTGGAAGTCCTCTTTTATAGTCCCTGTTCATAAAAAGGGCCACAAGAATATTATAACAAATTATAGACCAATCGCGAAGTTATCTTGCATACCTAAATTATTTGAATCAATAGTGTATTCGCAGCTTATAGAGCGTTGTATTGGCTTAATCTCTCCCAGTCAGCATGGGTTTTTGCCCGGTAGATCAACGACTACTAACTTACTAGAATTTACCTCCCACGTTATTTCTAGCTTCCAGCGTGGCATGCAGACTGACTGCATATACACGGATTTCAGTAAAGCCTTTGATAAACTCCTTCGCTCCGTTATTTTATTTAAACTCGGGAGGCTGGGTTTCCCCCCTGTTCTTCTTGACTGGATCTCTTCCTATCTAAGAGGCAGGTCATATCGAGTATCACTCTGTGGCGCTTCCTCTGGAATCTTCAGGGCCTTATCTGGTGTACCGCAGGGCAGTCATCTTGGCCCTTTATAATTCGTTCTTGCCATTGACGACATTGTCCATCTGATCTCGTACTCTAGTGTTCTAATCTACGCTGATGACATGAAGATCTTCTCCTATGTTAAAGATGGTGGTGACGCCGCCCTTATTCAAAGGGACTTAGATACGTTTCGTGAGTGGTGCGAGCATAATGGCTTACACCTCAATTTTGAGAAATGTGAGGCTATGACTTTTTCCAGGAGCGCAAATCCACAAGTTTCAGATTACAACTTTGTGGGGAATGGTCTTCGTCGTGTGCTGTCCGTAACTGACCTTGGGGTAAAACTCGATAGGAGACTTGACTTTACTATGCATATTAACTATGTCGTGTCCAGAGGCAGTTTAATCTTGGGCTTTGTTAAGAGTTGTTCTAGAGAGTTCTCGGATATACCAACCTTGATTCATTTATACTGCTCCTTAGTTAGACCTATTCTTGAGTATGCATCTCAGGTCTGGTCGCCCTACTACGCTGTTCATTCCAAGCGTATCGAATCGGTGCAGCGTAATTTTCTTAGATTTGCGTTGAGAGAGCTCCAATGGGACGATCCGCTTAGACTCCCGCCCTACACCGACCGCCTCCGGTTGATTGGCTTGCACTCGCTTGATAAAAGGCGCAGGGTTGCTGACTTGGTCTTTATTCACCAGCTCTTGAACTACAATATTGACTCAGGTGTGCTTATTAGAAAGGTTTCCTTCAGACAATCCCAACATAACCTTCGAAGACCGCCTTTACTGCATGTTGAACCATCGCGAACTAATTATGGCACGCATGAACCTATTAACCGTTTATGTAGGGCTGTTAATGCATGTTCTAATTTTGATTTAAATCTAAGTAAAGTGTGAAGTTTCCTTGCTTGTTTTCTTCCTGTTCCTTTTTTTCTTGTTTCTTACTCTGCATGCTGGTGTGGGAGCCTCATTTCATCAATTTGATGGAATAGGTGAATTGATTCTGGGCTCCTGCCAAAGAAGTGCGCCTTCTGTGTTAGAAGGGTTAATTCCATAAATTAAATGATGTTGAATGTGTGATCAATTGCTCAGAGCTGTCCATTTATGCTGATGACATGAAAATAATGAAACATATCTCCTCCACAACTGACTCTCTTCTCCTGCAAAAAGATCTCGATTCCTTCACCACATGGTGCATGAAAAACTTTCTTGAACTCAATGTCTCCAAATGCCAGTCCATCTCTTATTCCCGCAAGCGTCTTACACCCACCCCGAGAGTCTACATGCTAACCGACGTACCAGTCCCTATCGTTACCTCTTTGTGTGATCTCGGAGTAATCAGTGATAGTGAACTCAATTTCCGTTCCCACATTGACAGCATAATTAACAGAGCAAACTCCGCCCATGGGTTTGTGAAGCGCTGGTCCAGAGAGTTCTCCAATCCTTATGTTTCCAAATCTCTCTATATTTCCTTCGTTAGACCTCTCCTTAAATATGCTAGCCAGGAATGGTCACCTACACAAACAACTCACATTAATAGGATTGAATCTGTCCAGCGTAGGTTCATTCGCTTCGCTCTACGTGATCTTCCGTGGTTTGACAGATTCAACCTTCCACCTTATGAAGACCGTCTGAAACTGATCGACTTACAACCTTTAAGTAAACGTCGTGATGTTTCCGACATTCTCTTTATTCATCAGCTAATAAGTGGTGCCATAGACTGCCCTTCAATCCTGCAATCTTTACCCATCTATACCAATCCCCGCAACCTTAGGTCCACTCCCCTTTTCCGACTCGACCGCCAGCGCACAAACTACGGTCAAAGTGAGCCAATTACCAGGATGCTACGAAAAGTCAACGACCTTTCCTCCTTTGACTTCCATCTGAGTAAATTATTCCTTCACAAAGCCTTATATCTTGATCCCGCCCATGTTGATCGCCTTTCTTAATTCTTCTTCCTTCCAGCCCGTATCTACTTTAATTAGAGCTCATATTGACTTCGAAATAATTTTAATAAATCGGAAGAGTTCCCTTTATATTCTGCTTCCTTATTTGTGAGAAAGTCATGAGGCTATGACGTAGCTAGTTTTTTTTTGTATTGGTTTGTTGCACTTTGTTGGGTTAGGTTAATGTAATTTTTGAAATTAAGGAAGTTTTCTAGATAGTGATAAAATCTAGAGTAGGATGTGTCAATTCGATTTTCCTCATGCTGCGGATTGTTCGCGGAGGACTTCTTTAGCAAGTGATTATATAAGTATTAGAGTGTGGTTAAAATTGTCTTAATTTTTAAACTATCTAATTGTGAAGAAAAAGTGTATCAATGATCACTTTAAAAGATCAAAAAAAGTTTTCAGTGATTTTTCCATGCCATCTATTCCTGTCACTGCGTCATACACATAATTGGAAAGTAGATATCAGGACCTCAAGCAAGCTAATCCGTCAGAATTATATGTCTTACATGACGGAAATGTAATTTAAATATATCTCTAAAGAGTTATCCATAGGAATTCTAAATCCTTTAATAAGATTCACTAAAAGATTCCAGTGAAAACTTTGTTAGTATATAGTTGTTTTTGCTCGATTATTATAGATTTGTGCCAAAACAGCAAATTTCAAATTGTTTGTGATTGGAGGTATATCTATTGGCAACTTTTATAATTGAAAAGTTGTCTTAGAATTTCCCCAGTTTCTAACATAAAACAACTGAAGGAGCAATATTTAATTGTATATATAATTAATTTTATTATTATTTTATTTATTTAATTTTAATCATAGTATTTTGTAATCGCTCTATTTTCGAAGTTCTAGATGCTCATATCTTGTTGGATCAAGTTCACGAGGCGCAGTCTCATGGATAAATTATTAATGCATATATAAAAGCGGATCAAATTTACTAAAGAATTTGTTATCGAAGCCCGAAATGAATGTGGACACTATAGATGAAGTGATGACAAATATTAAGGAGGTAATTTTGTGATATTTATCATGTATAGCGTCGTTTTTATGTTTTCTAAAAGATAATGGACATGCACGATGAAATTTAGCATTCAATGAGATCGGTAACAACTGATGCTGCGGAAGGTTCACTGTTGGAGCAGGAACTTAATGAGATACCTGATTTTAACGAACAGCAGCTGGAGATAGAAGCAATGAATACCCAAGTTGGAGCGACAATACAAAATCAGTAGAAGTTTCAGAGGATGAATATCTTCTTGAAAAAATAGGAAAACTGGAGATGGAAACAGAGGCGCTACCAACAAAGTCAGATAAGCTGACGAAGCCACTGCAAGCATCATAACAATTTGAAATTTATTTTATTTCATACAAATCCGTGGAGATGCAATACTGTTCTGATATTATTTTTAAGAGAAATACTTATATAAAAGACAAAACATGTTGAGTTGAAGAAAAAATTTTTTTTGCTAGACGAATGTCTCATTTATTGATTTTTTAAATTGCTGAATATCTAAAAGTGTAGATTTTGTGAACTTTATATCTCTCTTTTAATTAAAAGCAATCATAAAAATTGATGTTTTCCATTAAAAATTTTTTCTTTCGATATGTCTATAATTTATACTCTTATTACAGGTTTCAGGTACAAACCCATAAACTTTTCGGTCGAGAGGTCCTTCCTGAGCTGGCTGTAAAAAGATCTGGTCGAAAAAATGCTGTAATACAGGAAAATGGACCACAAAACGATTTCTATACCTCCAAGTCGAAAGTATGGTCTTTTTCTTTAGTTTCAGGACCTTATCCTTGTCTAAATTGGGATCTGACTTCAGATCCTGGTAGAGGAAACATCCTAGAACATACTACAAAAAAATTCGGTCAAAAAAGTCCTTAAAGCAAGAAAAATAAAACCAAAAACTCAGTCGAAATGCGAACACCTTATTTTCCAAGATTGGCAGCATATTATTCAAATGACTTAGTTCTTTTTACCTATATAAATTATAAACAAATATTGTTTTATTTTCAGGAAATAGGAACATACTTTTTTAAAGCAGCTCAAACTTAGAAGTTAAGAGTAAAGTACCAAGAGGGAGTAAAGTTTCAAAGGGTTAATGTTCTGAACAAAAAGACTAAATTCCAGTGTTAGTAGCGGTTCCTTTTGAGTGGTGTAGTTATATTAGGCTTGAAGGTTCTTCTAAATACGAACCAGAGCTTGGACTCATTTCTGTTGTCGCCTACGAGTAGTGATGTGACACGTATTCACTTCACTGACTTAGTCAGAGTCCATTAGTAATCATACTGCATGCACACGCGCAACACATCATTAGACCAAAACAGTGTACAATACCCCCGAACAACTAACATAAGTACAACATCTCTTTTTAAAATCATAATTCTGCTCATCTACAAAAAGTTCAACCAGAACACTATCATAGGATGATACAAGCACAGTAGCATCCCATTTGTGCCACTTTCTTTTTTTCCTTATCACCAAGTAACCTTTAAATGCCTTCTGACCTCCCATACTATGGCCTGTAATGCTTTGCTTATTTGGTATAATTGGAAAGTTTTCATTAATCACTGAAATAAGCGCTTGTTACATAACTGAACATCCGATAATGCTAATCCCATGGACATCTACATAAAAACCAGCACCAGAGCCGAAATAATTGAATCGTCCTGTACAGGAATATCAACATTTCTTGAAGATGTGTCAGGACAAACAATGCACATACCATTCTGGGCTACATACTTTTGTGCACCTGCTTTTCGAACGAAATTTTCTTCAGTACATGTTAGCCCACTTAACCTGTAAATAACTGGAACCTTTTTCTTTTCCTCAACTTCGGAGACGGAGTTGGATCAATGCGTTGCGCGGCAAGACCAACATGCCATAGGTCCCGGGTTCGAGCCCAGATGACCGTGAGCTTTTATTAAGAAATTAAAATATTCCACTCCGTCTCTGGGCTGTTGTCTAGCTCGCAGCAATGCAAACAAGACTCAAGTTTCCTCACTTCCCTTACCCTAATTTCCCTTCCGGCCAAAACCATGCTAACGCATCAAAGGTTGTCCCCTAGGATTTGGCCACATCGTATAAAAAAAAACAAAAACTTCTGGTGGAAGATAGAGAGCAAATTTCATATTACAAGCTAAAACTTTTGAATGACGGGAAAAGACTTTTTGGTATCCTCCGAAACATTTGCTGCACGATACCTGTGTTAAGGCCATATCTGTTGGAATAATTCGGCCGGAAAGCTGATAAAGTTTGTTGTGTCTCAATGTAAAGGTCAAAAGTGTATAGCTTAACTATGCAGTGATAAAAGCTTAATAGAAGTTAAATGTGAATTAAGTAAATTAATTAATTACCTAAACAGTCGGATTTAACTTCAGTAATCTATAAAATAGCCTCGAAATCAATACTCGACTAAAAATTCCATCGATCAACTGATACACAGCCGACAACACAAACTTTGACATTTTATCTAAGGTGAAAATTTCTGAGCAAATGTCAGAGCTTTGATCAAAATTACCGAAAACGTCAGAGGATTGATTTGGAAAAAAAGACAGTGACGACATCCTTGGTGGTAAAATGGCCGAAATGTCATGTCTCCCCGGCTTGTATCTAGAGTAGGCTGTGGTTCAATGTGACTTTTGACAGCAAAACTGCTAGATTCAGTGGACCACTGATTTTCACTTTCTGACACTGTGGTTAGTTTCAGTGGAGCCAGTTTTACAACTACAAACGTAAAATGTTTTGACAGTTCGAATTGTCAGACGGTTTTTTAGTGGTTTACAAATTGGTTTATAAGCGATAAATTTTCATATAACAATATTTTAAAATGTTTAATAATAGATTTTTGCTGTCGTCCTGAAAGAGTCCCATCGAAAACGCACCAAAGTGTCATCTGCTTTCAAGTGCTAAACCAAAGACTAATAGGAATCTTTGGCTAAACCTTAGAGTATATAACTATAAGGAGAGGCCCTAAAGCCAAAAAACCTCGGCACTTTTCTTAATGTAGTTGAATCGTTGAGTTGTGTTTGTTTTCGTCATGGCAGTAGTAAAACAGCGGCATTTCTAGAGGAGGGCCAACATAAATTGGAAATTAGAGCGTAATCGCATTTTACAATTGCCCCAAGGCGAATTATTTTCGTTTTTTTAGCAAATCTATATGACGAAATTAAATAAAACTTTTAAACATTTTAATCACGAATTTAAGTTTTAACTGTCCCTTTATAAAAGTTAAATCACGAGCCACTGTGTTAGCTAAGGAGAAGCAAAAAATGCGATGCGATAGAAAATGTAAACAAACTAAGAACGCCAAGAAAACTTCACTTTTCTTTAATTTCCGTTCCTGTTCCTAGCATGTCAATGAAATCATATCAAGCTTAAGAACTAACAAAACATTATTTAAATCAAAAACTTCCCTAAAAAACGATATCCCACGTGTACAACGCCAATAATTTGCAAAACACAAAACCGCGCACTTCATCTCAAAAATATCACTCTTGAAATGCACTGTCTATACTTTAAAAAGATAAAAGTTATTAGCTTTAAAGTTTTCTAATATATTTCACTAAAATAAGAAATTAATACACTCGGAACTTTATATGGAATTACAAAACAAAATTGTTAAACCATCGGAATATTCACGGTAATAACTTTGAGAGTTCGCAAATTAAGGAGAAGAGCTCTCCGTCCTCACCTCACCTAAAGCCAAATGCCGATCACACGTACACGGTTTCGCAGATTAGGGTCTTTTCTGTTGTTATATAATCTAAGGGCTAAACCAACGCCATCTTGATAACTACAGGTCGTAAGGTAGAGCCAGTTTTGCAACGTGACGTCAAACTATGAAGGAAAACATGGAAAAGTCGAAATTCTGTCTTCTGTTCTTAGTGGTCGACGCTTCGGATTATGGCATCGAAGCGGTTGTGCAACAAAAATGCAACAACGATTGGCAACCATTAGGCTTCTTTTCTGCAAAATTATCAGTCGCTCAGATGAAATACAGTACTTATGACCGAGAGCTACTAGCAATCTATAATGGGTGTTTTCGAGTTTGCTTCCGAAGCATGACTTCGGGGACATAAGGGACATGTCAGAACCGCATGAATTGCTTCCAACACGGCTCCTGATTCTAAGGGTCACGGTTCGTGTTTTTGTTTAAAGGAGGCAAGGAACGTCAAACTCGAATATGACTGATATACGCAAAAATATTCAGTACATTTCTATGCTTATTTGTTGCTTTTAATAAAAAATTATTACTTCGCCTGCATTCATTTCACTATTCAAACAGAAAGAAGCAAAATTATCAAAATAAATTTGTCAAACGAATTATGCCGAACGTTTTCTTCAATTAATCGCATGTGCTTCTTCTTGTTTATATGTCATTTCCTTCGGGGTCATGAGTGCCCCTGCTCATCAGCAGGGGCCATCGGTGCTAGCACCGGGGACATTAGGTAGCAAACTAAAACACGAGTTTAATGGCTCCGGAGTCATGAGAGTCATGACTCTGTAAACTCGAACACGACTTGTCCGGCACGTCAAGCAGGATCTAGGTTCGTGCTCTACAGCCATTGAAAGAAACTTTAAACTCATTGGCTCAGTTTCCTCTGATCTAAAGTGTTTAACTTCAAAAGGCTCTCTCGGCTCTTCTTTTCATCCGTCCGACGCCATTGCTGCATCTGTTTCGGATTCTGCTTCTTCAGGAACTACATCACCGAATAGGAACTGCCCCACTCGCCGGGATTCAACATCTGCAGCTCCACCTCAAGCAACCGAGAAAGTGGTTCCTGCAGCACCACCTCAATCAACCGAAAAAGCGGTTCCTGCAGCTTCACCTCAATCAACTGAGAATGTGGTTCCCGCAGCTCCACCTCAATCAACCAAGAAAGTGGTTCCCACAAACTCGCTTTCCTCCTTGGCGCAGCCTGCTCCAGATGTTGATGCTACTGTTGGTTCGATCGTGCCCCAGATGGCGACGGGTACTGGTGTCGTCATCAATGTCTCTCCGCTAGTGTCATCCCAATCCAACTCCACCGCACCTACGATTAACAAATTTGGCACCACCTAGTCGATATTGGAATGAGAACAGAGATTAAAGAAACTAGGCAGCAAATTCTCATCCTTAAGGGTGCCCCTCACAACGCCACCGTTTCCTGGGTACCTAGCTTTTTTACCCGGAATTTTGCATTCATCCCCGTTAGCTGCCTGAAGTTACCCTTGGACGCAAGGAAATTCAGCAACTTCAAGATCTCCATCCCGAACAAGTATGTGTGGCTCATCAGTAACCCCACCAGCAAAATCTTCACTCTCGGGACGATCGAAATTTCCAACTGGACTACGAAGTATGTTAAGTTTAACCCTAAGCCCTCTGCATCTAACCCTAAATTAAATTCTAATAAAGCAAATCCTACTTACTATCCCAAAGGTAATTCCAAACGTCCTTCTCCCATACCTAAATTTAGTATTCAGCCTAATCGTAAGAACATTAGCACTAGTAACAACATAATCTCTCATCACTCTTCCACACCAAGTGATCCAAACTCCAATTGGCAATTCAAAATGGGTGCATTTCCAGACTTTAAACTAAGTAACCGAATCAATTATCCTAACTTTATTTATTCTCACACCCTTAACCCCTCAGATCCACTTACAACAAAGCCCTCGAACACATCCATCCCAGCCGACAACCCTATCACCACTGTCTCGAATTCTGTATATCCAGCGCATCCACCCAACCACGCACTCCCAACTTCTTCCGAGTGCCCACCTAGCCACAAGCCATCATCTTCCGACCACCCCACCACCTCTTCTTCGATTTTCGTCTGTCCCACCCCTATTCTGCATACACCTAACCTCGCACCCGCTACTTCCTCCGCATGCCCACCTAATTGCAAGTCATCATCTTCTTTCACTATCGCCCCTTCTCAAACTTCTTCTACCTCCGCTAACCCGCCCCTTGAGCTAACCAAAACTCCTACATCCGAACATAACTCATTTATTGATCCCCTATTCCCACCTACAGTTAAATTGACATTGCGATCTGCGGATTCCAACGATGGACGATACCTCTTGTCCCGTTTTCGGGACCGTCGCATTTACGAAAACGTAAGTCTATTTCTAGCTTATCTGCACGACAAACCAAATTCCGTCTGTATTGACGGTAAAACCAGCACAAACGTCATGTTAAGTATACACCAAGAAGGCCTACTCACAGACCCAACCGTCTTACACCAACTTTTCACTAAGTACCATGAATCATTCAATATCCCTTCCCATAAGGTTTCAGAAGATCTATCCACCTATGCTGCATACGTCAGTTCTCGCCGCATTTCCCATCTCCAAAAAAGTCGCAACGACTCCTTAAACTACTTTCGTTCCTAACCCCTCCGCTTTCTCTATTTCTGACTTCCCCCCTAATGCACCTGTGGTCTCTGATCAAGTACCTCTCCCCAGCAGCTTGTCAGTCTATTACCAGAAAGTAAGAGGACTTTGTATAAAAACATCCAATATTTTTCTTAACTCCCACAAATTCCCGCACGATATCTTTGTCTTAACTGAAACCAATCTTACAACAAGAATTCTCGACAACGAATATATATATATATATATATATATAGGTATATATATATATATATATACCATTTTCCGTGTCGACGGTTGTGTAGGCACCAATGATCCACCAGGGCGCGGGGTTCTCATAGCTGCTCACAACCGTTATGACGCCACCCTGCTAAAGACCTCCGACTCTACAATAGCAGAATTTGTATGTATAAAAATAGCACTAAATAAGTGTCTTCTGTACATCCTCTGTTGTTACATTCGCCCCTCTCAACCTTTAGACGCCTACGATCCTTTGATTGAAGCGATCGATACCCTGCTTGAGAACGCTAACGCGTCCGATGAATTTATTTTATTGGGTGACTTTAACCTCCCCCGTATTCAATGGTCGTTGTCTGAGGACTGTTCACACTTTGTCCCCCTAAACGCCTCTTCCGCCAAAGAAGCCTTTTTTACCGATCAGCTCTCTGTTTCTGGTCTCTTTCAAGTTAGTGGAATCAGAAACTTTCTGAACAGAGAATTAGACTTAATCTTTTCCTCAGACCCAGTTAACTCGGCTGTCGCGGAAAGCGAACATCTCCTCTCCTCCCTCGATCGTCACCATCCTCCCCTGTTCCTCGTTTTCTCCTACGAACACCCTCACGCCCTTTCAAGCTCCGAGTCTTCTCTTTCCTTCAATTTTCGTAAAGGCGACTTTGAAAAATTAAATCACTTGCTCCTCAACTCCAACATTGGCAATATCCCTCAACATCTTCCAATAGACGTTGCTGCAGAGGCGTTTTATTCAGAAAAACACGCTTGCCTTTCACAATCTATCCCTCTTCTTTCTCGTAAAAACTGCTCCTCATCCCCCGTTTGGTACGACAAAGAATTACGCTCTCTCAGCAACAGGAGAAATAAACGTTGGCAAACTTTTCTTCTGATCCAGACTGAGTCTGACTACTCTTCCTACTTGTCTGCTTACACCTCTTTTTCTGAACGTTGTGATACCCTCTACCATGAGTACCTCCAACGGATGGAAACTAGCCTCATATCCGACCCCAACTGCTTTTATAGCTTTATTAATTCTAAGAAGAAATCCAATGGTTACCCTTCCACCCTAAAGCTCGAGAATACCTCTTCATCAGATCCTCAGGTTATCGCCAACCTCTTTGCACACTTCTTCAGTAAATCTTTCAGCGACAATTCGCTCCCACCTGACCTTAGCTACTTTTCATTCTTGGACAAATGCACTCAAACGTCGTTTACATCTTTTGACCCTGACCCCGAACAAATCGCCGCCAGTATTAACGGGCTTGCGGATGACTTTCACCCCGGTCCTGACGGCATTCCGGCCATAGTTCTGAAAAAGTGTGCCATGCATCTAGTTCAACCCCTTACTTTGCTTTTCCGCCTCTCGGTCACTCAAGGGGTTTTCCCTCAATTATGGAAAAACTCTTATATTATTCCCATCTTCAAAAAAGGCTGCAAGAACGATGTATCCGACTACAGACCCATTGCTAAATAATCATCAATACCTTAACTATTCGAAAAATTGGTCTATGATTCCATGTTCTTCCACTGTAAGTCTATTTTCTCCCTCTCCCAGCATGGCTTCCTCAGAGGTAGATCTACAACCACCAACCTTACCGAATTCGTCTCCAAGACACTATGTGCCCTGGAAAACGGTAAAGATGTTGATGTTATCGCCACCGATTGTAGTAAAGCCTTTGACAAGATCTCCCATAGCGTTATCCTGTTTAAACTAGATCGCCTAGGCTTCCCCCCCAGATTCATCTCCTGGATTCAGTCCTATCTCAACGACCGTCAATACAATGTTCTTTTCAGTTCATCCATTTCTAATCCCATTGTCGCTCGTTGCGGCGTCCCTCAGGGCAGCCACCTCGGTCCATTAATTTTCATCCTTACAATTAATGATGTTGATTGTGTCATAAAATACTCAGAGCTGTCCATTTATGCTGATGACATGGAAATAATTAAACATATCTCCTCCACAACCGACTCTCTTCTTCTTCAAAATGACCTCGATTCATTCACCACATGGTGCATGAAAAACTTTCTTGAGCTCAATGTCTCTAAATGCCAGTCCATCTCTTATTCCCCCAAGCGTCTTACCAACACCCCGAGAACATACATGTTAACCAACGTACCAGTCCCTATCGTTACCTCTTTGTGTGACCTAGGAATAATCTGTGATAGTGGACTAAATTTCCGTTCCCATATTGATAGCATAATTAACAGAGCTAACTCCGCGCTAGGGTTTGTGAAGCGCTGGTCTAGAGAGTTCTCCAATCCTTATGTTTCCAAATCCCTCTATATTTGCCTCGTTAGACCTCTCCTTGAATATGCCAGCCAGGTTTGGTCACCCACGCAAACGACCCACATTAACAGAATTGAATCTGTCCAGCGTAGGTTCATTCGCTTTGCTCTACGTGATCTTCCATGGGTAGATAGATTCAACCTTCCACCTTATGAAAACTGTCTGAAACTGATCGACTCACAACCCCTAAGTAAACGTCGTGATGTTTCCGACGTTCTCTTCATTCATCAGCCACTAGCTGGTGCCATAGACTGCCCTTCAATCCTGCAGTCTTTACCCATCTATACCAAGCCTCGTAACCTTAGGTCCACTCCCCCTTTCCGACTCGACCGCCATCGCACAAACTACTCCTTTGACTTCCATCTGAGTAAATCATCCCTTCACAAAGCCTTATATCTTTATCCCGCCCATCTTGATCGCCTTTCCTAATTCTCCTTCCTTCCAGTTTATAGTTATCATAATCATAGCTTATATTGTAGCTTACATTATCTGTTATGAATTATTGTTTATTTTAGTTTGTAGTATTTATTTTGTTATTTTGTATTTTTTATGTAATAGCTTGCATTAAGCTTAAAATAAATAAATAAATAAAAGCGCTCAAGGGCTCAGTAAATTTGGTATGCAATCAAAGGTCGAGTTACAATCCATTACAAAACTCGCAAGACTTAAGTGATAACACTCCAATACAGAGAACATTAGAGCCAGTGAATGATGATCCACCACAAAATAGCCGAATAAACCAAAGGGTGTCTTTTCAGCCAGTGCTCAAGAACCCGGGAACATTGGCAAATACTAACAAATCAGACATAAGACAATCCGACAGTTAATGACAACAATATTATAAATCGAACCGTAATATTTGATCCAACAATTAGATTTTCACCAGGTGGAAACACATATTTCCCTATCAGAAAGACAAGACAAGACTCCATCACCACAAAACCTCCCCGTCAAATCCTAAAGGCCGAAACACAATGCGAGCAACGCAACATTTTGCGACGTAAAAAACGCTGTCATTTGATTTCAAAAACACGTGAATGCATCGGGCAAAGTGCAATGCGGGCAACATAACATTTCACGGCGTAAAATTTAAATGAAAATAGAAAATTTGTTGGTCACAGTGGGCCCGTTCAGTAACACGATATTTTGGGCTACGTTCGGCTGTGTCGTTTAACTATTATAATATTTGTTTTTATCGTTTTAACTGAACTAATTACCAGACATTCAAAGTGTTTACAAATAAATTTTATTAAAGTGTCATCACAATAATAAATAAATCCCGAACCCACTTTTTTCTATAACCGCTATTTTTTCGGTACTCCTCAAAAGCCTCTTTCTCTTTTTAATATAATTTTTGAATTTGTTGCCATTGTTAATAAAATTAAACCAAAACAACACAACTGTCAGAATTTTTTTCCAGAATGACATTTCTTTACGATCCTCGTGTTGCCGTCATTGTGCTTTCACGGGCGTACTTGTTGCCGTTTTTTACGTCGTAAAATGTTGCGTTGCTCCCATTGTGTTTCGGCCTTAAGGATTCGCTGGCGGGGGAGTATTGTGGTGACAGTACAATTTTAGTGACAGTACAATTGTAGTGACAAAACCACTTTAACAATTGTAACGTCTTATTATTTTTGGCTACGTTCGTACATTCAAATTACTTGTTGTAAGTGCTAACTTAGTAGGTCGGAACAATTTTGTTTAAACAAATTATGTATATAAAGCGAGAAAATTGTTCCATAGGTTTAGTCTTTCAATCAGTCTCTAAGAATATTGTATCAAAATATTGTTTAAATAAAAATAATACAAAAATAATCAAATTAATTTTTAATAAAATATAAATAATAAATTTAATTTCAATCTAGGCAAGTCCTTTAAATAGGCAAACTCAAGCAAACTTCTGGAGTTCTGTCCTCTCGAGGCCCCTTGGAGTTCTGCCCTCTCAGGGCCCCTTTTTTGGAAGTGAAGGACCCCGAGACTATACTGTCGTGGGTACTGAAGGTAACCCAGTACCCACAGACATTTCTTTTGCGTATAGCTAATATATTTCGGCCGACGATAACTCACGCATTATTAAGCTAATGGCGCGTCAGTAGAATAAAATGCTAATAATGTAGCTTTGCATTATTGAGTTTTGGTTTCCTCGAATGCATTTATTGCTTTTTTTGACTAGGTAATTTTTTTCTTACCATCTTTTTTGTCACCCTTTAAGAATAACGTCGTAATTCTTTTACTGTCTCAGGAAGTTTCATAGGGTTGATTATTTCAACACGCTCTGGTAAAGGTTTGATACCTTTATTTGAAACTGAATGTACGAGAAATTTCACTTCTTCTGTCATAAAATTGCATTTGTCTAAATTGATGGCGAGACCATATTTTTCAAATTTAACAAAGATTTGATTTAGATGGTCTAGGTGTTCAATATCAGATTTAGAATATTAATATGTCGTCGAGGTAAACATAACAAAAGGGTAAATCGCGCAATACTGTGTGAATAAATCTTTGAAAAGTTTGGGTATACATAAGCCGAAAGTCATCCGTGGGAATTCAAAGTTTTGGGAATATCTGAAGGTGCTACTGGAATTTGGTGGTAAGCTTTAATCAAATCAATTGTCGAAAAGATTTTACTTCCTTCCAATTAATTTGCAAAGTCCTGAATATATTGAATTGGATATATATCAGGAGTCATTTTAGCATTAAGCCTTCTGTAATCGCCACAAGGTCTCCGTTCACCGTTGTTTTTCTTCACCAGGTGAAGTGAAGACGACCAAGGACTATCAGAAGGGCGACAGATCCCTTAATCCAATAAGAATTGGAATTCCTTTTCCTTTTTCCTCCGGTTAGTCGGCGAACTTTCGAAGCTATGGGTTGTCCTTCAACAGGAATATAATGTAAGACTTCATGTTTGAGTTGTGTTGTGAAATTACTTTCGGTTGTAACTGATTTGAATTTTTGAAGTAATTTATATACCTTGGAATTTAGAGATGGATCAGTATAGATTGCTAATGATTCTGAGGGACCAGTAACTGCTTTAGCGTTTGACCGTAATGAAGTAAGATTATCGATAACTACCTTATTCTTCAAGTCCACTAATAATCCGAACTTTTGCAATAAATCTGCACCGATAATAGGTTTCGAAAAGTCAGCAATGATAAAATTCCACTTAAAATTTCGACGTAAACCTAAATTCAAAGTTAATAATTTTGCTCCATAAGTATGTATGATTGTTGAATTGGCTGCTAACAGTTTAAGACTGTTAGAGCTACTGATTTTTGAAGGAAAGTTCGGTATGACTGAAATGTCTGATGTTATGGTCGCTGCGAAATTGTCCGCTTGGAAAATATAGTTTCCCACAGCAAAATCGATGTTCGGCATAACGAACACCTAAAAATCCCTAAGTCGGCAGAATTTAACTAAACTGCTCTTTAATAAACCCCAACGCCATCTTTTGCAATGACTGCTAAACGGCGTACCTAAAAACTTAATAGGGCCACGACTATGGATTCATAAAATCATTTGTCGTTCAACACTCTCTCAACGCCAGAAAATACAAGTAAAACTGTCTTTGGTCAAGTAAAAATTGTCTGCCATAACCGGTTTCTTATTCATCCGCATTTTAGAATAAAGAACTAGAGGAAGCGCTATACCGTGTAAAATTCCTATCCGTGTGTGAAGCTATACTAAAGTAAAGCACACTAAAAAGAGCGACAAATATATTTCGTACTGTCAAATGGTGTTTACATTTTGTGCGTGAAAAAGTTTCCTCGAATGAATTAAGTTTAATTTTGTTGAAGTAGCTCCTTCTAAAGCCTTGTGTAGTCACACTAATAAAGTTATTAGGCTATTGTGTGATTTTTGTGAACCGATTTTTCTTTAACACCCGGAATTGGTATGAATTAATCAGCATGAAGTGTTCGGTTTTTAGTGCGTAAATATATAGAAATAAGATGATGGGAAGTCGTTTTTCCTGCAGGTGCATAACTTGAATTGCTTCTAAATTCATTCTATAAACAGGTGAAGTTCAATTAACACCTCAATTTATGAAAAAAAAGCAAAAGTTTCGGAATAATATTTGTGAGGTTAACGTGAAAATTCATTTTAATGTTTTGGGTCTCTGGCACTAGGAAGGTGTCAAACAAAATTTTTGGGGGGCAATTTTTAGGAAATCTTAAATAAAATTTAATCAATAAAAACCAAAATTGATGAATCGCTTGACATATAATGTAGCGTCAAATTTGATATGCAGCTTAAATGTTTTATTCAGAGAAGTTGAAATCGGATTATTCTTTAACGAATTATCAAGATTTTAAAGTTACTTTTGGCCCCACATTGAATCGGACTTAATTTACGCCTGAATTGTTGCTACCACTACATCTCTTGAAATTCTACTACAGAGGAAGTTTGCTTCGCTGAAATCGGGTTACAGCTCTTCTCTGGTTCTTTATTCTAACATCCACATAGGCGACCATAACAAGTACCGCTCAGTTCCGAAGGCACACATGCAAACATGCCAGAAATTGCAGGAGAGAGCAAAGTCGAAGTGAAACCGACAACGGTCGTGAGAGCGAGACGCGTGAACAGGCGGGAAATAGTGTTATGAAGTGAGAGTGGAAACAAAACACGCCAACGGAAAACTGCGAGTGTGTGTGTGCATTGGAGGGAAAAGCTGGCAAAGACGACGTCGATGGTTCTTTTTGGAAGTAACCTCCGAAACAGCAAGATCAAGCTGGGAAAAAAAATACGGGAAAAATACGGAGTGGAAAAGGGAATTGTACCGGGGACCTCGTGGCAGGACTGCGCCCAAAAGGATTGGAGCCGTGGAGGTTGTCCAGACGCAACAGAAGGTAAGAAATCGTAAACAAAATTAAAACAAATTAAACAATTAAAGAGAATGGAATTTATGCCTGAAATCTTATTTTTAGCCAAAGAGACGAAAAGGAGAAACAAGAAAGTTAACAGTCGAAACCAAAAAAAAAGAAATCGTCACCTGTGAAAAATCAACAAAGAAGAGAAAGAAGTTTCCAAAAGACAAGCAAACAGAAGCCAAAGAAAGGAAAAGAAGAAGAAAAAAAAGGAAAATTTATGAGGCGCACGCCGTCGGACGCCTCGACGCAGGCGCAACTTTAAAGGGAACGGTGAGTCCGTTCCATAAAGGAACGTATTATTTAGTTAACAGTGACTTCAAGACGGAAAATTGGAAAATATGTGTTAAAGAAGTAGAGTAGTATCCTTACGGATGTAAGCAATACTTCCAGAAACTGTTTTTTTTTATATTAAGAATACTAGGCTTGAAAATATTTACTGCCGAGTTAAAACTTGATTAGAAATATACAACAAATGCAAAAAAACTGTAAGAAAAAAAAGGGACATGGTTTGAGATTCGACGTGTGTCTATTTCGTTTCGACAGCTAAATTTGTGAACTTTTCGTCGACTTTCTAAGACAATACCTATTAAAATTTATTAGTTTTACTTGCCGTAGACAGTTTACAGCATATTTTAACAACTAGGATGTGCAGTTTCGTATTTTCGGGAAAGTATGGTGGATTGGTGTTAAAGAACACTTCTTAGAGTATTCGCCAGTGACATGATAGTTTACATTTAGTGAATGAACATTTATCACATTCAAGTTGATACAAAAATTGAACAATTTAAAAACTAACAGTTAATAAAACTGTTATAAATAATGGAAACATTGAAATCATCGCAAAAAAGATAAGACTTAGCTCTTTTTCCCAAAGGATATGAGATAGTATGTCGTCTATAACAGCAGTAAATGTACCTAAGGCTACTGAACAAACTTGGACGTAGCACGTTAACACTTACAAGTATACTACGACCCGGGAGGATTTGACCCAGGAACAAGGATTCATAGCTGCCGTAAGAAGCACGTATTATTGGATTCGTCTAAGTGGGAAATCGTTTTAGTGAACAAACGCGGAGCTACGAACACTCTAAGTGATTACAATTTGCCGCGCTAAATGAACGAACAATTTGCTGTAGTCACAGCATCCCATTTTACGAGCAACGAATAAGAAATTGAAAAACACGCTCAACCACAGTTAATTTAGTATGAAATGAAATGGAAGTTGAGCTGAACTACTGACGGGGACGGACGTGCCGCCGTGTCTTGCTCCCCAATAAATTTTTAAAGCGGTTGCGAAAGCGAATCGAATTAAAAAATTTTAAAGTGCTAGTGCCATCCTGCCGAAGTGAAGGGCTTTTATGCTCTATTTGAAAGCACAGTCTAGTGAGTCCGTTCCTATTTATTTTATTTTTTTCCATCCAACATTCAATGTAGTAAAATCGTGCTGCATAGAATGCGTTTAACGGGTCTCCACTGTTGAGCATTTGGCTGCCTTCGTCGAGATCAAAGTTCAGCACAGTAGGCATAATACTGCTGCTGGCTTTGTTTTCACAGAGGCGGCTTTGGTTTGCATCTGTGGATCCCGTTCGTCAGTCCTTGTGTTTGTGTACGTTTTCGTTTGTTTTGTTTTGGGCAAATTAAGACCGGGAAAATGCAAAAATTTGCATTTAATTTTTGCAACATTCGTGGCTTGAAAAGTAACCATTTTTCGGTTTACTGCCACTTGATCGCGGAAAATCCGGCAGTTTTTGCACTAAGCAAAACCAAGGTTGTTTCCGATTCTGATATTAATCAGTATCACATTCCTGGTTATCACTTAGTGCCGCTCTTCTCTCCTCAGAGGGGAATCGGGGTTTATATTAGAAATGATGTGCCATTCTCCCATCTCCCTTCTACTAATCCAGAATTTAATTATGTCTGGATTAGATTTAAACTCTATCGGCACATTATTCACTTTTTTTATACCGCAGCCCGAATATGTCTGACACTGACACTGTGTGCTCCTTCGATAAACTGTCTTCCGATATCGATAAGATTTTGGATTTATCCCCCTCTTCTGAAATCGTTCTTGCTGGGGATTTCAACGTCCACAACACACAGTGGCTCAGGCATTCTTCTACCACAAGCCCGTCTGGAAGACACGTCGAGTTACTTTGGGGCACAACGCGCATCTTTTAGATCTATTTCTAACATCGCATCCAGAAAAATACTCGGTTTCGGTGACGTCTCCCTTGGGTAATTCGGAAAATTGTCTAATCTCCGCCCAATTCTCCATCTCCTCTCTGACAACCCCTAACCTAAACTCCACCAAAAGATTAGTGTGGCATTATAAAAATGCTGATTGGGCGGGACTTAATAAATATCTCAGAGAGCTGGATTGGTCTGATTGCTTTTCTATGAAGGACGTTAATAGAAGCACCGATTATATCTTGAACATCCTATGGTTTGGAATGCATCGCTTTATTCCTTCAAGAACATCAAACCAACTAACACCAATTGGTTCAATAAAGACTGTTTCGCAGCCATTAAAAATAAGGAAGCAGCCTTCCAGGCATATAAATTGTGCCCTTCAGAGGAATTGAGACGTATCTATAGAGATGCGCGGATTATTTGGAATTCAGCAATTAGCCGGGCTATGTTCAATTTCGACCAGAGCATCAGACGGAAGGTATTTTCTACTCAAAAGGGTAGTAAGGGCTTCTGGTCTCTAGTAAAAACCGTAAAGAACAATTTCACCTGTTCGTCAACTCCACCACTCATTTATAATGGGAATGTTTTTACTGACTCATTGGACAAGGCCAACCTGTTTGCTGCTAATTTTGCTGCTAACTCGTACTTGCCACCATCATCGCAGCCACGTCCATCTCCATCACAGTGCATTAGTAGGCAAAAGCCGCTACACTTTCGCACTCGGGAAGTTTTTAGAGTACTTTCGAAACTCGACGTGTCCAAAGCTACTGGGCCTGATATTTTCTCGCCCCTTGTTTTAAAATGCTGCGCCTCTGCTTTGGCTAAACCCCTGCGCAAACTTTTTCACCTGTCATATTCAACAGGAATATTTCCAAGTGTATGGAAACTTGCTCATGTCCAGCCGATACTTAAAAAAGGAGAGGCATGCGACCACTCTAACTACAGACCAATTGCACTAACCTCGATCATATCCAAAGTTTTTGAATCACTCATCAACTCTCAGTTGTTGAAATATCTAGAAAATAACCATCTTGTCAACGATTGCCAGTACGGTTTCCGCGCTGGCCGCTCAACCAGAGACTTACTAACTGCTCTAACGGAGCGTTGGAATAATATATATCCATAATTTCGGTGAGTCCGAAATCGCCTCTCTTGATATTTCAAAGGCTTTTGATAGAGTCTGGCATGCTGCCCTGTTAGCCAAACTTCAAACATTTGGTCTGCACCCAACCCTCGTTAAATGGATAGAGAGCTTTTTGTCAGACCGTTCAATCCGTGTAGTGATTGACGGAGTTACATCTGATTCCTACGAAATAAATGCCGGTGTACCTCAGGGCTCAGTTCTTTCACCAACCTTATTTCTTCTTTTTATTAATGATCTCTTATCCCTTACTCTCAATCCTATTCATAGTTTTGCCGACGACAGCACCCTTGATTTCGCGTACTGATTCTGATTCTGTAATGAATTCACGTGGAAATGCTACAGAATTGACTTCTGGGAACGCATGTTTAGATCATTAAACAAAGACATTTCTATGGTCCTCGCTTGGGGCAGAGCAAATCGTATTACGTTTAATGCATCCAAAACTCAATGCTGTTTAATGTCCCTTAAAAAACGCCCAGTTCACCCCCAACCCATTTCAGTCGACGGAGTGAATATACCCAATCCACCCTCCTAAAGATCTTGGGTATTGAGATATCCAGCAATCTTAGCTGGACTGATCATATATTTGCAATCACTAAAAGTGCGATGAAATGTTTGGGTTTTCTACAGAGATGTAAGAAATATTTCACCCCACCCGACTTAGCGTTGATCTACAAGTCCCACATTAGGCCTAGACTTGAATATAATTCCCATATTTGGGCAGGGGCAGGACACACCGCATTGTCCGCGTTAGACAAAGTTCAGCGTAAGGCTATTAAACTTATTGGCGATTCCTCAATCTCTGAGGGCCTTGACTCTCTGGAGCATCGACGGAATGTCGGTTGTCTCTCACTCTTTTATCGCTATTTCCATGACCAGTGTTCTAACGAAATCGCTAGCCTGATTCCTTGTAAACTCTTAACAACGCGCGATACAAGATCTACAAGTCGCTCCCACCCCTATACTCTCCGGGTCAAATTTGGACGTACCGTCAAATTTCGGGAATCTTTTCTTAGCAGAACAACACGAATGTGGAACAGTTTACCATCTTCTGTTTTTCCCTCGTCTTATGAGCATGAAACTTTCAAACGGGGCGTACATCGACACCTCCTTCACTCAACCTCCTAACCCATTTCCCCCAACCTTAATTCCTTTCCTGCCAAGGCTGTGCTTTAGCATCATAGGGTATCCCCTGAGCTTTGGCAACATCATATATAAAAAAAAAAATAAAAATTAAAAAGTTTATTAAATTATATTTATATTGTACTGCTGATATCATAAACAAATTGAAAAGTGCGCTCAACCACGGTTAATTTAGAATGAAAAGGTTTATCAAACTATATTTATATTGAACTGATATCATAAGCAAATTGAAAAGTACGCTCAACCACAGTTAATTTAGTATGAAAAAGTTTATCAAACTATATTTATATTGAACTGATATTATAAGCAAATTGGAAATACGCTCAACCACAGTTAATTTATTATGAAAAAGTTTATTAAATTATATTTATATTGAACTGATATTATAAGTAATTGAGAAATACGTTCAACAATAGTTAATTTAGAGAGAAAAAAAAGAAGAAAAAAAGTTTATCGTATTAGCTATATATTGATGTAATATTACATTGGTGTTCATTGGCTCTTCACTGTTCTTGCTTTACGAGTCTTAACTTTAAAATAAGTCCGATCGTCGTTCTTCTATGTTTTGGTTGTAATTACTTTGTTTCTTTATTTTATTCTTGTTTGTCGATTTGATTTTTTTTACAGTGATTTGACCAAATTTGTCTCTGTTTTCCAGTCTTCGGATCAGGCCTACGTCCATCTGTTCTGCACCGTCTTCGAACCGAGGTGTTAACTTATTTAATTTATTTATTTTTGTTTCTTTTGTTTTTAATTTATTCCCCCTTTTTATTCTTTATTTATCTTAATTTTATTTCTCCATTTCTGTCGTCGAGTCTTATTTAAATTTTCCATTCATTTGTTTGTCTGTTTTTTTTCCGAATCTAAATTTTCTTGGTTGTCCTATTTCTTCTGACTATTGCTTGTCACTCCTGGCTTTTCTGTTTTTATTTGTCTTCTTCACTTCTGTTGTTCTGGTTTTCTGTCTTATTTTGTCCCTGGCACCTTCTGTTGTTTACTGCTTTTCCTCATTTATTTATTTATTTATTTTTTTTTTTAATTCTGTTTTGTTGTTACCAAACCCGTCATCATTTCGGCCGTCTTTCTTTGCCTCTGTTCTTGGTTTCTGTTGATTTGACATTCTCTCTTTTGTTCTGTTTCTGTGCTAGTTCCCTCACTTTTGTTCATCCGGATTTTTACTTTGTTTTACCAACTGACTATTAATTCATATTTCTTTTATTATTTTGTTATTTATTTTATTATTTCCTTAATATTTTCTGATTTGTTTTTACCACATTAATTTTTAATTTTTTATTATTCTCTCGCTGTTCTTATTTATTTTTCCCCCCTTCTATGGATCTGGCTTCTTACTTTTTTCACCACCTGACTATTGATCGCTGTTGCTTTTTGTTTTTTATCGTTTTCCCTCATTTATTTATTTATTTTTTAATTTTAATTTTTGTTTTTTGTTTTATTTTTACCATATAGCCGCCAGTCCCTGTTACCTCTTTGTTATTTATTATTTCTTTTTACTGTTTCAATTTTAATTTTTTCTACCATTCATTTTGACCATTTAGTTTCTCTTTTTGTTTTGTGCCTTTTATTTGTTTGTTTAACTTTTTTACTTTTTTACCCTCTTGACCCTTATGATGACTGTTTGTGAGAATTGTTCGACTGAGATTACCCGGGAAGGGGTGGCTTGTGACGGTGTCTGTGGTCATTGGTTCCATTCTTCGTGTTTGGGCTCCAATTCTAGGATCAATGGCTCTACTACTTGCAGTGAATGCTCGGACATCAAGCCATGAGATGTCCTTAGGTTAGTGAGGGGCGTGATGGAGGCTTTGTCTGGTGAGTTGGCCCTCGTTGCGGATAGGGTCGGCTCGTTCTTCACCCGTTGGAACGATTTTCAGCTCCTATCTGAGGACACGAATATCATCTCATCCAAGTTAGACAAGTTGCTGGAGATTGCTGGGATCCTGGAATCTAACTCCACCTCCCTCTTAAAGCGATCACATGAGTTGTCGTCTGGGGTTGGGGCGATATCTCACTCGCTTAATGACGTTCAAGCTGTGATCGCTGGCCTTGATCCCTCCATTGCCTCTTCGGCGGGCTCTTCACCGATACTTCCGGTGGTTGATGACATTCGCCGTACTGTTAAGCAAGTGAAGGCTGAAGTTGCTGCATGGTCGGCGGCGGCTTCTGCCAAGGCTGAACTGATTGGGGCCATCGCGGCGGATGTTAAGGCGTTTTCTGCCTCGCCTGCGCCCCTGGCAGCCCCTAGTAGGTCTGACCGTGACTCTGACCTGGAGCGTCAGGACTGTCCACCTCTAAATTGTACCTCCGAGCTCCCGACTGCTCTGGCTCTGGAGGAGGGCGGCCCCTCATCTGGTTTGGATGTTGTGAGCGGTGACGGTGACTCGACTGGCCCTCGCGATGGTGTGACGCGACGTTCCCGCGCTGCCGGTAAACGTGCTCGCCGCCTGCGCGCCACTAATCGCCCTACTTTATCTGGTGCTGCTATAATTGGTGAATCTGCTGGTTCCGAAGGACTTCCTACGCATGGTAGGGCGGACAGCATTCAGCCTTCTCCTTCTGGTGCTAGTATTATTAGACCGGCACAACGGCCCAAATGCATTTTTGTATCTAGGGTTCACCCGGATACCTCTGAGGATGTGATTATCAATCATATTTCTTCTCGGGTTGGCGTTCCGGGCAATATGATCGCGTATAGACGAATTAGCCCCGGTCAGGGCAGTAGTAGCCGTACGTATTCTGCTTCGTTTAAGGTGTTTATCCCGGAGAGCTTTTACACCGCGGCTGTCTCTCGGGAAATATGGCCCCCCGGCTCTATAGTCCGTGAGTTTGTTCCGAGATCTCGAGCATTTCCGGCTTTGCAGCCAAAAAACTTGCCTGTCGGGTCTCCTTCCACTACGCAAATGTGACCGGGTTGCGCTCTAAAACAGCGCTACTCTTCTCCTCTACCTCTGCGTGTGACAACGATGTAGTTTACCTGACAGAGACTTGGCTGTGTGCCGGAATTTCTGACGCTGAATTATTTGGACCCGAGTTTCAGGTCTTTCGCCGAGATCGTCACTTTGACCCGTTCTCTCCTGTCGGTGGTAGTGTTCTGTGTGCAATCAGGGAGGGTATCTCGTGCTCGGTTGTTGACGTTTCTAATTCACGTGATTTGGAGCTCTTGTGCGTGGTCCTGCGACTTCCAGGAGACTGTTTGTTTTGGTTGTTTACATTCCTCCCTGTTCTCCATCTGCAGTTTACGATTTGCTCACGGCGTCCTTGGAAAATTTGTGTGACTCTTTGCTTCCTACGGATGACATCATGATTTTTGGAGACTTCAATCTTCCCACCATAGGTTGGGTGCATTCCCCCGACACTGATGGTCTTTCACCCTCTTTCACATCTGCTCCAACAAGCGCGTTGTCCTTTCTGGATTCCTTGGCCTCTTATGGATTGGCTCAGTGTTGTGACATCGCTAATGATTCAGGTAGATTTTTGGACCTTGTGTTTTCATCTGACCCTGATAGTTTGATGGTGAAGAGATGCATGACCCCCTTGGTTCCAGAATCTCGTCACCACCCTTCGCTTTTGGTTGTCATGTGTTTTGATACTACTGACACTTGTCCTCCTTTACTCGCCGACTATTTTTTCAATTTCAGGCGGGCTGACTTCTTGGCCATTGATGAGTGGCTTACTTCTTGTGATTGGTCTGGCGTGCTGGGTGAGTGCGATGTCGATCTGGCTGTGGGCACTTTCTACGATATTCTCTATGCCTTGGTTTTTTTTTATTTTATTGGTTGTGTTCCTATTGGCATCTCTAGGTCGGGATCCACTAAGTTGTCTCGCCCATGGCTAGATGGTGCCTCACGTCACCTGAGGAACTTGAGAGGCAAAGCTTGGAGGAGGTTCTGTGCATCGGGTAGTCACGATGATTACCTAGCTTACTCTAATCTCAATCTCCAGTTTTCTGCGCGCGTGCAGGTCTCATATTCTGAATACCTTTCTAATGCGAGAGTCATGCTGCGTACTGACACTAAACAGTTCTGGAGGCTTATTAACTCGAAGCGCAATTGTGACGCTTACCCCTCCTCTCTGAGGTACCACGACTGTGAGAGTGACGATTCTCTAACAATTGCCAGTCACCTTCTGTGATTCCACCTGTGATATCTCCGCTTCAGATTTTACCCATTTGACGCGGCTCCCGCCAACTTCCCTTGAGGCCAAGGACTTAATATTTGACGAAGCACTTATTGCTGATCATCTTTCTAACTTGACTGGCGGCTTCTCGAGTGGTCCTGATGGTATCCCTGCTTCCTTTTTTAAGGGTTGCCGATCATCTCTTTCTCGTGTTCTTTGTTATTTGTTCAATCTTTCTTTACATTCTGGCCGTTTTCCAGCGTTGTGGAAGTCTTCCTTTCTAATTCCACTCCATAAGAAGGGCTGTAAATCCGACGTTTCTAACTATAGACCGATTGCCAACTTGTGCCATTTTGCGAAGGTTTTTGAGTCCCTCGTTAGTGACATACTTCGATTTCACTGTAGGCCTTTTTTAATATCTTTCCAGCGTGGTTTTCTTAAAGGGAAATCGACGACTACTAACCTTCTTGAATTCATTAATTATTCTTTACCGACCATTGAGGCTGGCAAGCAGGTGGACTGTATATTTACTGATTTCAGTAAGGCCTTTGATAGGATCGATCATGCAATCTTGGTATATAAGCTGTCCCTTCTCGGTTTTCCTTCTTGTTTCGTTAATTGGTTGTCGTCTTACGTGACAGGTCGTACACAGCGTGTCTTGTTTCGTGGAGTCCTTTCCGACCTAATCCTTGTCACCTCGAGGGTGCCTCAAGGTAGTATACTTGGACCACTCCTGTTTGTCATATATATCAACGATGTTTCGCTTCTTTTGTCCAGTAGTAAAATTCTCTGTTATGCTGATGATGCTAAGATTTTCCGCACGGTTTCTCATGAGTTAGATGTTAATCTCCTGAACTCAGATTTGGCGGTGTTTAGCGACTGGTGTCTCCATCAGGTAATCCATCAGCGGCGTTGTCTTGGGTAGGGTTGACAGGGTTAGAGACTTGGGAGTGGTCCTCAATTCTCGTCTTTCTTTCGAGGACCATATTGACTCTATTGTTTCTATGGCTAACTCGATGCTGGGCTTCATCAAGAGATGGTCTAAGGAAATTGATGATCCCTACCTGACCAAGCTTCTATACTGTATCTTCGTTAGACCTATTTTGGAATATGCTAGCTCTGTATGGTCCCCTCGAGGCGCACCTTGAGGAATCACGACTTCCTATTCGTCTCAGGCAACCGTACTCTTTACGGCATGCATGAGCCCGTCACGTCGATGTCCCGTCTCTTCAATCAACACTTCGGTAGTTTCGACTTGGACATATCTAGGCGGAATTTGAAGTGTCTGCTAAGACAGTGCCTTGGCTGATGTGGTGTTCCCTGTCTGGATGTCCGACTGTTACATTTGGCAGTAGTTTTCTATTCTCTGTTTTTGAATTTTATATATATTTTGTAGTAATCTATGTATTTGATGAATCTGTAATGAATAAATAAATAAATGACGAGAGATTTGATTTAGAGGGGAACCTTTTTATAGATAAAGAATGCGCATTCTTTGTGTTATATGATAGACTTTAAAGTGACTTCTAGATGAGATTGAGTCTGGTTATTTTGTTTTTGTAGATAAGTACACATTGTATGAGATGATAGACTTTAAAGTGACCTCTAGATGAGATTAAGTCAGGGTATTTTGTTTTTGTAGATAAGTACACATTGTATGAGATGATAGACTTTAAAGTGACCTCTAGATAAGATTGAGTCAGGGTATTTCGTTTTTTTGTAGATAAGTACACTTTGTATGAGAGCATAGACTTTAAAGTTACTGAAAATTTTCCTTTTCATAGGTACTGTAAGCCTCAGAGCCCCATTGCAGAAGGGGTAAACAGGCCCTGGCCTTAGGTCAGTTGGTCGTGGGCCCTCCCCAGGAGGGGGTAACTCTGTCTCTTACAAAAAAATAAATTTTTTTTCTTCCTCTATGAACTTTGATTAGGCATTTTTTTTCTTCTCTCTCTCTTCGTCATCTCCCTCTAGGGCGGCCATGGCACCGATGGGCGGGTTCCTCGCCATGAGGTGAGTGGCTCTCTCTCTCTCTTCCGAATAGGTGCATTAGAAGGGCATCTAGATGACCAAAGATCCCCTGGGTGCAAAGGGCGGTTGGGGAAAAAGGGCCAAATAAGGGGAGTCACACCATCAGACTCCCCCAACGTACCCGGTGAGTCGGCATGCCTACCGTAATCCCTCCTCCTCCTGTCTTGATTTCCTTATTTTTCTTTTTTCTTGATCTAAGTTTTCATTCCGTATTGCCTTGGTTTTCGTTTACTTTCCTTCTTTCGCGGCTCTTTCGTTTCCCTTTTCTATCATTTTTAGTTCAAATTTTACTTGGTCTGTTTGGTCCCCCCCCTTATCCCATCCTTAGGCATGACTTTTCGATTGTTACGCGACCACGAGCGGAGATGGCATCCCTTTGAACCCCCCCACTTCTCTGCTGCGATAGCTAGCCTACCAGCATGCCATCCTCCATCTCTACTCAAGGCTTCTGCAGACGTTTGACTGTCCGGCGGAGGTGGTGATCCTGACTGTCATCGGCTGATGTTCAGCCGGTGACATTCCGAGTCATAGCCTGCCTTGGGCAATCATCTGACAGCAGGGTTGGTCCAAGGCGCCCGTAACAAGAGATGGCGCCCAACGTGGGGCCTTTTGGCCTCTTCGGAGACACGGCCCTGTGTTGTATATCGGATTTCACTTATAAACATAAGTCATAAAAATCCTAATCCGATATACAACGGGAAGTCAATTATTAGAACAAGACTATGCCGCATATCGGATTTAGCTTATTCAACACGATAAGCCATAAACTCGAATCCATATGCATTCGGTTGAGCCAGCATAAAAATTCAAGTGTAACAAACAAAACATTAAATTACACTTACTGACTCAACCAGCATACGAACCTTCGTAGCATGTAAAATGCTACATAAGCATATTCCCGATAAAGCGCAAGAACGAAAATAATTCGTTCACACGGAAAGCGCTGACAAAACATTTCAAGTACCATGTACCGTACCTCGCCCCGATATACATGGGTAAGGTACAAATTGTACATGGAATACGATCATGACCTCTGCCTACATCGTCTTCTGCCTGAGTAAGAGAGGCAGAAGATCTAACGAAAGAAAAGCTTAAAGCTTTCTTTCATGTAGGTGTACTAATTACACCTAAGTATAATTGATTTTTAGGTAATGAGTTTGGTTTTGAACACGGAAGCGTACGGCCAACAGTGAGTCTGGTTTAAAGCGCGCAATAGTTAAGTCGTAATCGTTTTTAAAGAGTCTGGTTTAAAGCGCGCAATAGTTAAGTCGTAATCGTTTTTAAAGAGTCAGGTTTAAAGCGCGCAATAGTTAAGTCGTAATCGTTTGTACAGAGTCTGGTTGTAAACGCGATATAGTTAAGTCGCGATCGTTTTTAAGCTGGTAAACACGGTCAAAAACAAAGTGAATGTTCGAAACAAACTAATGAATTTAAGTGTAAGCAGTTATTAAATAAGCAAAAGTGTTTGTACGGATAGTAATAAGAAAAAACAAATTTAAGTGTGACCTAATTAAGTAAGGAGTGTTTGTTTATTATTAGACTAGAGTAAATAAAGTGTACCGTAACAAAATTGGGTGTGTGTTTAAATAAAAGCAATCCCCGACGTCCGACAAATAAAAATACATAACAAAAATTGGCGCAGCCGGTAGGATTGAGGAAGCTCTGTTCGCAGAACTGTAAAGGCTTTAAAAACCTCAATCCTGCAAACGAGTCTACGACGGGGAACCATTGACCCCTGCTGAGTCGTCAATTGCTCAGCAAGTCACCCCCAATGCTCGGGGTTTAGTCAGCTCTAACTGCCTCTGTTCCAGGCGAACACGCAGCTATCCCCCTCAACAGCACCGAGTGCCAACGCGGGACCTTAGCGGGCTTCATCCCTGCCCAGAATTCGCCAGAAGTAAGGCTAGAATCCATAACGAGCGGAAGTTAGAAACGACCCTTCTCAAACGGACGACCCAAAGGTCAACGCGTCCGCAACAAATTAGCAGCAGACATCAGCAAGGGCTACTCAAAGGACAGCCAGCCCTGACCAGCAGATCTACTCCAGAGTTTGGGAGGACTCCGAAGACGGCATAAAGCCCCCTTCCAAACTACATCGACAGGGAAATCTAAAAGACGGTTGAAGCAACCCCCCTGCCTTTAGAAATATCGGCAAGGGAACACAAAAGAAGGCTATAAGCCCCCCTTGCCACATTCGGAGCAGATTTAGTGTATGTCAGAGTCGGAGGACTCCCCACCAACAGCAGCTCCTCGAACGAAGTTCCGAGCTGAGAGGACATCGTCAGCACAAGGTCAGCAAGAACCTTCAACGTCAGCGGTTTGTGAAGGACGTCGACTTCGCAGCGGCACTGTTTTGCCTGTTCCGTCAAGTGCCACCAAAGTAAGCCTAAATAATTACTTAGATAGAATTTTAGAGAAAGCGCGAGAATCTGGCAAGTTTTCTGCTCCTCACTGTGAAGTGCTAGATTTGAAACTAGCCCGAAGTCGCGAGGAAAGACTCGCCTTAATAAAAGACTTCAAATCAAGCACAGAGGTGTTTAAAGCAGATATCGCTAGGTTTGCGGGATTCTCGCCCTCGCTCGATTTAGATAAGAATTTAATTAAGGATTTAAATTTAAAAGATAATAACGAATCAAGTGTTAATAGTAGTGACGAGGCCAGTGCTATTGTAAGAGCCTCTAGTGTAGAAAAAGAAGTCGACCAGACCGACCCAGCTTGCGACGACCCAACTTCCGTGCAAGATTTATTACTAGACTGGATAGAAGCATCCTTAACGGACACCAGTCTAGAGGAAAGTTTTAATAGTCTGCCCGAGTCCAAATTGTTAGAAAAACCAACCCCTACAATGGCAGACTATTCCAAAGTAGTGAAACTCACTGCACAACTAGTTCCTCTCTTTTCGGGCGAACTCAGCCCCAATTTGAGCCAAGAGCTCCAAACATTTTTAGGCTGCTGTAGACAAACCCAGCAATGCCTCGAAGAGGACGAAAAAAGGGCTTTCCTCCAGATCTTGCCAACCAGACTCCGAGGTGAGGCAAACCAAATTTATGCGACCTCCACACCCACTTCCCTAACAGAATTAGAGGAAAAACTAAATCGCGCGTTCCTTCCAAGGGAAACCTACCAAGAACTAGTGAACAGACTGATAACGGCAAGACAAAACCCTTGCGAGGCTCTCACTGCCTTCACAACTAGGGTGAAGCAGTTGCTGACGCTTTGCAAGGAAGCAGCCACTACCAAATACGGAGTCACAGCAGCCCCATTTGTAAAGACACAATTGGAGGACTTTTCTCGAAATGCACTCCGCAGTGGGGTTACAAATCCTCACCTATGTCAGTACCTGCTGACTATTAATGAAGGAACGCTCGACGACCTAATCCAAAAGGCCTTGGATATGGAAAGGCTGCAACAAGGGGCCAATTTTTTGCAAGTCCCCTTGTCGTATTCGGCAGCCACCATGCCACTGATCGACCCCAATTTGCTGGTAAGGGCGGCCAAAAGGTCTCCAGTGACATACAATCAGTCTCGCCAGCCGCGAGTCGCTGTAAGGCCATTAAACCCTCACAATTTTCGTCCCCAACCCCAACAGGTGTCACTTACGCACAACAACACATACCAGACGGCACGGCCCCCAATAACATGTAGTTTCTGCCAGAAGCAGGGTCACTCATATTCGGAGTGTTACAAACGCAAGAACACCCCCTTCTGCATGTCATGCAGAAACTACGGGCACGATATAGGCACATGCAGGGATAATCGACCAGGACCCTCAAATACCCCTCAAATAGACCTCCCCAGTCAAACCAGAAAACGGGTGGCCAGCAAATGTACAATCTGCATCAGAAGTTTGACATAAAATTAAAATGTAAATTCTGTAGTCGCAGAGGCCACTCCCTGGAGGAGTGTAGACAAAAAATCAAATGGGAAGGTAAACAGTCGGGAAACGACAAGAAGCTGTCGCAATTGCCACCCGAAAAGAAGCAAAATTAAATAAAAAAGAGAAGAAACAGCGCCCGAATCCGGTATTCCTACAGTAAATTTACCACTAGACATAAGCCTAAACGGCGAAACCCGTCTCGTAGTGGATACCGGCGCAGAGGTTAGTATAATAAAAAAGAAAATTTTAAAAGCCTTCGACGTAATAAATTCCGAGGACAAAACAACGTTACAAACGCCATTTGGCACTGGTAAGACATTGGGATCCTGTAAAGGAAATTTTGAATTACAAAACAAAATACCCTGTAAATTTCAGGTCGTAAAAAACATCCCAGGCCTTACCAATGACGGTCTTTTGGGAAATGACTTCCTAAAATTAAACTGTAACGTTGAGGGACCCGCGAAGACACTTAAATTTCCTCGCACAGACATCAATTCGGAAGAGTTTGCTGTACTCATAACGTACGATCCAAGTCCAGAATCTACAATCGACGTAGGAACGCCAACAGGGAAGTTAAAGGACAAATTAGTGACACTTTCTACCTGTGGTGTCCTCAAGGTGCCTAATCAAAAGAGCGCTGGTTGTCGAAGAAAAGGACAAAATTTGGAAAAGTTGACTGATCATGATCGAACCTGCGAAATGAGGCAGCAACAGGTAATCCTAACGGAATCTGCTTGCATACCTGCACGTTCTCAAACTATTGTCAACACGTCGTTAATAATGCCAGAGGAAATGCTCTGTTTATCCCAAGAGATAAGCGATGGAGTCTTCTTGGCCAACAGTTTACTCCCCTCCGGAAACACAGTGTCAATTGGAGTCCTCAACTCAACCAGTTTCCCAGTGGTCCTGACAAGTCTTAAACTGAATCTTGTCCCAACCAAAGACTACTCCGTTATTCAACTAGCTCAATCGTCCTACAAAGGCAAGCTAATACCAGAGGCTAAACAAATCCCACAGCAAAAGGATAATAAAAATAAAAAGGATTCCCCAACTCACCAGATAAAAGTAATAACACTCAATAATAAAGATAAAGCGAATCAACACAGCGACGTTAGTAAGGTCAAACAAACGTCCGGCGTGAGTGAAGACAACAAAAGTCGGGCACCAAAAGGTTGCGTTACTCGACAATTCTCAGCGCCCCTTGATAATGGGCATAAGAGCCCCATCGTAAAGGAAGAAACCTCAACACATCAAAAGAGCCGAAAACAAACGGTGAGTAAGTCAAATAAAACTAAAAATCGAAAAGGCAGAAGCCAAAGCGCCGAAAATATAGCCGCTCTGCAACATATTAAATATATATTCCCGGACTACGAAGAACCGGATGATACTCGTCTAAACCCGCGTCACGTCAGGTTAGAGCAGGAACTCAACCTAGATGAATCCCTGAACGCGGACGAGAAATGCCAAATTAAAAAACTTTGTCATGAATTTGACGACATATTCTTTCTTAAAGGTGATCGGCTCTCATATACAACAGCCATCACCCATAACATTCCATTGGTGCAAGATCAAGCACCCATAAATCAAAAGATGTATAGATTACCCGAAACACAGCGAAATGCAATTAATGAACAGCTCAAAGAGATGTTGGACAATGACATAGTCCAACTGAGCAAAAGCCCTTGGAATTCACCTCTCCTAGTCGTCCCAAAGAAGGCGGGACCAGACGGTGAAAAAAGGTGGCGCGTCGTCGTCGATTTTCGGAAAATAAACGAAAAGACAATCGGAGACGCCTTCCCGCTACCCCGGATCGAGGACATTCTTGACCAATTAGGTCATTCACGATATTTTACGACCCTCAATCTCGCCAACGGCTACCATCAAGTCCTAGTCGATCAAAATGATCGACCGAAAACAGCTTTTAGCACCAACTACGGGCACTATGAGTTTAAACGTATGCCATTTGGGTTAAAAGGGGCCCCGGCTACGTTCCAACGCTTGATGAATTACGTCCTCACAGGTCTACAAGGCCTCGAATGTTTCGTCTACCTAGATGATATCGTCATCTACGGGAAAAATTTAGCGGACCATAACAAGAAGCTCCGCAAAGTCTTCAACAGATTGAGAGAGAATAACTTGAAACTGCAGCCAGAAAAATGTCAGTTTCTCAGGAAGGAAGTAGTTTATTTAGGACATAAATGTTCTAGCCAAGGTGCACTTCCAGACCCAAGTAAAACGGCCTGCGTCCAAACTTTCCCAGTTCCACGAACTGTGCGGCAAGTACAATCCTTTCTAGGTCTTGCAAATTACTACAGAAAGTTCATACCTGACTTCTCCAAAATAGTGCGTCCTATTACCAATTTACTCCGCAAGGATGTTAATTCAATTGGACCGAGAAGTGTCAGGAAGCTTTTGAGGAAATCAAAACTTCATTGGTTTCACCCCCACTATTAATATATCCCGATTTCTCAAAGCCATTCAATTTAACCACGGACGCCAGCAATGAGGCTCTTGGAGCGGTCCTATCCCAAGGCGAAGTGGGAAGTGACCAGCCTATTGCTTACGCCAGCCGTACACTCAACAAGGCCGAACGCAATTACTCTACAATAGAGAAAGAATTGCTAGCCATTGTCTGGGCTACAAGAAATTTTAGGTGTTACCTTCAAGGCCGTAAATTCACGGTCTATACAGACCATAAACCTCTCAAAGGAGTTTTTAATGTAAAAGACCCCACTTTCCGTCTGGTAAGATTTCACCATAAACTTTCCGAATTCGATTATCAAATCGAATACAAACCCGGAAAGTACAACACGAATGCAGACGCATTAAGCCGCATACCACGGGAAAATATAGAAGACGACAACGGCCAGACCTTCACGGTAAAGGCCCAAGTCCACCACCACATGGACTCCGACATCGAAGAGGGAAACATCCCTCTAAGCACTAAAAGTCGCCTAAAATGTAACGCAGTGACTAGGGCTCAGGCTAAAAACGCCCATACAAATAGCCCCGAGAACCAAGATCACTCGTTAAACGACCAAGACGAAACGAAATTAGGCGATGGGAATAAGAAAACAAGTCCCCTAATCACCTCTCCAAGTACTAATCCAAACAAAGTAAATAAACCGAAACCCGAAGTCATCACAAGCCCCGAAGAAATCAAAACAATCTTAAAAGACTATCACGATTCTCCATTCGGCGGTCACCAGGGTGTCATAAAAACTTATAAAAGAATCCAACGAAAGTACTGGTGGAGACATATGCTCAAAGATATAAAGAAATATATTCAGCGGTGCCCTAAGCGCCAAACAATGAAAGCCTCACCTCAATGTGAAATGCCGATGGTTATCACGGATATCGCAGAACAACCTTTTGATAAGGTCTATTTAGATATAGTCGGTCCACTCGAGGAAACGGAGTCCGGAAACAAGTACATCTTGACTTTCCAGGATTATCTCACCAAATTTGTCGATTGGTACGCCATACCTAATGGGGAGGCAAAAACCGTAGCGCAAATCTTCTTCAACGAGATAGTCACGCGCTACCGCATCCCCAAACGAATAGTCACCGACCAGGGAAGTAATTTCCTAAGTGATTTGTTCAAAAGAGTATGTAAACTTCTAAGGGTAAAGAAGCTACAAACTTCTGCTTACCACCCTCAGTCTAACGGAGCACTAGAACGTGCCCATAGACCACTAATAGAGTACTTGCGTACAATAGTGGACGACAACCCCAAATCTTGGGATCAGTTCTTGCGAACCGCTGCATTCGTGTACAATAATAGCATACACGAAGGTACAAAATTAACCCCAATGGACTGCCTATATGGCTTCACAGCGGATGTCCCGTCTAATCTAAAAAGAGATCCAGAACCGGTGTATAACCACGAAAGTTACTATCACCTTCTAAGGTATAAGCTCCAGAAAATGTATGCCACGGCAAGGCGAAACATCTTAATAAGTAAGAATCGCTCAAAACAGTATTATGATAAAACTGTTCGCCGCCTCATTTTCCATATAGGGGATAAGGTATTACTCAAGAGTGAAAGTAGAAAACACAAACTCTCTCAGATTTGGGAAGGACCTTACATGGTGATTAAAATTCCAAGCACTGTCAACACCACTATCCAAATAGGTAAAAGAACAGTTACGGTTCATAATAACCGTTTGAAACCATTTTATGAATAAACGAAATGGTATTGGAATTTTACCCACATAGATAAATTAGTTTAAGTACACAAGACTAACACGGGGAAACACAACGCTTAGTATTATCCTAAGAATTAAAAGGCAATTTACTAAATAAAACCTTTTTCGTTTCCCCCGACAGGATGCCGTCCGTCATAATAATTATTATTGGAACCCTACTGCTTCCACATCGAAAATGTGTCGCAGAACCCTACACGGTAAAACCGCTCAACAACAGTGGTATTATATTCGAGGACATTGGAAGTCTCATGGCCTATCATGACACTTGGAGCATCATCACGGAGTTGGACCTATCAGAATTAGAAAACCAAACTAGGTTAGCAGAACGAGCTGAACATTATGTTCATCAGCTCACACCAAGCCAAGTCACACTAGGTAATTTATGTGAGCTCCAAACCAAACACGTTCACGCCTTAATGGAAAATATTAAGAGAAGAACTAGCGTCATAAGGGAAGCAGTGTCAAAACCACGCAAACCTAGATCCATCTTTGACGGAATAGGAAATGCGATGCACTACCTTTTTGGCACTATGGACAGTGAAAACGAGCACGAAGTGTATAGTCGTCTCGAAGAATTAGAGACAAACACTCAAGCTCTGTTGGATTTAGAGAAACAACAAATCAGCGTGGTAAAAACCACCTTCTCTCAGATCCAAAACCCCTGACGTTCCTGGCTGAACGGCAACGTCTCCTTAGTGGTCAAATAAATAACTTACTAAACACTACAGACGAACTAAACGAACGTCAATTAAGACAAGAGATAATTTCAAGCTTATTGCTACAAATGGTGGAAATTGAATTCCGGCAACAAGCCCTGTTGGATATAATAGTATCCAGCCGTAGTAACCAAATCCACCCGCTCTTGATCTCCGCAAACACTTTATTAGAAATATACCACAAGTCACACTCGACTTGTCCTAATTCCCAAACCGGCTTATCAGTCCTCTATCAAACGGCAGATCTATGGAGCCATCTATTACAGGAAAAGCTAGTAATTCGAATCACATTGCCAATTTTTAATATCCCAAAAATGAAGCTACAAAGAATTCGATGCTTCCCAATACATGTAGACTCAAACCATAGTTTGGTCCCGGACATCGAATACTCACATGTTGCCAGCCAAATTCAAACCCAAGAATTTCTGTTGCTCAAGCCGGAGAACATAAAAATGTTCCGTAAAATAACAAAAGAGGTAAAAGAAGATACCTATACCGGCAGCTTAAACACCCCAGTAACCAAAGCAACAATGTCAAAAGAATGCGTTATTAAAACCAAAGCAACAATGTCAAAAGAATGCGTTATTAAAACTCTCTTCAACCCATTGGAAGAAAACCCGAGATGCACATTAAGGGCCCAAATTCCACCCGAAGATACTCTAATTAAGTTGAGCAAACCTAATTCATGGTTATTTTCGTTAATGAAAGCCACAGTAGTACATATAACATGTACACACCAGCTGCTCACCTACCGCCTGTCAGGTCAGGGAATTCTATTAATCAATAAACCCTGCCGATTTCAAATCGGGCCTCATACAATTTACTATGAGGCTGAAAGTAGGCATCATTTAAGTATCTCACAACCCGAATACTTCCCAAATACAAATGAAAGCCACTCGCTACTAAAAGACTTCATGATAAGGGAAGTAGAAAAAACAAAAGACGTAGCTCAAAATAGAGATGATCAGTCGCACCCGACTTTACTGATCGGTGACGAAACTAATCGACTGATCCACCAGAGTACAACATCTCTTGAAGAAATTAGAGCAAAAATGCAAAATATTCGCATAAGCCCTGGAAATAAAACCTCCCATGTACTCTCGGTAACCTCAATCTCGTTAACAGGATTAATTCTGTTGGTCGTAGCAATATATGCTACAATCCGGTACGTGGTTCCCACGATCCTAAAGACATCCAACCAACGTAACCACCAACAAACCCGAGCTACCGATACCCCTCTGGAATCAATTTATGCCGCCCCCCAAACATCGCAAAAGCGACCCACCACTCTTCCCCGAACCAGATCAATACAGTTAGGTGACCATTAGGTTCAGAAGAGAAAACAAAAATCCATAAAAAAAAAAAAAAAAAAAAAAAACAAACATTCCGAAAACAAAAAATCTCGACCAAGCGTAAAGTCACCACAAACACAACACATTCATACTCGAAAGAAGGGAGGCAAACCTCGAACACTTTTGATGCCGGCACAAAAACCAAGAAACAACAAAACACAACAACACGAAAGAAAAAATAGGGGAAAGAAAAACAATTACAAATTACATAAAGTTAAAAAAATTTATTTATTAATAAAAGAAAAAAAAAAGAGAGAAAATTTTACATTTAAAACAAAAGGAATATAATAGAAATATAAAAAAAAATATAATAGATATATATATTATTAATAAAAAAAAAGGGGGAAAAGCAAACGATAAGGGGCATCCTCAACCCCAGGTCTCCTCCTCTTCCACCGCTGCGACAGCAGCAGGAGCAGCTACCTCCCCTCGTACGACACGGATTTCGGGAAAGCTAGGGGGCCCGACGTAATAGCTACGTCCAACAACGGAGATGGTTCCGCCTGAAAAAATACAAAATATAAAAAAAAAAAATTACAAAAATTAATAAATCCAACTTACCACTGACTACCCAGCGATCTCCCTGCGACATCCACAGAGCCACTACATGGGTGGCCATGACCTGAGCCGGGGCCGTCCAGATGGTTAACGGGGGGGCATCTTCCCGGTGGCAGCACACCCGTAGTGTCCCCTTCCAACCCGGCACCACGTTGAGAATAACAATGCTCGTTACCTCCACCGTGTGTTCAGAAATCACACGAAGACCGGAGCGAGTGATAGCCTCCTGGAAGTTCATGATGGTTTTCGTGCTGTACCTTTGATTGATAATAAGTTGACCGTCGCACAAAAGAATCAGATGCAAACTAAAAACTTCCCTGCTGGACCTTATTAATCCCAGTGATTATTCCTCTTCCAAGAATAATTACATCTTTGTAAGAGGAAGGAATGTTGTATATCGGATTTCACTTATAAACATAAGTCGTAAAAATCCTAATCCGATATACAACGGGAAGGCAATTATTAGAACAAGACTATGCCGCATATCGGATTCAGCTTATTCAACACGATAAGCCATAAACTCGAATCCATATGCATTCGGTTGAGCCAGCATAAAAATTCAAGTGTAACAAACAAAACATTAAATTACACTTACTGACTCAACCAGCATACGAACCTTCGTAGCATGTAAAATGCTACATAAGCATATTCCCGATAAAGCGCAAGAACGTAAATAATTCGTTCACACGGAAAGCGCTGACAAAACATTTCAAGTACATGGAATACGATCATGACCTCTGCCTACATCGTCTTCTGCCTGAGTAAGAGAGGCAGAAGATCTAGCGAAAGAAAAGCTTAAAGCTTTCTTTCATGTAGGTGTACTAATTACACCTAAGTATGAATGATTTTTAGGTAATGAGTTTGGTTTTGAACACGGAAGCGTACGGTCAACAGTGAGTCTGGTTTAAAGCGCGCAATAGTTAAGTCGTAATCGTTTTTAAAGAGTCTGGTTTAAAGCGCGCAATAGTTAAGTCGTAATCGTTTGTACAGAGTCTGGTTGTAAACGCGCAATAGTTAAGTCGCGATCGTTTTTAAGCTGGTAAACACGGTCAAAAACAAAGTGAATGTTCGAAACAAACTAATGAATTTAAGTGTAAGCAGTTATTAAATAAGCAAAAGTGTTTGTACGGATAGTAATAAGAAAAAACAAATTTAAGTGTGACCTAATTAAGTAAGGAGTGTTTGTTTATTATTAGACTAGAGTAAATAAAGTGTACCGTAACAAAATTGGGTGTGTGTTTAAATAAAAGCAATCCCCGACGTCCGACAAATAAAAATACACAACACCTGGCCTTAAGGACCATGAGGAATACGGAACTTGGACAAGGTCTATTTTCTGTCTCGAGGTCTGAGCCAATGGTTTTCTCCTGTAGTTTCGAGGTGGTGGTGTCTTCTGGAACCGAGCCATCTCAACCGACAGACAGAAGCTCCTTGAGTATGACTGAGCTGCTGGCTCAGAAAGCAAGCAGTCTATCTCGGAGATCTCCTGCCTGACATCTATGGGTATCCTTATCCCATCCTTATCCCTTTGCTTAAATGTTTTATTACGTCGCGTATTCTGATTTATTTAATGTTGAGTTCTTTTAACGTACAAATTTTATCCTTCCCTTCGAATATTTCCCTTCCCCTCAGGAGGCACGACTGCGTTGTTGGCTCGATTGAATCGCCTGGAAATTCAGTGGCTGGCTACCATAGCCGACCATCTGATTCGGGAGGCTGGATGTATTTAACCCATCAAACGATGACAGGTGTCCTCATCCATGGTCCTGGTAGGCGTTGAGGAAGTACCGAGGAGAGAGGACCACTCAGTTAGCGTGGCCGTCCCTGTGTTATGGATAGGAGGCGTCGTTGAGAGAGAGAGAGAGATATCCATTTTTAGTTTTTTCTTTTCTTATTTGGCAATTATATCTTTTTTTTTTGCATGATCTGACATAAGTGTTGTCTACAGTATTGGCGCAATTATTGCTTTCTCCCGATTCCAAAAATAGATTGATATTCAGACTTTCGATTTGTTGTTTATGGTCGTATTTTCAGTGGCCTAGTTTTGGCTTAAGTGAGAACAAAAAAAGATTCCGGGTAACGCTCTTATTGGAGCAATAAGATGTTTGTCGCACGATCACCAATCGGTGGCGCCTCGGGTGGCGTCACTAGGTCAAACCGCTGCACTATTTGTTACGACGAAAACTTAGCTCCGTCAACGGACCCTGTCGAAACAAAGTGCGGTCATATATTTCATCGGAAGTGTATACTAGGGTGGCTGCGTTTCGAGAATACTTGTCCAATTTGTCGCCAGGAAGTTACCCTGAGCAATTGTCGTAAATATACGGGGACTAAAACTAAACGTTATAATACTCGGAGCGGGAGTGGACAGTCACATCCCCAATCTAACCAAGTCCAATCGCAGCCGCCCTCAACGGTCAGCGGCATTTCAAACAGTCCGTCTGGTGGACTACATCCGGACACATCTCCCCAACCATTAGGACATTCCCCAGGAAATAACTCAGCACTGCCACCAGCTGCACCAGCTTTGTTGAGCGGTCTACAATTCCAGATCGCCGACCTGGTGAGACAGGAGGTCATTAGAGGTATGGAGGCCTTGCGAATCGAGGCGTCGAGAGTTTCTCACTCTCCTGCAGGTCCTTCACGACCCCACTTGGGAGCAATGGCAGATTCTGGGACTCCGCCAACTCAAAACACCCCAGTTGTTGCAGACTGGTAACGACCTTCTGCCTTCGTACCTGGTAATAATAGACCGTTTCAGCCGGTCACATCTCGTAATCGCTCCACGAACGTCGGTCGGCGCCGCTCGAGTAGCCCTATGAAAAGCTGGCAACTTAAATATGACGGTAACAACGCAAGACTTCACATCGATGAATTCCTCTTTAGAGTTGAAACTTTAACCCATAGTACCCTAGACGGAGATTTCGAGTTACTAGTGAGTAACCTACACGCCCTTTTTGGCGAACGCGTAAACGATTGATACTGGACACTGCTTCGGGGAAACCCTAATTCTCAGTGGGAACATGTAAGAATCGCTTTAAGGTCAGATTGGGGAGAACCCACAAGTGACATCGACATTCGTTGAAGGATGCTTGCGCGGCGACAGCGACCAGGGGAAACGTTCGCTACCTACTGTCAAGACTTGGTGAAATTAAGGAACATGCTACGATCGCCGATGCTTGAGGTGGAATTCGTGGAGACAATGCGGGCAAACCTTCTGCCCTCCATTCAAGAACAAATCTGCTTACATAGCACTCCATCCGTCGCTCAACTTAGACGATTAGTTACGGAGGTACAAGCCACTAGAGCTCGCATCCGCTCAACGTTACCGATTATGACACCACAGAGGCCTAGACTAGACGAAAACTATTTCCCCTACGAATTAACTGCTGACCCGAAATGCGAAGACCTCGGCGAAGAGTATCTTTCCGCAATTTCTGGAAGGCAACCCAATTCACAGCTGACTTGCTGGAACTGTGAAAGGATGGGCCACACTTATCAAGATTGTATGGAAGCGCCGAAAGGCTTGTTTTGTTATGGCTGCGGACGCAGGGGTGTTGTTAAACCACGCTGCCCAGACTATCAGCAGGAAAACTCCCGACGGGTCGAGACCAACAACATCCGGTCCCGGCCGACTGCAGTGACATTTCGGAGGACAGCCGATGCTGCCACCTCACCCACTCGAACCCCGGCACAACAATAGTTGAACCGCGCAACCAAGACTCCTCTTCAACTGAGGAAATCTCGCCGCACCCTTCCACGACCGCAACCATTACAGACGACCTCATAGATTTCACAACCAACATTATTAATTTTTCATCTACTCCAGCTGTTCCTGAATGCACACTCGTTGATGTGACGAGCACACCAAGTTATGACCCTGATAAGGAAATTAGTATTCCGTTGACTCCCGAAGAAGTTACACCTTCGAATTCTGTTCAACTATTTCCATCTACAACACTACTTCCAACTGTTAAAATTCTGCAGCGATCACCGATATGCACACCCAAACCTGCAACTTACCAATTGTTTTTCCCTTGAAGCCCTATCATCAACGGCTTCAGGAGTACCAAGAAGCTAGGGAGCGAATTTTCGCAACGAACGACGAGGAAGCTGATGAGTCTCGTCATAGGACCTGGAAGGGCCTTCTGGAAGGAAATACAGGCCAACCGGAAGAAGATAGCGACCGCCTTTGTCTTCCTCCAGCAGGATGTTAGACCGTACGCGGAAGTATATCTGTTGGGTATAACTTTAACTAGACTATTGGACAGTGGGGCCAGTGTGAGCATTCTGGGGAAAAACGCTTTAGAGCTGCTGGAAAAAGCAGAAGTTAAATGGAAACAATACCGATCAAAGATCGAAGTAGCCAACGGAACTCAACCAGAAGTACTTGGACACGTTGACCTGTCAATTACCTTCAGAAAGGAATCCCATAACATGCATTTATACATTGTACCGAGCCTTACTCAAGAGCTGTATTTAGGAATCGACTTTTGGAAAAAGTTTAACCTTGCCCCTGATGTATTGGGCAGTATTGCACAAATTGATGTCGCATCTGTATCGACCGATACCAATCAACACCAACTAACGCCTGCGGATCAACTACGTCTAGAACAAACGAAGCAATTGTTTCCGTCATTCTCCATACTAGGTCTTGGAAAGACGCAGTTGCTGACACACCGTATAGATGTAGGAAGCGCTGATCCAATAAAACAACGATTTTATCCGGTATCACCAGCTGTGCAGGGCCTGATGGATGCGGAGTTGCAGAGAATGTTATCGCTTGGCGTCATAGAGGAGAGTCAAAGCCCGTGGAGCTCACCAGTTGTTCTAGTGAGGAAACCGGGGAAAGTCAGGTTATGTTTCGATGCTAGGAAGGTCAATGCGGTGACCAAAAGGGATGCCTACCCGCTACCGCAAATTGATGGTATCCTGAGTAGACTTCCGCCGGCTCGATTCATAACCAGTCTGGACCTGAAAGACGCCTTTTGGCAAATTCCGCTACACATGGACTCGAGGGAAAAAACTGCCTTCACGATCCCTGGCCATCCTCTATACCAATACACCGTAATGCCATTCGGATTATGCAACGCTCCTCAGACCATGTGTCGTTTAATGGATAAAGTGAAAACGTACTAGTCTACTTGGATGATCTGCTTGTGCTATCTGAAGATTTCGACGAACACGGAAATAGTGTTATGAAGTGAGAGTGGAAACAAAACACGCCAACGGAAAACTGCGAGTGTGTGTGTGCATTGGAGGGAAAAGCTGGCAAAGACGACGTCGATGGTTCTTTTTGGAAGTAACCTCCGAAACAGCAAGATCAAGCTGGGAAAAAAATACGGGAAAAATACGGAGTGGAAAAGGGAATTGTACCGGGGACCTCGTGGATTGGAGCCGTGGAGGTTGTCCAGACGCAACAGAAGGTATGAAATCGTAAACAAAATTAAAACAAATTAAACAATTAAAGAGCATGGAATTTATGCGTGAAATCTAATTTTTAGCCAAAGAGACGAAAAGGAGAAACAAGAAAGTTAACAGCCGAAACCACAAAAAAAAAGAAATCGTCACCTGTGAAAAAATCAACAAAGAAGAGAAAGAAGTTTCCAAAAGACAAGAAAACAGAAGCCAAAGAAAGGAAAAGAAGAAGAAAAAAAAAGGAAAATTTATGACGCGCACGCCGTCGGACGCCTCGACGCAGGCGCAACTTTAAAGGGAACAACGGGAACACTTGCGCGGAACCCGGTGAGTCCGTTCCATAAAGGAACGTATTATTTAGTTAACAGTGACTTCAAGACGGAAAGTTGGAAAATATGTGTTAAAGAAGTAGAGTAGTATCCTTACGGATGTAAGCAATACTTCCAGAAACTGTTTTTTTTATATTAAGAATACTAGGCTTGAAAATATTTACTGCCGAGTTAAAACTTGATTAGAAATATACAACAAATGCAAAAAAACTGTAAGAAAAAAAAGGGACATGGTTTGAGATTCGACGTGTGTCTATTTCGTTTCGACAGCTAAATTTGCGAACTTTTCGTCGACTTTCTAAGACAATACCTATTAAAATTTATTAGTTTTACTTGCCGTAGACAGTTTACAGCATATTTTAACAACTAGGATGTGCAGTTTCGTATTTTCGGGAAAGTATGGTGGATTGGTGTTAAAGAACACTTCTTAGAGTATTCGCCAGCGACATGATAGTTTACATTTAGTGAATGAACATTTATTACATTCAAGTTGATACAAAAATTGAACAATTTAAAAACTAACAGTTAATAAAACTGTTATAAATAATGGAAACATTGAAAACATCGCAAAAAAGGGAAGACTTAGCTCTTTTTCCCAAAGGATATGAGATAGTATGTCGTCTATAACAGCAGTAAATGTACCTAAGGCTACTAAACAAACTTGGGCGTAGCACGTTAACACTTACAAGTATACTACGACCCGGGAGGATTTGACCCAGGAACAAGGATTCATAGCTGCCGTAAGAAGCACGTATTATTGGATTCGTCCAAGTGGAAAATCGTTTTAGTGAACAAACGCGGAGCTACGAATACTCTAAGTGATTACAATTTGCCGCTCTAAATGAACGAACAATTTGCTGTAGTCACAGCATCCCATTTTACGAGCAACGAATAAGAAATTGAAAAACATGCTCAACCACAGTTAATTTAGTATGAAAAGTTTATTAAATTATATTTATATTGAACTGATATCATAAGCAAATTGAAAAGTGCGCTCAACCACGGTTAATTTAGAATAAAAAAGTTTATTAAATTATATTTATATTGAACTGATATTATAAGCAATTGAGAAATACATTCAACAAAAGTTAATTTAGAGAGAGAAAAAAAAGAAAAAAAAAGTTTATCGGATTAGCTATATATTGATGTAACATAACATGACGAGAGATTTGATTTAGAGGGGAACCTTTTTATAGATAAAGAATGCGCATTCTTTGTATGAGATGATAGACTTTAAAGTGACTTCTAGATGAGATTGAGTCAGGTTATTTTGTTTTTGTAGATAAGTACACATTGTATGAGATGATAGACTTTAAAGTGACCTCTAGATGAGATTGAGTCAGGGTATTTTGTTTTTGTAGATAAGTACACATTGTATGAGATGATAGACTTTAAAGTGACCTCTAGATAAGATTGAGTCAGGGTATTTCATTTTTTTGTAGATAAGTACACTTTGTATGAGAGGATAGACCTTAAAGTTACTGAAAATTTTCCTTTTCATAGGTAGTGTAATCCTCAGAGCAGAAGGGGTAAACAGGCCCTGACCTTAGGTCAGTTGGTCGTGGGCCCTCCCCAGGAGGGGGTAACTTTGTCTCTTATAAAAAAATAATTTTTTTTTCTTCCTCTATGAGATTTTTTCTTCTCTCTCTCTCTTCGTCATCTCCCTCTAGGGCGGCCATGGCACCGATGGGCGGGGTCCTCGCCATGAGGTGAGTGGCTCTCTCTCTTTCTTCCGAATAGGTGCATAAGAAGGGCATCCAAATGACCGAAGACCCCCTGGGTGCACAGGGCGGTTGGGGAAAAAGGGCCAAATAAGGGGAGTCACACCGTCAGACTCCCCCAACATACCCGGTGAGTCGGCATGCCTGCCGTAATCCCTCCTCCTTCTGTCTTGATTTCCTTATTTTTCTTTTTTCTTGATCTAAGTTTTCATTCCGTATTGCCTTGGTTTTCGTTTACTTTCCGTCTTTCGCGGCTCTTTCGTTTCCTTTTTCTATTATTTTTAGTTCAAATTTTACTTGGTCTGTTTAGTCCCCCCCCCCCTTTATCCCATCCTTAGGCATGATTTTTCGATTGTTACGCGACCACGAGCGGAGATGGCATCCCTTTGAACCCCCCACTTCTCTGCTGCGATAGCTAGCCTACCAGCATGCCATCCTCCATCTCTGCTCAAGGCTTGTGCAGACGGATGACTGCCCAGCGGAGGTGGTGATCCTGACTGTCATCGGTTGATGTTGAGCCGATGACATTCCGAGTCATAGCCTGCCTTGGGCAATCATCTGACAGCAGGGTTGGTCCAAGGCCAGTAACACTGATCCAGTATCGATTAAGAAATGTGTTTTACTGTAAATGTCAAGAATGTATAAGCGACTATTTATTAAGTCAGATTCCCCCCGTCGCTAATGAAGACTGACCTATTAGTTTGTTGAATTTTAATTATCGTATTTACATGGCTGGGTACATTTATTGGCTTTAACGCCGAATTTACTATGATACCAGCATATATAATGACTTCGTGAATTGGGCCTTGAATAATTTCTAGTTGAAGGCCGAAATGATGAACAAGACGGAGTTAGATCAATGCGTTGAGCGGCAAGACCACCATGCCATGGGTCCCGGGTTCGAGCCCAGATGACCGTGAGCTTTTATTAAGAAATTAAAAAATAATCCACTCCGTCTCTGGGCTGTTGTCTAGCTCGCAGCAATGCAAACAAGACTCAAGTTTTCCTCACTTCCCTTACCCTAATTCCCTTCCGGCCAAAACCATGCTAACGCATTAAAGGGTTGTCCCCTAGGATTTGGCCACATCGTATTAAAAAAAAAAAGAAAAAAAAGAAATCCTTCTAACTTGTTCTGAAAGTTCGTTAACTTGAAATGATGAAAGAGAAATTCTTCTAACTTGTTCTGAAAAATCACTAATTTGATTTTGAAGTGTTGATATTACCGAATTACTTGGATTTTGCTAGACGAATGTCTCATATATTGATTTTTTTCTATTGCTTTATTTCTTAAATTGCTGAATATCTAAAATTGTAGATTTTCTCTCTCTTTTAATTAAAAGCAATCATAAAAATTGATGTTTTCCATTAAAAACTTTTCCTTTCGATATGTCTATAATTTATATTCTTATTACAGGTTTCAGGTACAAACCCATACAATTCTCGGTCGAGAAGTCCTTCCTGAGCTGGCTATAAAAAGATCTGGTGCTTTAATACAGGAAAATAGACCACAAAACGATTTCTATCCCTCCAAGTCGAAAGTATGGTCCTTTTTCTTTAGTTTCAGGACCTTACCCTTGTCTCAATTGAGATCTGACTTCAGATCCTGGTAGAGGAAACATCCTAGAATATGCTACAAAAAAATTCGTTCAAAAAAGTCCTTAAAACAAGAAAAATAGGACCAAAAACTCAGACGAAATGCGAACACCTTATTTTCCAAGATTGGCAGCATAATATTCAAATGACTTAGGTTCTTTTACCTACATAACTTATAAACAAATATTGTTTTATTTTCAGGAAATAGGAACATATGTTTTTAAAGCAGCTCAAACTTAGAAGTTAAGAGTAAAGTACCAAGAGGGAGTAAAGTTTCAAAGGGTCAATGTTCTGAACGGAAAGACTCAATTCCAGTGATAGTAGCGATTCCTATTGAGTGATGTAGTCATATTAGGCTTGAAGGTTCTTCTAAATACGAACCAGAGCTTGGACTCATTTCTGTTGTCGCCTACGAGTAGTGATGTGATACGTATTCACTTCACTGACTTAGTCAGAGTCCATTAGTAATCATACTGCATGCACACGCACAACACATCATTAGACCAAAACAGTGTACAATACCCCCGAACAACTAACATAAGTACAACATCTCCTTTTAATCTAATCAATTTTATATATTTACGATCGATCGAATCGTATTCTATAATAACATTAAATAATAGTCAATTATATATTTACTTGAGACCACAATAAGTTTTCCGGCTGATTATTATCATTAAGTATCTGTTATGAAACAACGGCTTAACAATAAAAACTAAAATTGAAAACCGTTTCGCAATATAGAATCAGTATTGACTGCTAGTATCCGTCCTCACAAAATACTTCAAAATAGACGCCAATGGCTTTGATCTCTATATCAAGGCGCTATTTCTAGACCGATAGTATTGGCAGATCTTTTAGATAACAACATTCAAAAGAATGCCCACTGTTATACTATTCAATTTCGATTCCTTTGAGCGTCAGATCCTCAAATTCAATCTCTGATAAAGAAGCCATTATGCCATCCTTGCTACAGAGGCGTTAAATTGGATCAAAGTAAAAAGCGTTATGTGCTATAATTTATGAAGTTGGAACATTAAAAAATATAAATATCATGTCAATGTTTTTATTTGGCCTTATTTAGTTAGAAAAAACTTGGATAATTCTTAGTATTTCAAGAATTTTGAGTGATTCTCGATATGTCCTCCGATTACAGAACCAACGTAATAATAACTGTGGTCATATCGATCTCTTCAAAATGCATTGAACACGATTATTTTTAGCGGCAGCTAAAAACCAAATTCTCCGGTAAAAGCTGTTTTTGTTAATAGAAGTTCTCCTCAGTGCCCTACAAATAAAATTTGTAAACATTTTCTTCATAAAATTATAATTCTGCTCACCTGATCTACAAAAAGTTCAACCGGAACACTATCATATGATACAAGCACAGTAGCATCACATTCGTGCCACTTCCTTTTTTTCCTTATCACCAAGATAACCTTTAAATGCCTTCTGACCTCCCATACTATGGCCTGTAATGCTTTGCTTATTTGGTATAATTGGAAAGTTTTTATTAATCACCTAAATAAGCGCTTGTTACATAACTGAACATCCAATATTTCTTATCCCATGGACTCTATGCGGCATCTACATAAAAACCAGCACCAGAGCCGAAATAATTGAATCGTCCTGTACAGGAATATCAACATTTCTTGAAGATGTGTCAGGACAAACAATGCACATACCATGCTGGGCTGCATACTTTTGTGCACCTGCTTGAAATGTGTGCCACACTTTAATGTTCTCATTATTCGAGACTCTGTGATTGGTACTTCTGTTTTGTTGCCACTGACACGCAACGGACGTGTCGCTTCCATATTGAAATTATCAAGAGGAAGAGACATTCGTTCCGTGACAGCAGCAGCATCCAGTTCACACACAATTTAAGGTAACTAAAATTTTTTCTGTTTTGCAAAAAGAATTTTCGAATTATCCTCTAACGTAGTTATAACCATTCAGCTATTGACGAGACGGAAAACAGGAAAATTTTGTTTGCATGAAGCAAACATTTTTGGGGTTAACCTCAAAGCCAAGAAGTTGGCCCAGAAAAGGCAATTTTAAGGAGAGCCTCGTGAAGGAGTGCACCATTATATCCCCCCCCCCCCCCCCCCAAGAACAATAAAACCAAAATGATTTTGTTCTTTTCTAAATTTCTGGGATAGCAGTATATATAAACATCTCCGGTAATTTAAACAGCTCGCTAATAAACAGCAGTCATTTTCATTCGCTGAATAGCTAACACGAAAACAGAGCTGCCAGGTTCCTCGATTTCGAGTTCGGAAGCTGCTACGCGTCCATTGCCTGATACATCACCGTCACCTTGCAGTGAAATCTCAGGATTGTGGACATCAGGCCTGTGGACATCAGGCTTGTGCACTCTCGAAATGTGCATTGGATAGTATACCTGTGGATTAAAATATTGCAAAAGGGAAAACAGATCAATCAGCCGGGATTGGACAAAATCCAGCAAATTATCGATGTGGTATTAAAACGTGCCGAAAATGCAGTCAATTCCTGTACTATGTTCGACAAAAACAGCAATGCCTTTGGGACGAAGGACGAGTGTTGAACATTTGCATTTCTTTGTACCCACAAACCCGTTTTCATCATGGGCACTGTAATAACTTCCTTCCTACTGATATAGATCCATGATTTCGAGATTTGTAAATATGTATGTAAGTACGTAAAATTAGTTTTAGATAAGCATGGTACAATATTTCGGTAGCTGGACGTACATTAAAGCGGCAACAAAAATTATATTTTGAACATATGAAATGGTTCTGGCCATAAAAACAACGGTTTAGGTTAGTGATTACTAGGTATAGGTTACACAAGACTGTTTTTATTAAATGATCAATATATTAATAAGGAATTAAACAACAGCGAGAGTTAAAGTGCAGCGTAATATTTTTACTCCAGCGTTAACTGTCAAAGGTATTCTAAACAATTTAGAATAGGAATTCTAGTTTCTGACAAAACATCTTTCGCTACTGTAAGAGTTAAGTTTGTTTCAAGTGATTAAATTACCTTAAGTAAAAAAAAAAACGAAAAGTCATATTTGGTGCAATATGCATGCAGGCTAGTTTTATCGTTAGAGTGAAAATTTGAAGTTGTTAGTTATTTGATTTTTTAGTATTGGCAATCCACTATATCGGGATGTTGTAGCAAGTTAATTTGTTTCTTCATGACCGTATTCTTGTGTGACTTAACCACTTAACACTGTAAAGTATATTCAAACAGGATATAATTGATTTTAGAGCTTTGCTAGCAGTCAATGTTATTATGTTTGTGCACAAACAGTAGTATAGAATTGCTGCCCTACTTCTAAAGAATGTCGTTTAATTACAAATGAAAAGAAAAACACATCAGTAATTATAGTTTTTGAATTCAGGTGACGTGCATGCAGTCAGTGCCTATAAGTAATATTGCCATGCAATTCTGCATCATCCAGAATTTTTTTTTGAGAATTATTTTATTATCTTATTTAAGACCGAATGCTATTCAAACATATAAGTTGACAGTCGTATAAATATCCCGGGAATATTAACAATTAAATTATTATATTAATAAATTGAACCTTAATTTTTTTGTAAGCAAAATATATTTAAGTTTCGTGACATAAAGAATATTTAATATTTCGTTTATAAATCAGATTTGATTGAAAATTCAAGTAGCTTAAGCTCAATCCAGCACAGCGCAGCTACAGCATTACTGAACTGGAATGCTATGCTGCGGTGTTGAGTGTCAAGAAGTTCCGAGCTTATGTAGAAGGACACCCATTTACTATCATCACTGATCATGCTAGTCTGAAGTGGCTGATGAGTCATTCGGATCTCTCTGGACGATTGGCTCGATGGAGTTTAAAGCTACAAGCTTTTGACTTCCAAATTGAGCATCGCAAGGGTTCGCAGAATGTGGTCCGTGACACTCTGTCCCGAGCACACACTGAAACGGCAGAGGAGTTGAAAGTAAGTGCAGTTGACGTAGACTTAAACTCGCCATACTTCTCTATGGAATAGTATGAGCAGTTGAAATCGGCTGTACTTGCAAATCCAACACAACTCCCTGATGTCTGTGTCTCGGACGGGTACGTTTACAAGAGGACCCAACCCCGAAGCGGTGACTCGATACAGGAGGACTTAGCCTGGAAGCTTTGGGTTCTATCGGGTCTGGTGGAAGGTTTGATCCGTGAGGTTCATGAGTCACCTTAGTCAGCGCATGGAGGCTTTCACAAAACGCTGTGTCGACTTCGAGAAAAGTATTATTGGAACTGCATGGTTGCACATGTACGTGCCTACGTAACAAGTTGTCAATTATGCAAAGAAACAAAAGCGCCTTACACCATTTTGCGACCGCCCATGGGCAAGCCTTTGGAAGCCCAACGTCCATTTCAGTTCATATACATCGACTTCCTCAGACCGTACTAAACGTGGCAACACGGTAATTTTTGTTGTACTAGATGGCTTTACTAAGTTCTTCGTAATTAAGCCCATGCGAGCAGAACGAGCAGACCTAGTATGTCGCTTCCTTGAGGAAGATGTGTTCTCTGTCTTTGGAATACCTGAAACCATCTTCTCCGACAACGGCCGGCAGTTTGTTTCTACTATCTTTAAAAAACTGCTGAGCGAATATAGCATAAAGCACGTCTAGACTGCCAAGTATTCGCCGCACCCTAATGCCTCCGAGAGACTCAACTGGTCCATTTTGTCCGCCATCCGTGCATATCTGCAAGATGACCATAGTTCATGGGACTTACACCTTCCGGCCATAGGAAGCGCTCTACGCACTTCGATACATCAGTCCATTGGCACAGACCCATACTATGCTCTCTTCGGACACCACATGGTACAACATGTTTCAGCCTGCTCCATTCTGAGACGACTTGACCAGTTGAAATCTGGCGAGGTAGTAGTCTTACCCACTGCAGACCGTCTCCAGTTGATTCGCTCCCGTATCTATGACAACCTTCAGAATGCGCATGATAAGCACGAAAAGGCCTATAATTCGCGCTGTCGCGACGTCACATACACTCCCGGTCAGGAAGTGTATTGTAGAGTCTTCTCACAAAGCGACATGCCGAAGGGTTTTAGTGCTAAGCTGGCAAAAAAGTTTGCCAAGGCTAGAATAGTTAAGCGCGCAGGACAGAGTTTATATCAGCTGAAGGACATGAAAGGCAAGTCCTTGGCTACATTCTATGCCAAAGACATCCGGAAGTAAAAGTCTCCAACAGTTTATGCAGTCCAACTTTATTCGTCCGTCCGTCCGAACATATAAAACCGTCCGAAATTTTTTTTGTTAGTCCGTCCGTCCGCTGTCCTAGACAGGAATGCCCGGCTCAGTCGGTAGAGCATGAGACTTACTGTCAGGGTCGTGGCCATGCCACACGTTGTTTCGATCTAACATTGAAGAAGATCTGAACTCTCCAGCTTCTCATTAGAGCTTGGAGGGGACAGCTCTGACTCTCTGCTGGAGGTGGAAGTGACCGACCATCCTTCTTCCTCTCATTAGGGAACGAAGTGATACCGGGAACTGCCACGGCAGCATGCCAGCGCCAGATCCTGGGATGATCTTGTGCCTTCATTGAACTCGAGTAGATCCTGTCTCACTCTCTTCAGCTCCTCTCTCAGCGGATCGCTAGAGCTACAGGCCTTGAGAGAGAGACTTGTTTTGTAATGTGTGCCACACTTTAATGTCCTCATTATTCTGTTTTGTTGCCACTGACATGCAACGGACGTGCTGCTTCCATATTGAAATTATCAAGAGGAAGAGACATTCGTTCCGTGACAGCAGCAGCATCCAGTTCACACACAATTTAAGGTAAATAAAATTTTTTCTGTTTTGCAAAAAAAATTTTCTAATTATCCAAGCCATCCGTACTTGGATAATCCTCTAACGTAGTTATAACCATTCAGCTATTGACGAGAGGGAAAACAGGAAAATTTTGTTTGCATGAAGCAAACATTTTTGGGGTTAACCTCAAAGCCATGAAGTGGGCCCAGAAAAGGCAATTTTAAGGAGAGCCTCGTGAAGGAGTGCACCATTATATCCCCCCCCCCAAAGAACAATAAAACCAACATGATTTTGTTCTTTTCTAAATTTCTGGGATAGCAGTATATATAAACATCTCAGGCAATTTAAATTCATTTAAAATCAGTTGCTTAGAAATCTAAGTCAGAGTTTTTATCTAAACAGCTCGCTAATAAACAGAAGTCATTTTCATTCGCTGAATAGCTAACACGAAAACAGAGCTGCCAGTTTCCTCGATTTCGAGTTTAGAAGCTGCAACGTGTCCATTGCCTGATACATCACCGTCACCTTGCAGGCAAATCTCAGGATTGTGGACATCAGGCTTGTGCACTATCGAAATGTGCATTGGATGGTATCCCTGTTAATTAAAATATTGCAAAAGGGAAAACGATCAATCAGCCGGGATTGGACAAAATCCAGCAAATTATCGATGTGGTATTAAAACGTACCGAAAATGCAGTCAATTCCTGTACTATGTTTGACAAAAACAGCAATACCTTTGGGACGAAGGACGAGTGTTGAACATTTGCATTTCTTTGTAGGTACAACCCGTTTTCATCATGGGCACTGTAATAACCTCCTTCCTACTGCAGTGATATAGATCCATGATTTCGAGATTTGTAAATATGTATGTAAGTACGTAAAATTAGTGTTAGATAAGCATGGTACAATATTTCGGTAGCTGGACGTACATTAAAGCGGCAACAAAAATTATATTTTGAACATATGAAATGGTTCTGGCCATAAAAACAACGGTTTAGGTTAGTGATTACTAGGTATAGGTTACACAAGACTGTTTTTATTAAATGATCAATATATTAATAAGGAATTAAACAACAGCGAGAGTTAAAGTGCAGCGTAATATTTTTACTCCAGCGTTAACTGTCAAAGGTATTCTAAACAATTTAGAATAGGAATTCTAGTTTCTGACAAAACATCTTTCGCTACTGTAAGAGTTAAGTTTGTTTCAAGTGATTAAATTACCTTAAGTAAAAAAAAACGAAAAGTCATATTTGGTGCAATATGCATGCAGGCTAGTTTTATCGTTAGAGTGAAAATTTGAAGTTGTTAGTTATTTGATTTTTTAGTATTGGCAATCCACTATATCGGGATGTTGTAGCAAGTTAATTTTTTTTTCTTCATGACCGTATTCTTGTGTGACTTAACCACTTAACACTGTAAAGTATATTCAAACAGGATATAATTGATTTTAGAGCTATGCTAGCAGTCAATGTTATTATGTTTGTGCACAAACAGTAGTATAGAATTGCTGCCCTACTTCTAAAGAATGTCGTTTAATTACAAATGAAAAGAAAAACACATCAGTAATTATAATTTTTGAATTCAGGTGACGTGAATGCAGTCAGTGACTATAAGTAATATTGCCATGCAATTCTGCATCATCCAGAATTTTTTTTTGAGAATTATTTTATTATCTTATTTAAGACCGAATGCTATTCATATATATAAGTTGACAGTCGTATAAATATCCCGGGAATATTAACAATTAAATTATTATATTAATAAATTGAACCTTAATTTTTTTTGTAAGCAAAATATATTTAAGTTTCGTGACATAAAGAATATTTAATATTTCGTTTATAAATCAGATTTGATTGAAAATTCAAGTAGCTTAAGAGTTAAGTGTGTAGATTAGAAATGGATTGATGAGTTAACTTACCTAGGTTTTGATTTAAGCCTTACATTATTAATTTGTTTATGTTATATCCTAGTGCATTAAATGTGTTCTAGATAATTTCTTTTTGATTTCAGGAATTCCCTAACGCTTCTTCACCTTCTTGCTTTCCTCATCCCTTCTCCCTCTATCCCAATGTGTTTGAGTTAAATTTTCTTGTGTTTTTCTTTTGTTTCAGCACCCTTCTTAGGTTGTCCTAGAATTAATCCTTCAAACCCAGAAGGCGCACTTCACGGGCAGAAGCCCGGAAAATTAACCTATCCACCCGAATATAACAAAATATTGAGGTTAATGAGGCTCCCACACCAGCATGCAAAAACTAATATTAGTACCCAGAAGCACAAAATTAGGAGTGTAACAGGCATAGAGATCCTTGAGCCAAGCCAATGCAATACTTACACAAACTAATATAAAAAAACAAAATTAAAAAAGCCGGTGAGTGCAACAGGATGGCTACAAGTTGTAGAGGCTACTCTTTAAAGTAACCTTGTCCACATTAGTACTGAAAACATCACCAACATCATTAGCAAACCTACACATGCGGTTAATCGGCTCAGGTTGGGCCTGTACCCTAGCCAGGTACAGGGATGGAGTGGGTTGTAGCCTGAACTGTCAGCCTAGGGGGTAGGCTTTCTTTTTGAGTATTTTCCCTGACAGTTCAGCGCGGCTAGGAGCAACAGGTGACACCAGACCTGTTGTTCTTCCTTCAAGTTCTGTTTCTCGGGGGACCTACACCCCATACCGACGAACTAGGGCGTGCTGCCAGCTAGCGCGTGCCACCTGAACATCCTGCGGCAACTTCACGTTGCTCATCCGCACACACATACATTACATGCTTTTCGAACGAAATTTTCTTCAGTACATGTTAGCCCACTTAACCTGTAAATAACTGGAACCTTTTTCTTTTCCTCAACTTCTGGTGGAAGATAGAGAGCAAATTTCATATTACAAGCTAAACCTTTTGAATGATGGGAAAAGACTTTTTGGTATCTTCCGAAACATTTGCTGCACGATACCTGTGTTAAGGCCATATCTGTTGGAATAATTCGGCCGGAAAGCTGATAAAGTTGGTTGTGTCCAATGTAAAGGTCAAAAGTGTATAGTTTAACTATGCAGTGATAAAAGCTTAATAGAAGTTAAATGTGAATTAAGTAAATTAATTAATTACCTAAACAGTCGGATTTAACTTCAGTAATCTATAAAATAGCCTCGAAATCAATACTCGACTAAAAATTCCATCGATCAACTGATACACAGCCGTCAACACAAACTTTGACATTTCATCTAAAGTGAAAATTTCTGAATAAACGTCAGAGCTTTAATCAAAATTACCGAAAACGTCAGAGGATTGATTTGGAAAACGAAACAGTGGTAAAATGGCGAAAAAGCCATATCTGCCGGGCTTGTATCTGGAGTAGGCTGTGATCAACGCCATATTGATAACCACAGGCCGTAAGGTAGAATCGATGATGTCAATTTATGTGGAAAGACAACCAGCGCCATCTATACGGCCAAATGAAAAGTTGTTCTCAGCTGTTTAAGTGACACCTTAGAAAAAATATAATCCAACTTTTCAATTGCATAATTTATTAATATATGTATCCCCATTTGCCAACAAATTGTAAGAATTGCAAATCACTATTTTCACATATTCTCCCGAATAAATTTTTAAATCAGATCACTTCATATTTATCGTACAATTTGTTGTATAATGCCAGCAATTAGAGAAAAATCTAAGCCAACTCTTCAAATGTAAAAGTTGTCAATAGATTAGTCTCCATTTACCAACAAAACTCGAATCACTAGTACCACATATTCGCACAACATCACAAAACTATTATATTATTACTTATAATAAAGTTAAGCGTAATTTCTTGACATTTCTTTTGGATATTGCCAATATATTTTGACCGGCGATAACTCACACATAATTAAATAGATCTAAACGAAACTTTTATCACGACATTATCTCACAAGTTAATTTTATCATACACTAATTATTTCACTTAAATAATGTCTGAAACTCACACAATATTACTCCAAGGCGAATTAGCCGAAATTTTCACTTTAACTAAAAAATATATACGCTTCGCCACTTGAATGTCACAAAACTTTTACCGCAAATTACTCTTTAAACGATCTACTATAAGTTTTTGGTTAGAACGATTTTAAAACTTAATCACAATTCTTATAATTAAACAAAACTTTGGGTGACATAATTTCAACTTTTCCCTGTTTTTCCTCGTAGTTTGACGTCACGTTGCAAAACTGGCTCTACCTTACGGTATGTAGTTATCAAGATGGAGGTGCATAAATTGACGTCATCGTTTCTACTTTACCCAGTTAATAGCTGACTGTCACTTTCTTTTGGATATAATTGAGCCATTTATTTTGAAAGTGGGGTAAGTCCACTTGTGAAATCTGCCAAATTTGAGACTTCAGTTAAAAAAAAAGTTATTAATAAGCGTAAGATCTTGAATAGAGTTGTTTTCATTCTAAAGCTTATTATGTTTAAAAGTTACTAAGACCAAAAATATTTCAAGCTTGTTAAATTTTTTTAATAAATTGGAAAATAAAATTAATTGTACTTCCAAAATGGACTTGCACCACTTTCAAAATTATCGGCTCAATTATCATTCAACAAATTTTTAGACGATAAACCTGTCTCTAATTTTTTTCCAGTATTTAGTGGGCATGTTGTAATGTTAGCCATTTAAAAATAGTTTGCGCCATCTCTGAGCCAAGGGCATAAAGTCCCTGGACCCGTACATGACCAACTAGCATGCAACTTTTTCTTTTTCTCGTAGTTGTCACCTCTGTGCGCTGACACGAATTTGTTCTTTTAGAGAAGAAGAAGAACTCATTAGTGACGGCTGACAGAGGATTGACTACAGAAAGAGCAAATTATCCATTCGCGACCTAATCAAGTGCAATGAAGACAGCACTTCTACAACACTTGGGGTGGACATGTTAGTAACGCTGTTAGCGTGTAATCATTTCTTCGCCTTCATCGGAAGCCAAGGCGTGTATATTATCGCCGCCTTCGTCCTACTAAGCGGCAAAAAAACCACCGCAGACAAGAATTCTCAAGGAAAAATTTGCAGCCACTTTTTGGCTACCACAACCTGCGTTGGTTGGGCCACCACTTTCCTCCATCCCTATTGGTGACAACAGGGAAGGATAAAATAGAAAATAACACGAAAACTAAAGGAAATAAAAAGTATATCTCTGAGGAAAAAATTCTCACGCCCCACAGCCTGTCACCAAACTATTTTGGCTGCTTCATCAAGTGAGGCCCGTCCTGGCGGTCAGAAGGTCGGTATAGGTGACACCAGAATCCTGCGGTGCAGGCATAAAAACCACCAGGGAAGCGAATGACCATGCGGGGTGTGTCATCGATAAGATCGTTCATAAAGGAAAAAGGTATGGCAGTCCACACTCCTGGGAGTGTATAACCAGGTTTCCTTTTTTTGTTATCATTATAAAAATATAAGGTGCATATCAAAAAGTACAGCCGTGAAGAAGTACGGAAACAAAAAAATTTTATTAAACAAAGGTTTGGACCCTAGTTAAATATTAGGGAAACTTTTTCATCAGTTGGAGTAGCTCATGCTAAGTTATCCAAATTAATTATTATTATTACATAAATATACGTTTTATTGCTCTCGAGTTAGCGTAAATCCAGAAAGTCGCTTTTACGTTGATCTAATTTTATCAGATATTGTCGTTGTTTTTATAGTGCTGTATGTGATATATATAGACCGCATTTATCCCTTGTTTTGAAGATGAATTTTCTAAGTGTAGATACAGAGTGTCTCATAGTATGAGATTTAGTTAAGTGCCGTGAAAGTGGTACACAATTTTGAATTTTACACAAAGTGAACTAAGCGCGCATTATGTTGGAATTAACTTCTAAGGATAACGTTATTAAGTTTTTTTAAAGAAATTATAAAGTTGGTCAATTATTTTAGTTAAAAACATAGAGACGGGAATGTAAACGTTGCAAAATTAGCTTCATAGAGAAATTAGTAATTACTTGCTCACTTATATCTAATCAATAACTAAGACGAAAGAGAGAAAAAAATATAATGTGAATTCCACTTAACGAATAAATACTTTTGCGTTCGGCAGTATTTCTCGTAGCGAGGCGTATCCTAACCAATATAAATGCTTTGTTTGTTGGTTGTTACTTTGAGGAAATTATTGCTTTTAACATAGTCTACATTACGTTGGACTTTTGTGCACAAAAGACCCCTGCGTTACAGTTAATTAATTATTGTCTGCCATAACTTACCTTAACGTAGATTGATTTTCGCATTTTTTTGTCTTTGAGCTTGGCAGATTTACTGGATGAGTGCTTAGTTTGAGTCACTTTTCTTTAGTTTTGGTAGCTTATTGAACTTTTATACTTACGCCATCGAAGGTAATATAGTTGGTTTGGAATTTACAGAGTAGGATACCTAAGTTATTTATATAAAACGATAATACAAGTGTACCTTACCTTACCGTATAAGTAACAGTCAATTTTGTTGTAGTTTATGAATTAAATACGCTAAGTAATATAAAAAAAAACATGTTTGAAATACTCAAGTATTTGAATGTTACCATTGTTAATATAATATAATTATATGAGCTAACTTTGTCTTTGTTTCAGGTACTCCGATGAAGCTTCTTGTCCCTATTGTTCTTCCCTCCCTCATCCCTTCTCCTAGATTTGCATGTTGTTTATTTTTGATTTGATATAACTTTGATTTCAGCATCCCTTTACAGGTTGGGCCTGCATCCTAGCCAGATGCAGGAAAGAGGTGGGTTAGTTCCTGAACTGTCAGCCAAGGGGGGTAAATTTTCTTTTGTACAATTTTCATGACAGTTCAGTGCGGCTAGGAACAGCAGGTAACACCAGACCTGTTGTTCTTCCTTTCATCTGTTCTCGTTTTTTTTCCTTTTGTGGCAGACCTGAAGGAAGGATTCCACAACCTTTCTTCGCCACAGGCACGCGAACTGCTGTTTGCGATGTGTGATAGGATGTCCAAGGACCCTGACCCCATACCGAAGAGCTAGGACGTGCTGCCAGCTAGCGCGTGCCACTTGGACATCTCGCAGCAACTTCACGGTGCAAATCATGCGCACACATTACAATGTCACACAAAATATCTCCCCAGAAGATATTAGCATTTTTACTTTCTGCATTTAGCAGCACAATGCTTTAATTTTAACTTGATTAACAAAAAATCAAACACTTCCAAATCACTCGATCTTAAAAGTCAAAAAGCTGCACCTTGGGCTATATTACCTTGCAGTGTTGTTTGTGAGTTGAGGATTCTAAGCGTACCAAACTTTGGCTTTATACCTACTGGCAGAGAATTAGACCGGGTGAACGAATCCTGTAAGTGGAACGGACTAAAAGGTTTCATTTTTTTTTGTAAGATGTGAAGAATAATTTATGAACCGATAAAATCAGTTGCATATTACAACAATTACTCAACATTACAGAATTTTTCTAATGCAATGAAAGTTGATTTCGCGCCAATTTCAATTAAACAAAATTGAGTGTTTTTTCGCCGATGCACTCATCTAAAATTATCGAAAACGTTTTTATGTAGCAAATATATTACCTAAAACTATAATATAATAAGCAAAAAGATAATAACATTTGTACCTTGAAAAATATTCCTTATCCTGGGTGTTTGGTGCTTCCTCACTTTACGCGCGAACTTTTACATTAATGTCAGTGGAAACTCTCACTTCAACATCTGAGTACAGCTTTTCGTTTGGTCGCCTTGTTGGCGCTGGCTATCTTTCCACATAAATTGACGTCATCATTTCTACCTTACGGCCTGTAGTTATCAAGATGGCGTTCGCCAGGCAGACATGACATTTCCACCATTCCACTACCAAGGATGTTGTCACTGTTTCGTTTTCCAAATCAATCCTCCGACGTTTTCCGTAATTTTAATTGAAGCTCTGACATTTGCTCAGAAATGTTCACTTTAGATGAAATGTCAAAGTTTGTGTTGATTCACAGCCTAGTCTAGAATAGGATGTGCATCAGTTGATCGATGGAATTTTTAGTAGAATATTGATTTCGAGGCTATTTTATAGATTACTGAAGTTAAATCCAACTGTTTAGGTAATTAATTAATTAACTTAATTCACATTTAACTTCTTAAGCTATTCACTTTTGACCTTTACATTGAGACACAATAAACTTTATCAGCTTTCCGGCCGAATTATTCTAACAGATATGGCCTTAACACAGGTATCGTGCAGCAAATGTTTCGGAGGATACCAAAAAGTCTTTTCCCATCATTCAAAAGTTTTAGCTTGTAATATGAAATTTGCTCTCTATCTTCCACCAGAAGTTGAGGAAAAGAAAAAGGTTCCAGTTATTTACAGATTAAGTGGGCTAACCTACGAGTAAGTAACTAAATGGAGTGGCCCAACAGCAGAGATTTCCGCAGCCTGTGCCTAAAATGTGTGAGTTTACACGCACACAAGAAAAACAGTACAGGACAGGCTGAAGAAAAAATCTTTATATGGGGGTGCTTTGGTGCACTTTTTAAACTTCTGGAGAAATCTGTTTAAAATTGCAATTTAAAAGCAGCTTTTTTACTAAATTTTGTAATTTTTATTACGGCTTTTCATCACAAGAAATTTAACTAATTAATTTGCAAATCAGTACACTTCAATAATAAAGTTTTTATCTACTAACTCCTTGCAAAATTTAATTACACCACCGCCTTTGCAAGTGGTAACTCAAGAAAATATGGCTGCAGAGCCAAAGGTAAACAAAGTCTACCTTAACGCAAAAAGTGGGTATTTTATAAGTTAATAGTGTGTTTAACACCGAATCAAATATTCTTATCACAAAAAAAAGTTATTTTCTTACGGCTATACGAGCCGAATCCCTTATATTTGATTATGCCAATGAGGTTATGCTTAGCATCTCACCTGCATTGGGACATCCTAACCCTAATTTCCAGGCACCCCACAATACTTACCTGCATTTCAGGGCACTAGATCCGGCTCCTATAGCCGAATCCAAGAGCATACCCATTTTTCACCTGCAAAACACCTGAAATAAGAAAACCTGAAAAGGGATAAAAATTTTTATATACGCGCATAAAATTCGGCATTCGGTAGAGCATAAAATTTCTTTCTCAAAAAACCCCTCAAACGTTAAAATCCGTGTGCGGAGAGCTGAAGAAGATAATTTAATTCAATTAAATCGCCTTCAGATAATTTCTCAACTCCTGCACACAATTTCACTAAAATTGGCTAAAAGTTACATTTCGATAGAAATTGCAACTGTTCACATAACAGCACACACTCAAGCCCCGCCTATAAATGGTAAAAATAATGAGACAAAAGGCAAAAATCCTCAGCCGCCTGTAAAAGAATGAAAAATTACAGCCAAAATTGGCCCGGCTGCAAAAATAATTCTAAAGATAGAATTATTTTCAAGTCAAAGCAGCAAATTGCACCAGAATTTGCAACAGAAATTGAACATCTGGCTGAAATGAAAAGAGCCAAACCGTTTACGCCGTTGCCTGAGCATGGAAGTTGGGATGTCGGCAGCGGTATGGCATGAGAGTGTGTGCGTGTGTTCTGCCGGCAATAAGTTCATGGATTGGCGCGAGGAGTTGAGTTCTCAGTAAAATCTCGAGCAGGGTAGATGGGCTGACAAGAAATTAAGTGTTATTCCACTATGTAAACCATAAGTCAGTCTTGGGAATTAGCGGCGAAGTTAACTTGTTGCACAAGTGGATTGAATAAAATGAAGGTGTGCGGAAGCAAAGTACTGTGCTCAGAAACTTGACTTAATTAAGTGAACATTGAAAATTTGAAGTGCCAAAGACAAAATAGTGGAAGAAAAAGTGTTAACGAGAGACTTGAAAATTTTATTGTGATCTAACTTGTGAAACATGACCGAACCTAATTTTGACGAGGAAATAAAATTTTAAATCTTCTTAAGCATTTTGGGAAGTTGCAAAAGGAGAAAGTGAAAAGTTTGCATTAAACCCGAAGTCATCAGGATCTCTGCAGGAAGGTCTTCCATAAGCCAGTGGTGAAATGGTCAAGAAAAAGGAGATAAAATGGAATTATTTAGTGAGTCCGTTCCATGACGGTATTTTATTTTAAATATTCAAATTTGGTAAATACATTTTTGTATTTTTTGCAATATATTAAAAAAAAAACCAGTGCGAACTATAAATCAACATGAAATTCGGTAAATACCTGTTTGTATTTTTTGGCAATATATTTTAAAAGAACCAGTGCGAACTATAAATCAATATGAAATTTGGTAAATTCATTTTTGTATTTCTTGCAATATATTTAAAAGAACCAGTGCGAACTTAAAGCCAACCTACAAAATAGGTAGATACATTTTGTATTTTTTTGTTTTGCAATATATTTAAAAGAACCAGTGCGAACTTAAAGCCAACCTACAAAAATAGGTAGATACATTTTGTATTTTTTTTTGCAATATATTTTTAAAGAACCAGTGCGAACTATAAATCAACTGAAATTCGGTAAAAACATGTTTGTATTTTTTTGCAATATATTTTAAAAAAACCAGTGCGAACTTTAAGTCAACATGAAATTTGGTACATACATTTTTGTATTCTTTTGGGTGCCCACGATTTAAGTGCACTTAGGATGAAATAGACAAGTTAATCTTAAAAGGGACAATACCTGGCTTAATTAGAAAAGAAAAAAAAAAAGGGAAACCCAAGTAGAGCAAATTATTCTGCCGAAGTTGGTGTTACCAGTGAACTATTCTTAATCAGTGCGTTAGATAGAGCTGTGAAATTCGTAACCATTGTGCACTATAGTCTTAATTATTCTCAAACTCAAACCAATGGCGATATAGTTTGTTTAAGATCATTTTAAATAAGTATTATTCGATAATTAGCCATGGATAGGACACTTTGAATAGATGATCTTGTAAAGGAATTGCTCATAAATTACTAAAATTAATATTTCTATTTTAGGGTGGTTCTGAGAGGGAAAATGCGCATTTTTCTTTGGCCGAACCGCCATTGTTTTTGAATTTTAAACTGGTCCAAGTGTAATTGAGAAATTACTTTGAATTTTAGGGTGATCCGAGAGTAATTAGGAAATTATTTTGAAGTTTAACTCGATCCAATTGTAATTTAGAGTAAGGGAAAGGTAGACAGTTTCTTTTGTTTTCTTTTGCATAAATGTGATTTAGCTGAGAGTAAGTTAGATGCTCGACTAGACGTACCATAGTTTAATAGTCTTATAGGCCATAATATGTACGCATCCTCAGAGCCTCTTTGCAAAGAGGTCAATTGACCCTGACCCTCAGTCAGTTGGTCGTGTGCCCTCCGCAGGAGGGGTTAACTCTATTTTTTTCAAAATAAAAGAATTTTTTTTGTGATGCACTCTAACTAAACGAATTTTTATTTCTCTCTCCCTCCTCGTCGTCCTTCGTTAGGGCGGCCAATAACATCGCTACGTCGGTGGGCGGGGTCCTCACGATGAGGTGAGTGGCCCTCTCTTTCTTTTCAGGTCGTTCTAGGGCATCCAGATGACAGCGGCCCCCTGGATGCATAGGGTGGTTGGGGCATGGGCCAAGTAAGGGGAGTCAGGACACCAGACTCCCCCAACGAGATCCGGTAAGTCGAGCGACGCGTGCTCGTATCCTCTTCCTCCTGTTATGTTCCTTTTTTTTGTTTTTCTATTTAAAATCCTCTTTGGTTTTTTTTTCTTATCGTTGAATCAAATTTTTTCATATAGTTTCAGATTTGGGATTGGTTCTTTTTAACTTTTGCTCAAAATTTTTTTTTTTTCTCCTAGCAATATAATTTTGGACTTGTGATTTCTTTCGGTGATTCAAAAGTTTTTTAGTTTGGCTCAAATTTTTTTTCTCTTTGGCTCAAAATTTTCTACATCGGATTAAATTCTCTTATATAATTTTGGAATTGCGATCTTCTAACTTTGGCTAGATTATTTTTTCTGTATTCTTTTTTTGACTTGGGATATTTTCTAACTGTTGCTCAAAAATATTTTCACGTAGATTTTGATTTGTGATTTTCCTTTTGCTCAAAATCTTTAACATTGGCTCGAAGAGTTTTCTCAGATAGTTCTGAACTTGTGATTTTTCCTTAACTTAGTCTCAATTTTTTTTATTATTCCTTTTGGACTTGAATTTTCTTCGAAATTTTGGCTCGATTTTTCTGTTGTTTCAGGTTTTGTCGTGACTTTTTTATTTTTGGGATCGCTTACTTTGTCTCAGAATTTGGAACGAAATTTCTTTCTCTTCGGTCACCCCGAAGTTATGTACTGTCTGTATGGACAACCTAGCCACAAGCAACGCAATACTGACTAGCTGTGGACACGAGTTTCACGAGCACTGCCTACGCCAGTGGGAGAAAACAAGCCAAGTATGTCCCAATTGTCGACAGGAACTGCATAACCGGAACAACGGAACAGGCGCAATCCCTCGTAGGTATAATACTAGAGCTGCTACGCGACAACCAGCGACGTCACCCCCCGAAGAGGTACGGCTAGCGGAGCCACAAGCTCAGAGTTCGAGACCAGCCTCAACAACAGCTTCACCTCGGAGTCCAGAGGAGACTCATGGCAGGACGCGGCCCATATCCCGCGAGCAGTCCACCATTGCAGGTGAGCTGCCTCCGTAGGACGTCCCGCCAGACAGGTCCGCCAGCACACAAGCGCTGTTGGCAGCTATAAGGATTCAAATCGCCGACGCTGTTAGGGAAGAAGTGGCGAGAGGCCTCCAACAACACCGGTCACCACCAGCTCCACAATCACGTTTAGCGGCAGCAAACTCCTGGGCAAACGCTTCTCGAGACATGCCTAGTCTCGACAATATGAGGGAATAACCTGGACCTGATTTCATCTCCGTTCGGCCAAGTCAGCAGAGACATCAATATATTCCACCATATCAGTCCAACCAGCACTACCAGCATGACCAGTATGAAACACCTAACCCGCAACGACACAGTCACCATGGATACAACCGGCCAAGGCGCTCAGCAAGTCCCATCAGGAGATGGCAACTGATGTATGATGGGGATAACTCAAAACTGGACGTAGAAGAGTTCATATTCCGAGTGGAGACACTGACGAGAACCACGTTAGGTGCAGATCTCAACCTAGTCGTCGATAATCTACATACCCTCCTGGGAGGAAGAGTGAACGGATGGTTCTGGACAATGCGACGACAGAACCCATCCCCGCCATGGGAACACGTAAAGCTGGCACTGAGGACAGATTGGGGCGAACACCGAAGCGACGTTGACATCAGAAGGAGGATGTTGAACCGACGACAGAGGCCCAACGAGCTCTTTGCATCCTATTGCCAGGACATGGTGCACTTGCGAAACCAGCTGCGTGCTCCCATGACGGAGATGGAATTCGTCGAAAACGTTCGCACCAACTTACTACCCTCCATACAGGAACAAATTTGTTTGCACCATACAACATCAGTGGCGCAGCTTCGGGCTTTAGTTATGCAAGTGCAGACCACCAGAGCACGCATTCGTTCATCTTTACCATCCATGTACAACCGGTAGAGAGTTGAGGAATATTACCTGCCCGAAAATCCGATGAGGCACGACGAGGATATGGTTGACCGCACGTCAGACACTGGACGACATGTAGCTGCCATCGAACCGGCCCAAAGGCCGACGCCAATCTGCTGGAACTGTGATCAGCCTGGACACTATTATACAGACTGCAATAGAGAGCCACAGGGTTTCTTTTGTTATGGATGCGGACGGAAGGGAGTTGTTAAGCCTAGGTGCCCTGTCTGCGTTCAGAAAAACCTGAGGAGGGTCGGGGGCAACAACATCAGTCCTCGACCGACAGCATACTATCGGAGGCCAGTAGATCAGAGGGACAATGGACCGCGGCCGAATCCAGCACTGCTTACGACTCCTCAACAGCCGCCTACATCCCAACCGGAATAACAACTATTAGACCAGACATAACTCCCGTACACTCAACACCGGATGTAACACTTTCATCGGACTTATTGCCACTGCCTACCATTCCTACGGAAGACAACGAGAGCAGGTCAAGGGTATGCCCGCCTAACTTAATGGACCAGTTAATAGACGCATCGGATAACAACACTACTTCTGAGATGCAAATACCATTGGTGCCTGTACGTTCTACACCACCCAATGCACAATCAGGCGAGACCAAGGCAGGGCCAATACAGTTACTGCAGCGACACACAACCGTCCCGATTGAAGAACGGATTACACCAACTGCTCGACCTCTGAAGCCTTACCACCAACGGCTCAGAGAGTATCAGGAAGCCAGGCAGAGAATATTTGCTGAAATTGATCCTCTAAACGAAACCGCCCTCCCAAGGAAACCCAAGCGCTCAACCTTACGGCTGAGAGCCTTTTGGACAAAGGTCCGAGAGAACAGGAAGAGGTTAGCCTCAGCATTCGTGACTGCGCCTCACGACATCCGGCCTTATGCCGAGGTGTTATTGCTGGGCCAGACTCTTTCTGGTCTCCTGGACAGTGGAGCCGGCGTCAGCGTTCTGGGTAAGGATGCAGTAGAGAGGTGATACCAAGGCTGTACGTCTGTACATAGTGCCCAGCCTGACTCAAGAATTATATCTCGGAGTGGATTTTTGGAGGCTCTTCAACTTGGCACCGGATATTATCGGCAACGTTTCAGCAGCAACTATATGGCCCCGACCAGCAACGATAGTAAGCATGTCTTTACCCCTGGACCCAAACCAATATCCATTATCTACAACGGACCAACGTCGCCTACAACAGGTAAAGCAACTCTTCCCGTCGTATTCAACGCTAGGTCTCGGGAAGACAAAGTTAGTCCAACACCTGATAGACGTAGGAGACGCTGCTCCCATCAAGCAGCGTTTATATCCGGTCTCACCAGCCGTGCAACAGCTGATGGACGCCGAACTTCACCGAATGAAAGAACTGGGCGTGATAGAGGAAAGCCAGAGCCCGTGGAGTTCGCCCGTGGTCCTAGTGCGGTAGCCAGGCAAGGTCAGGCTGTGCTTTGATGCGAGGAAGGTGACCAAGAAGGATGCCTATCCACTACCGCATATAGATGGCATCCTTAGTAGACTTCCTCCAGCAAGGTACATTACCAGCCTTGACCTCAAAGATGCTTTCTGGCAGATCCCACTGGACCAACAATCGCGCGAAAAAACAGCTTTCACAGTCCCCGGCCACCCCCTCTATCACTATACGGTGATGCCATTCGGGCTGTGCAACGTGCCCCAGACAATGTGCCGGCTGATGGACAAGGTCATCCCCTACGATCTTCGAGACCAGGTGTTGGTGTATCTCGATGACCTGTTGGTGCTGACGGAGGACTTCGACTCCCACCTATCGCTCCTTGCTAAGGTGGCGGAATGTTTGAGGAAGGCTGGACTTACGATAAACGTGGAGAAGAGTAAGTTCTGCTTAAAGGAAGCGCGGTACTTAGGGTACATAATCGGTAATGGAGGGATAAAGACGGACCCCGAAAAGGTCGCAGCCATAGTCGAATACCCTCCCCCTAAGTCCGTTCGTCAAGTGCGCCGATTTTTGGGCATGGTAGGTTGGTACAGGAAGTTCATTCCGAACTACGCCAACCTGTCAGCATCCATTACGGATACGCTGAAGAAGTCCAGCAAATTTGTCTGGACCAGCGAAGCCCAATCCGCATTTGAACAGCTCAAAAAGCAGCTAACTTCTTCCCCAGTGTTGGTAAGTCCTGACTTCACCAAGCCCTTCGTCATCCAGTGCGATGCGAGTAAACAGGGTGTGGGCGGAGTCTTGATCCAGTTGGACGACGAAGGAAACGAAAGACCGCTTGCATATGTGTCCAAGAAATTGAATTCGGCCCAACGCAATTACACCATTACGGAACTGGAATGTTTCTCAGCGATGATCAGCATTGAAAAATTCATGGCATACGTTGAACTCATGCCATTTAAGGTGGTGACGGACCATGCGAGCCTGCAATGGCTGATGTCCCAAAAGGACCTCAATGGACGCCTGGCCCGGTGGAGTCTGAAGCTTCAGGGCTTCGACTTCACCATAGAACACCGTAAGGGCAGCCTGAACGTGGTACCGGACGCGTTATCCCCCGTACACTGTGAAGAAATAGCAGCCGTTGATCCACCAACAATACGCGAACAAGGCCCGCAGGTTGACCTAGATGCACAAGACTTCGACGCTCAAGAATATCAGGACCTTCGGGACCGAGTCGAGAAGCATAAGTCATCCCTGCCGGACTTGACTTTGTGCGACGGCTATGTGTATATTCGGACGCAGCCCAGAACTGGTGATCCAGTTCAGGAAGAAGAAGCCTGGAAGCTTTGGATTCCGCGGGGCCTGGTACCTGACGTCATTGCGAGAGCGCATGATCCGCCACAATCTTCACATGGAGGAATAGGTAAGACGTTAGAGCGAATACGACGACATCTGTATTGGCCCAAGATGACCGCTGATGTACGAGCCTATGTGTTAGCCTGCGACACCTGCAAGGAGACGAAAGCCCCAAATTCCATTTTACGACCACCAATGGGAGCTCAAGCGAAGACCGAAAGACCATGGCAACGAGTGTACATGGACCTACTAGGGCCATATCCCCGCACGAAACAAGGCCATGCGTGTATCCTGATAGCACTAGACCATTTTTGCAAGTATCCCTTGCTAAAACCATTGAAAAGAGCGAGTACCTCATTAATTTGCGAACATCTTGAAGAAGAAATCTTTCACAAATTCGGCGTTCCAGAAACAATCGTCACGGATAACGGTAGTCAGTTCCGCTCAGGGCAATTCGGGAAGCTACTGGAAAGATATGGCATCCACCATTTGCGTACTGCCCCATATTCGCCCCAAGCCAACGCGTCGGAGCGAGTCAACAGATCCGTATTGTCAGGCATTCGAGCATACATCCAGAATAGCCATGACCGGTGGGATGAAAAACTTAGCAGCATAGCCAGCTCCTTGCGGAGCTCTGTACACAAGGCATTAGGTTGTTCTCCATACAAGGCACTGTTCGGACTACAAATGGTGGAACATGCTTCAACTTATGCTCTTCTACGCCGCTTACAATGCGTTGGGGAACTCATAGAAGTCGACTCCACAGACAAGCTTCAACTCCTGCACACCCAGATTCGTCAAAACTTAGATAAGGCCTTCGAGCGCGGAGCCAGGTCGTACAACTTAAGAGCAAAGGCAGTGGAGTTTAAAGTCGGACAAGAAGTCTTCCGAAGGAACTTCCAACCAAGTAACTTCGAGAAACAAACCAACGCCAAGCTCTGTAAAAAGTTTAGTAAGTGTCGAGTGAGATCGCGAAAGGGAAATTCTTTGTATGAGCTGGAGGACTTAAAGGGTCAACTCATCGGAGTATACCACGCGAAGGATATTCGGCCCTGAAGCGCGGCAACATGACATGGGAGAGATTCGTGAGGATAGCCATACTGGAGAGTGTGAGTCCTCTCCTAATGATGACAAACGTCCACGAGTACTGAGTCTTAGGACCATAGTGCCGGCGTGACGCAAACTGAAGGAGGAAGGTACATACACATACCAAGGTCCAGTTTGCACGGCAGAAATCGCGATCCTCAATTTAGTCATGGGGGGGGGGGGGGAACATCCGGCTGCTCGCGGAGATATCATTGGGACTCACGCGTCTCACATTAGGACGACGTGCTTGTCCCGATGATGTCACCGCTGAGGTCAGGTTCTGATTCCAACGACTGCTCCCTCATTAAGAGTATGTCTGGGGGAATCTGAGACCTGACGAGCCGCAATGGCAAACCAGCCGCGTCTTCAGAAAAGCCGCTATCAGCGACCAGGTTGTCCAGCAATTATCCTTCCATAACCCTAATTTGCTCCGAGCATTCAGCATATTCTACCGTCGTGAAGCTTGTGTTTACGCCTTACTTATAGCCCCATCAGGCTTCAATTCGCATCCCTAGCTAACAACATTTTAACGCTCGCACTGTGCGGCCAGCGTTGTCTATGAATAACACCCAATATTGAATAATAAGCTCCGAGCCCTCCGCAACCTTACCGACACAACATTTGTGTATGTGTCTCTTCCTACCGCCTGCCAACGGCTTCAATTTGTACCGCCAACAGTTTTACCGTCCTAGTCAGATCAGCCTTGTTAATAGTCTCATCGACCAATGCGCATATCCTAGAACAATTGTTCAGTTTGTATATCTCAGAGCCCTCAGCATCTCTACCGGCGTGAAGTTTGTGTTCTCGCCTCCCACTACAGCCTACCACGGCTTCAATTTCAACACCCATCGAAAATTTTTTTGTGCTGCCCGAACCATTAGGCCAATCTCCCAAATCGCAGACATTTGAGGAAAATGGATGGGAACCGGTCCCGCAAGGATCCGGTCTGGAAGCGTGGCAACACAGTCAGGGATGGTTTCGTGAAGATAGCCATACTGGAGTGTGTGTGTCCTCTTCTAATGATGATAGATGTCCACGAGTACTGAGTCTTAGGACCATAGTGCCGGCGTGACGTAAACTAAAGAAGAAGGTACATACACATACCAAGGTCCAGTCTGCACGGCAGGAATCCCGAGCTTTGACCTGATCGTGGGGGGAGGCGTTCGGCTACTCGTGGAGGGATCATCGGGGCTCACGCGTCTCTCATTAGGACGGCGTGCTGTCCCGATGAGACCACTACTGAGGTTAGGCTATGATTTCACCGGCTGCTCTCATAAGGACTATGTTCGGGGGAATCCTAGTCCTGACGAGCTGGGACGAAGAACCAGCCACATTATCCTGACCGGCCGTCAACGGTGATCCGGTAGTACACCATGGACCATTTCCATACCTATCTCGTCAGTCCGCACCGAGCCCTCAGCAAAATTTTTAACCGACGTAAAGCTCTTGTTTACGTCTTTTCTCAAGGCATGTTTCATGCCCCTCAAGTCTTCTTACGTAACGTTTTTTTTGTTTTTGTCGAAAATTGCAGCCACTGGTTACTCCGTTGGCCTCGTAGGGTATCCTGCGATTCAAATTGTGGAATGTGAGAACCCCACAATTGAGATTTTAACGGCGGCCTAGTTCACGTAGTGGAACAGTAGATGTCCGCCCGACACAATCTTCCACTCCTAACCCCTCCTTAAGAGACCTTCTGGTTAGGCTTGGCCCATGGGCCCCTCAATACTACTTTTGCACCCTTTACTTTCAGGCCTTAGTGCTTTTCCGTCTTAACGACTGGTGAACTATTTTGTGAGACCGCTCACAATCATCCAAGAGATATCGTCCTTAACGGACCCTGCCCCACGCACTTGCCCTCTTCCCGCTCACCCCCGGACACGCTTAGTCTTAAAGACCGGCTAGCTCAGATAAAGCATGAGACTGCGGATGGGTCGGGCCACACATTGGGCGCTTGGCAAAGCTACGAGAGGGTACCTAGAGCCACCTACGTCTCTCTCATTAGGAGCACGCAAGGAGCTCAGGCTCACTCTCGCTAGATGAGCAAGGTAATCTAGTGTCAGCGACCTTTTTCAGCCTCCTCTGTCCTCACTAGCACAGCAGCCAACGCTGCCCTGTTATGGTCGCCTTTACTGGGTGAAATTTGGATTCGGCTATACGAGCTGAATCCCTTATATTTGATTATGCCAATGAGGTTATGCTTAGCATCTCACCTGCATTGGGACATCCTAACCCGAATTTCCAGGCACCCCACAATACTTACCTGCATTTCAGGGCACTAGATCCGGCTCCTATAGCCGAATCCAAGAGCATACCCATTTTTCACCTGCAAAACACCTGAAATAAGAAAACCTGAAAAGGGATAAACATTTTTATATACGCGCATAAAATTCGGCATTCGGTAGAGCATAAAATTCCTTTCTCAAAAAACCCCTCAAACGTTCAAATCCGTGTGCGGAGAGCTGAAGAAGATAATTTAATTCAATTAAATCGCCTTCAGATAATTTCTCAACTCCTGCACACAATTTCACTAAAATTGGCTAAAAGTTACATTTCGATAGAAATTGCAACTGTTCACATAACAGCACACACTCAAGCCCCGCCTATATTCTAAAGATAGAATTATTTTCAAGTCAAAGCAGCAAATTGCACCAGAATTTGCAACAGAAATTGAACATCTGGCTGAAATGAAAAGAGCCAAACCGTTTACGCCGTTGCCTGAGCATGGAAGTTGGGATGTCGGCAGCAGTATGGCATGAGAGTGTGTGCGTGTGTTCTGCCGGCAATAAGTTCATGGATTGGCGCGAGGAGTTGAGTTCTCAGTAAAATCTCGAGCAGGGTAGATGGGCTGACAAGAAATTAAGTGTTATTCCACTATGTAAACCATAAGTCAGTCTTGGGAATTAGCGGCGAAGTTAACTCGTTGCACAAGTGGATTGAATAAAATGAAGGTGTGCGGAAGCAAAGTACTGTGCTCAGAAACTTGACTTAATTAAGTGAACATTGAAAATTTGAAGTGCCAAAGACAAAATAGTGGAAGAAAAAGTGTTAACAAGAGACTTGAAAATTTTATTGTGATCTAACTTGTGAAACATAACCGAACCTAATTTTGACGAGGAAATAAAATTTTAAATCTCCTTAAGCATTTTGGGAAGTTGCAAAAGGAGAAAGTGAAAAGTTTGCATTAAACCCGAAGTCATCAGGATCTCTGCAGGAAGGTCTTCCATAAGCCAGTGGTGAAATGGTCAAGAAAAAGGAGATAAAATGGAATTATTTGGTGAACCCGTTCCATGACGGTATTTTATTTTAAATATTCAAATTTGGTAAATACATTTTTGTATTTTTTGCAATATATTAAAAAAAAAACCAGTGCGAACTATAAATCAACATGAAATTCGGTAAATACCTGTTTGTATTTTTTGGCAATATATTTTAAAAGAACCAGTGCAAACTATTAATCAATATGAAATTTGGTAAATTCATTTTTGTATTTCTTGCAATATATTTAAAAGAACCAGTGCGAACTTAAAGCCAACCTACAAAATAGGTAGATACATTTTGTATTTTTTTTTTGCAATATATTTTAAAGAACCAGTGCGAACTATAAATCAATATGAAATTTGGTAAATTCATTTTTGTATTTCTTGCAATATATTTAAAAGAAGCAGTGCGAACTTAAAGCCAACCTAAAAAATAGGTAGATACATTTTGTATTATTTTGTTTTGCAATATATTTAAAAGAACCAGTGCGAACTTAAAGCCAACCTACAAAAATAGGTAGATACATTTTGTATTTTTTTTTGCAAAATATTTTTAAAGAACCAGTGCGAACTATAAATCAACTGAAATTCGGTAAAAACATGTTTGTATTTTTTTGCAATATATTTTAAAAGAACCAGTGCGAACTTTAAGTCAACATGAAATTTGGTACATACATTTTTGTACCCTTTTGCAATATATTTTAAAGAACCACTGCGAACTATAAATCAACATGAAATTTGGTAAATACATTTTTGTATTCTTTTGGGTGCCCACGATTTAAGTGCACTTAGGATAAAATAGACAAGTTTATCTTAAAAGGGACAATACCTGGCTTAATTAGAAAAGAAAAAAAAAAGGAAACCCAAGTAGAGCAAATTATTCTGCCGAAGTTGGTGTTACCAGTGAACTATTCTTAATCAGTGCGTTAGATAGAGCTGTGAAATTCGTAACCATTGTGCACTATAGTCTTAATTATTCTCAAACTCAAACCAATGGCGATATAGTTTGTTTAAGATCATTTTAAATAAGTATTATTCGATAATTAGCCATGGATAGGACACTTTGAATAGATGATCTTGTAAAGGAATTGCTCATAAATTACCAAAATTAATATTTCTATTTTGGGGTGGTTCTGAGAGGGAAAATGCGCATTTTTCTTTGGCCGAACCGCCATTGTTTTTGAATTTTAAACTGGTCCAAGTGTAATTGAGAAATTACTTTGAATTTTAGGGTGATCCGAGAGTAATTAGGAAATTATTTTGAAGTTTAACTCGATCCAATTGTAATTTAGAGTAAGGGAAAGGTAGACAGTTTCTTTTGTTTTCTTTTGCATAAATGTGATTTAGCTGAGAGTAAGTTAGATGCTCGACTAGACGTACCATAGTTTAATAGTCTTATAGGCCATAATATGTACGCATCCTCAGAGCCTCTTTGCAAAGAGGTCAATTGACCCTGACCCTCAGTCAGTTGGTCGTGTGCCCTCCGCAGGAGGGGTTAACTCTATTTTTTTCAAAATAAAAGAATTTTTTTTGTGATGCACTCTAACTAAACGAATTTTTATTTCTCTCTCTCTCCTCGTCGTCCTTCGTTAGGGCGGCCAATAACATCGCTACGTCGGTGGGCGGGGTCCTCACGATGAGGTGAGTGGCCCTCTCTTTCTTTTCAGGTCGTTCTAGGGCATCCAGATGACAGCGGCCCCCTGGATGCATAGGGTGGTTGGGGCATGGGCCAAGTAAGGGGAGTCAGGACACCAGACTCCCCCAACGAGATCCGGTAAGTCGAGCGACGCCTGCTCGTATCCTCTTCCTCCTGTTATGTTCCTTTTTTTTGTTTTTCTATTTAAAATCCTCTTTGGTTTTTTTTTCTTGGTTTTCTTATTTTCGCGGTTCCTTTTTTTTCTCTTTCCTCTTTCGGTTTTTGTTATTTCCTTAAAATCATATTTTTTTCTTTTCGGTTCGTCTCACCCTTCCCATCCCTCGGCATGATTCATGTGCTTTTGTTGCGCGACCGCGGGCGGAGATGGCTTCCTTTTTTGAACCCCCCCTCTCTATCGCAAAGCTAGCGATACCAGCATGCCATCCTCCATCTCTGCCCAAGCATCTGCTGACAGATGAATGTCCAGCGGAGGCCGTGATCCTGGCTGACATCAGCTGACTTTCAGTTGATGTCATCCAGAGTCATAGCCTGCCTTGGGCAATCATCCAGCAGCAGTGTCGGTCCCAGCGCGCAACAAGTTTTGACACAACACGCAATAGTTTTATATTTTTGTCCTTCGCAATCTATTTAATTCTTACTTCAACATTTCAGAACGATAAAATTAGCACTTTTTCAACCACCACAACACTCGGTTAAAGAAAAATGTCAAACAAGTGACAACACGAGAAGAAAAATGAGAGCAAAAAAACCGTAGAAATCGGCACACTCATGTACACGGATTTTACACGCTAGGGCCACTCCATTTAGTTTCTTACTCGTAGGGGCCAACATGTACTGAAGAAAATTTCGTTCAAAAAGCAGGTGCACAAAAGTATGCAGCCCAGCATGACCTTAACTATTTTGCATTCATGGACAAATGCGCTCAAACGTCGTTTTCATCTTTTGACCCTGATCCTGAACTAATCGCCGCCAGTATTAATAGGCTTGAGGACGACTTTCACCCAGGTCCTGATGGCATTCCGGCCATCGTTCTGAAAAAGTGTGCCATGCATCTAGTCCAACCCCTTACTTTGCTTTTTCGTCTCTCGGTCACTCAAGGGGTTTTCCCTCAATTATGGAAAAATTCGTATATTATTCCCATCTTCAAAAAAGGTTGCAAGAACGATGTGTCCAACTACAGACCCATTGCTAAATTATCATCCATACCTAAACTATTCGAAAAATTGGTCTATGATTCCATGTTCTTCCACTGTAAGTCTATCTTCTCACTCTCCCAGCATGGCTTCCTCAAAGGTAGATCTACAACCACCAACCTTACTGACTTCGTCTCTAAAACCCTATGTGCCCAGGAAAACGGTAAAGATGTTGACGTTATCGCCACCGATTTTAGAAAAGCCTTCGACAAGATCTCCCATAACGTTATCTTGTTCAAACTTGATCGCCTTGGCTTCCCCCCCAGATTCATCTCCTGGATCCGATCCTACCTCAACAACCGTCAGTACAATATTCTTTTCAGTTCATCCATTTCTAACCCTATTGTCGCTCGTTCGGGCGTCCCTCAGGGCAGCCACCTAGGTCCATTGATTTTTATCCTCACAATAAATGATGTTGAATGTGTCATCAAACACTCAGAGTTGTCCATTTATGCCGATGACATGAAAATAATCAAACATATCTCCTCCACTACCGACTCTCGTCTCCTACAAGAAGACCTCGATTCATTCATCACATGGTGCATGAAAAACTTTCTAAAGCTCAATGTCTCCAAATGCCAGTCCATCTCTTATTCCCGCAAGCGTCTTACACCCACCCCGAGAGTCTATATGTTAACCGACGTACCAGTCCCTATCGTTACCTCTTTGTGTGACTTAGGAATAATCTGTGATAGTGAACTCCCACATTGACAGCATAATTAACAGAGCTAACTCCGCGCTAGGGTTTGTGAAGCGCTGGTCTAGAGAGTTCTCCAATCCTTATGTTTCCAAATCTCTCTACGTCTCCTTCGTTAGACCTCTCCTTGAATATGCCAGCCAGGTATGGTCCCCTACACAAACAACTCACATTAATAGGATTGAATCTGTCCAGCGTAGGTTTATTCGCTTCGCTCTACGTGATCTTCCGTGGGTTGACAGATTCAACCTTCCTCCCTATGAAAACCGTCTGAAACTGATCGACTTACAACCTCTAAGCAAACGTCGTGATGTTTCCGCCATTCTCTTCATTTATCAATTATTAACTGGTGCCATAGACTGCCCCTCAATCCTGCAATCTTTACCCATATATACCAATCCCCGTAACCTTAGGTCCACTCCCCTTTTCCGACTCGACCGCCATCGCACAAACTACGGTCAAAGCGAGCCAATTACCAGGATGTTACGAAAAGTCAACGACCTTTCCTCTTTTGACTTCCATCTGAGTAAATCATCACTTCACAAAGCCTTATATCTTGACCCCGCCCATCTTGATCCTGATCGCCTACTTTAATTCTTCTTCCTTTCGCCTTCTGCCAGTTATCAATATATATAGCTCATATTGTAGCTTATACTTTTTATTTATTTATTCTTAATTATCCATTTATTATATTCTGTAGAATTATTATTAAGTTATAGTTTGTATTTAATTTTTTATTTTTTTATTTTTTATGCAATAGCTTGTATTAAGCTTAAAAAAATAAATAAATATATGCATTGTTTGTCCTGACACATCTCCAAGAAATGTTGATATTCCTGGACAGGACGATTCATATGAGTTTGGCTCTGGTGCTGATTTTTATGTAGATGCCGCACAGAGTCCATGTGATAAGCATTATCGGACGTTCAGTTATGTAACGAGAGCTTATTTCGGTGATTAATGAACTTTCCAGTTAGACCAAATAAACAAAGCATTACAAGCCATAGTATGGGAGGTCAGGAGGCAAGTAAGACTATGATTACACGGTTCGCGGAAGCGTGTGCTTTCCGCGCGGCTTTCCGCCTTCACTTACGTTCGTGACGAACCAAATGATATTGACAATGGAATGATTGGAAATGATTTAATTTCGATACTTCGGATTTTTAACATCGTAAAGTTCAGGAAATTGTTGATAAATTTCAATGAATAATGCCGTCTGACATTTTTGAAGTTTTTTTTGAAAAGTTTAATTTAATTTAATAATTTTGTTTGGTCATAAACTGTCTTTATTTAAACGCAAACTGTTTTAATTTAATTACACACAGCTGTTTTATTTAATCATACACAGTTTTTATTTAATCACACACAATTTTTATAAAATCAGTTTTCTTCAATTAAATTTCGCGCTAAATTCATTTAGCTAGCAACTTGTTCACAAATGAAAATGAACCGCGGCCATGACACCTGTTTCGTTCCGAAGCGCACGAAATTTTTAATTTTCGTGCGCTTTTTCCTATCATGTTTCCCACCTCGCCCTTCGTCTATGATTTCGTGCTGAACGTGCGCTTAAGCGCATCGTGTAATCATGGTCAAAGGTTATCTTGGTGAGAAGGAAAAAAAAAGGGCACGAATGGGATGCTACTGTGCTTGTATCATCCTATGATAGTGTTCCGGTTGAACTTTTTGTAGATCAGGTGAGCAGAATTATGATTTTATGAAGAACATCTCTAAAAATTATATTTGTAGGGCACTGAGGACAACTTCTATAAACAAAAACAGCTTTTACTGGAGAATTTGGTTGATGATGCCACTAAAATTGATCGCGTTCAATGCATTTTGAAAATGAGAGATGGATATGACCAAAGTTATTATTAAGTTGGTTCTGTAATCGGAGAACACATCGAGTATCACTCAAAATTCTTGAAATACTGAGAATTATCCAAGTTTTTTCTAACTAAATAAGGCCAAATAAAAACAGTAACATTATATTTATATTTTTTAATGTTCCAAATTCATAAATTATATATTTACTTTGATCAAATTTAACGCCTCTGTAGCAAGGACGTCATAATGGTTTTTTTATCAGAGATTGTATTTGAGGATCTGGGGCTCAACGGAATCGAAATCTTTTAAAGGTTGTTATCTCAAAGATCTGCCAATACTATCGGTCTAGAAATAGAGCCTGGATATAGCGATCATAGCGATTGGCGTCTATTTTGAAGTATTTTGTGAGGACGGATACTAGCAGTCAATACTGATTCTATATTGCGAAACGGTTTTCAATTTTAATTTTTATTGTTAAGCTGTTGTTTCATAACAGATATGGAACAAGGAGAGATGTAAAGCCCTCTATTAGTGTCTGTAGCCGAATTAGTTTATTCTATTGCAATTTTATATTATAGGATTTATTTTTTTGAACATCCTTTCCTGGTTTTCCATTCGATGCGAATATCCTTGATGTGATTTTCGTTGCAGTTGACGGTAGAGAAAATGATAGTGTCAGCCTTCCATTCCGAAGGGCCTAGGCTTGAATTTCTGACAATAGATTACGATAAGGCCATTGGGATTTGCAAAGTAATGTGGTTCGGAATCCATCTTAAATCGTAACGGAAGAAGTTCTTCTCCAGCCCCATGACCCACAAGGGGTTACATTTTACCCTTACAGCTAGCACCGGTTGGCCCTGGTTTGGATAAGGAACAAATGAACTAGATGAGCAAAAGTAACTGGCAAAATGCTTGCGTGCTGCGCAATGAGAGAATTAATGAGAAAAAACGAAAAATTCCATTCTTTTTATTTTAAGATTACTTTCAAAGATTACTTACTACATACCCAGCTCGTCTTGAAAAAGTAACGCTGGCACCACAGTAAAACGAATTATATCCAGATTTTAAAGTCATAAGATTATACATGCAAATAAAGAGTACAGGTAGTGTGTAGTCATTTACTCCGGTGAAAATTATATGAGAGAATCACTTAGTCCTATCAAAATTCTGTTCTCATCCGGAGAGAATCACATACTCATGTCAAAAAAGTACCGCCAAATCTTGTCGAAGAGAAAAATGAGCCAAAAAGTACGACCAATAAAAATAATTCATGTGAATCACATGACTGAGTTAGTTACTTATGTGCGTAAACTGTCGATGAATTCTGATCTTTTAATGAGCGAAGTACATCTGATATTTGTAAATGCATATATGAAAAGTATACGTGTCTCTTATCCACAAACTCTCCCGGAAAACTGATTTTTAATTCTGACTGCAGGGTTGCCCGATACGGGAAATATACAAAAGCAACCAAAAATTGTTCACTACTTTGTTCGTTATCTAGTATTATCCGTTTATCTAGTAATTGTAATCTTTGGTATTGTGTTCATTTAGCGGCTAAGTTTTGTATGGAAATTAAGCTGCGAAATTTCGTCGCTAAATATTTAGCCGTTTTTAGCAGCTAAAATTGTGTTTAGTTTTCACCTGTAATAATAATAATAAATAATTTATTGGATCTGTACTGCAGATTACATTATCTTTGATTGTACAAAAGTGAATTGGTAAAAAAAAATATTCAACAAAAAAGAAATAAAAAGTGAAATTTATTATATAATAAGAAAGATTAATAAATTAAACTAATGAATTCATTATGTACGGTTCTCTGTAAAAACAATTTTTTATTAATTAAAAGATGAGATGTGCAATTACAGATAAAAAGTTAAAATATATTGGACTTATTTAAGAGATGACAAAAATTTCTGTAGGAGGAAGTGCGTTGAAGATTGTTATCTAAACGATTCCAATTTCTGATTGCTTGGACAAAATAAGACCTCTCACCAAATCTGGAGTTAAAACGGGGTATGCGAATATTTACTTGCCTATTTGACTTCAAGAATACTAATTTATTATATAAATATTCAGGACGCTTTTGGTAAATTAATTTATGTAAAAAGTTTAATCGCTTGAAGACAAGATGTGTCTCTAAGGAGTGGCAAAATAGTGAAGAAATATAAGGAGAGATGTGAGCATGTCGGGGTAAGCGGAAAATGAAACAAATAGTGTCATTATAAGCAACATTTAGCTTATAACGGCAAATGTAATCAAGCTTTGGATAAATTATGCTGCCATATAAAAAGTGTGGAATAACAAGAGATTTAGCCAAGTTTATACGCATTTCATGGGACAACAGTTTAGCGTTAAGCCATAGTTGTCTCAAGCCACCATAAATTTTTCCCATTACATTTTTAATGTAGTCACAACAACTTAGGATGGAGTTGATCATTATACCCAAGCTTTTCACACAGTCAACATATTCCAGGATGCAATTGTTTAGAGTAATTGGTGGTAAAGTGTTTTTATCCAATTTACTCCTGTAAATTGCTATACACGTAGATTTACTCGGGTTCAGTGTCAAGCTATTGGTCTCCGACCAGCAATTAATTCGCTGCAAATCATCATTCAAACAACTTATACAGTCTTCTATCTGCCCAATTGGTTTACTCAAATATATTTGCACATCATCGGCGTAAAGATGAATGGTTGAGTCATATACTTGTTCTATAAGGTCATTAATGTAAAGGCTAAAAAGGAGGGGTCCAAAAATTGAACCCTGTGGTACACCCCTTTCAATGCATAAAGGAGCAGAAATCCTGTCATTAACCTTTACAAACTGAGTACGATTTAACAGAAAGTTCCTAATCAGATTAACTGCCGTCGATGTAAACTCAAACTGACTACAAAGCTTCCGAATTAAGTTCGAATGATTAACCGAATCAAAAGCTTTACTGAAATCGAGCAAAACCAATACTGTCATCTGGTCGCTGTCCAAAGCTTTATTAATGTCGGATACCACCTTTAGTAGTGCTGTTTCACAGCTGTGATGACGTCTAAAACCAGACTGCCATGTATTTAATAGCTTATTTGCTGTAATATATCTTAATATTTGATCAGAGATTATTTTTTCCATTAATTTTGCTAGAAAACAAAATAAACTAATTGGACGGCAGTCAGTAGGCTGCAAAACAATCGATTTTTAGGAATAGGAATAACCATGGCTTGTTTCCATTGCTTAGGGAATTGAGAAGTGGTAAGGCAATAATTGAATATATGGAGTAGAGTTGTGCTAATAGTTGGGGCTATTATTTTGACGAATTTAGGAGACAAGTTATCAGGTCCTGTAGCATTCGATTTTATAGATAGAAGAGCTGAAAGCATTTCATGTGAGTCAATGCACCGAAAAGCAAAGCCGTCAGTAGAATAATCCATGTTGTGCGGATTGACCCAGCCACTCACTTAATTTGATCAACTCGTGACAAAGCTATTGTTACGAACATTTGGATCTACATCAACTTTAGTTTGATCATGACCGTAGATTCCTAGGCTACGAACATTCTTCCATAATTTACTTGAAGGAAGGTTTGTGTTCAGCTTGGAGTTATAATATTTTCGCTTAGCCGCGCGAATCAGAGAATTGGCTTTATTGCGAATTAATTTGTATCTTTCATAACTAATGACAGTATTTAACCTCCTAAATTGTCGATATAGGTAATCTCGTTCAGCTAATGTGATATGAATGTCCCGCGTGAACCATGGGCAACGATCTAGTTTAATTGTATGTACAAGTTTTGAGTGGAACATACCTGTTGTATATGTAAAAGAGGTTGTCATATAGTATTTGGATTTTGACATCCAATACACCAGTTGTAAAAATATTATTCCAAGATAAGTCATTACATTCAGCAAATAGATTGGCATAATTAATTGCCTCGAAATTACGATAAGTAATAGTTTTATTGACTGGCTTTGTTTTTCATTTATATGTAATATAAGAGCGGCGGACCTTTTTTCACGATAAATTTTTGACGTTTTGTTTTTCACAAAATAAATTCAAATCAAATAAATTTTAAATTTGTGTGAAATGTGTATATGGTCGTGGTTAGTTAGTAGGCTAAAGTTGACGGGTTAATTAATTTGCTCCACTGACATGTATTAAACTGGACTGACTTATAAGCTATCTCATATGGGTACAATTTTACTTTCAGTGGAGGAAAACAATTTTTAATCTCCAACGTTTACTGTGAATTTGCAGCCATTCAGAGTAGAATATAATAACCAAATATATACGAAGAGATATATTTAATTTTAGTCTTCTATATTGTTGTAAGGAAAATGTAAGAATCATTGGAATTACTGGAACACAAATTATAAATAAAAGGTTGTTTTAGTCTGGATAATGCTTACCCAGAATGAGATGTAAGATGATTGTGAATATTGTCATCTATTTCTAACGCCAGCATTTAATAGGCGACATGACGTTCGCAATTTAGAAAACCATGTTGAAAAAAAAGATGCTTACCCAGAAAGGGACAACTAGCGAAAAGTGATACCATTTTCTTGAAGAAAATTCATGGCACCAGTCACTCCAGTATTATATATCTCAGTGATTTGCTCTGTGAAAATAAATTCAAATATTGATATTTTGTTTGAATAATTTTTCATTAGTTTTTTTTAATTTTATATATATAAAGTTTTTATATAGTTTATAATATATATTGATGTTATGAGCAAGTAGACGTGAATGGCTAGCTTCTGAGTAACCGCAATTTTTCCGCAATCTATGTGTCAATAATGAGTAAAAGCGAGAACGCAAAATTAGTTTCAAAAACAGGTATGAGTCTAAAACATCTAAACAGCCCTATCATAACAAGAAGTGTCGCTGCTAGATCTAAAATTAGTGACAACGCTGATAAAACACACGCAAATAAGCCTCACTCAACAGGGAAAAGTGAAGAAATGCGTATTAGTAAAATTGGACCAGTTGATTCAGCTGATGCATTTGAAATGCTTGAAATGAAACTGTTAAACAGTCTCAGCTTACTTATATCCGAAAAAATGGATAGCTTTGAAGAACGCATAACAGTTAAAATTAATAACATGGCCGCGGCATATAATTCAAAATTTTGTGAGGTTGAGTGAAGAATTAATTCAGGTAAAAGAGGAACTCTCTAGCGTTCGCAACGAATTGGACAATATTCGTCGCACATCAAGACTGACAGATGCAATTATTACTGGTATTCCCTATAGCCAGAATGAGGAACCGCAAACACTTTTAAACAACATCTCTACCATTTTTTATGTTTTCCGGATTATCCGCGTAAAATTATTAAGAGTGCTAATAAAAGTACTCACCCCGAACGTTTCGCATCAAGTTTCATTGAGCGTGGTCACCGGGAAACTGCCTGAAGTTGTCAGTGTCGATCCACACTGCGCAGATTGTACCGGTGCGTAGGCCGTTGTTGCGGTTGTTGCATTTGTTGATGTTGCAAAGAGGAATCCAAACAAACTACACTCACTTTGTCGCTTGGCGTGAAAATGTTGTTTCGTATCGACCGTTGAGATGCTTTCAGTACGGGATCCCCTGTTCGTGAACGGTCTCAACGGTCGATACGAAACAACATTTTCACGCCAAGCGACAAAGTGAGTGTAGTTTGTTTGGATTCCTCTTTGCAACATCAACAAATGCAACAACCGCAACAACGGCCTACGCACCGGTACAATCTGCGCAGTGTGGATCGACACTGACAACTTCAGGCAGTTTCCCGGTGACCACGCTCAATGAAACTTGATGCGAAACGTTCGGGGTGAGTACTTTTATTAGCACTCTTAATAATTTTACGCGGATAATCCGGAAAACATAAAAAATGTCAGTGAACAACCGCGAAAGCCTAAAAAGTCAACATCTCTACGATGATAAATCACCCACTCTCACTATATTCTACTATAATTGCTTTCCGTTCAAAATCTTTAAATGGTGCTGGAAATAAAAATCGAACTCGAAACAGTGCGCCACTAATAGTGAAGTTCTCATCAGTCAATGAACAATCCTCTTCTATTGAAAAATTTAGGAAATATGGTATGGTGACATTGAATAAGGTATGCTTGAATTTTACCAGTGATAGCAAAGTTAATGCATTTGAAAGCCTATCTCCACATAAGAAGATGATGGACGACGGCCTCCAAGCGTGCATGACGCTCCCATCATGCCGGCTCATCCGGGCAATGTGCTTTGCATAGCAGACAGTCGCCGTCCTGTTCCCTGTTCCCATCTATCCCATCTCTGACCCGGGGAGAAAACCCCTCAAACCTACCAAGCTAAGGTGGAAATGTCATCGTGCCGAGGGCTGCATGGCAGCGGGTAGTAAAAACCGCTGTCGCAAACGATCTCCTTGTATTTAGCCTTGCCTCTGACATGGGGGCGCTGTCAGAGGTCGATCACCCCTTCCCGCCATACTCGTGGGACCAACATATGGATACACAAAATAAACAAAACATAAACATAACAAGTAACGAGGCAGCAGAGGAACGGGGACGCGCAAGTGACACCCACTCTGACGCTGCCAGTCAAGTCTGGCAAAGAAGAAGCGATGATGGCTGTCGCGGAGGGCGTTGCTAAATTCAACGTCAGACGCGTACGACCTTCAGGTGCGATGCGCAGGAGGCTTGCGCGGGAGAGAAAGGCAGCAGAGGTTGCAGGCGGTACACCTGTCCCTCCTCAGCAGCCTAAATCCGCCGGTGGGTAGGCGGAGAAGAAACCAGTGGCCGGTGGGAGTGGCAATAATACACGCTTCCGCCCTAATCCGGCGAAACCATTCGGCCCTCTCTTGGGCACTGGGCTTCCTGGCAAGGTACGTGGGACCAACGATGCTGGAGCTGGACCATTAAAGACGGCGGTGGTAAAACGCAACCGTTCTGATGGGGACTCTCCGGGGGGACAGGCCACAAAGAAAAAGAAGATGGGTAGAGCAGGGACACAGCCACTCTACAGCGACCTGCTTGCAGGGATACCTATGGTTGTGATACCTGCTGAGTATCCAAAAACAGGCTGACGGATGAGCAGATCGAGGCTCTGAGGAAAGCACTCGACCAGGCCATAGATGACACTACGGCCGAGGAGACTGCCCCACAATTCTGGGGATCCCGAGTAACAGGGGGCACATTGAGGCTAACCTGTGCTACGGCGGACACCAGAGGCTGGTTGATGCGGGTGATACCCAAACTTACACCTTGGGAAGGGGCCTCCGTTAAGGCTATTGAGGAGAAGGACCTACCCAAGCTGTACAGGGTAGTAGTGTGGATTCCCAAAAACAACGGGGATCCGGCAGCGATCCTGGGAAAGCTCGAGAAGCAGAACCAGCCGATTCCAGCAACCTCTTGGAGAGTATTGGGCCGTAAAGCGGAACAAGGTGGACAGACGCTGGCACTCTCCATTGACGAAGGGTCCATGCAGATATTGAAAGAGCGGCAGATGCGACTCTTCTTTAGCATCACCTCTGTGTTGTTTAAAGCGGCCGGTGGGGGAGCGAAAGAGGAGGACACTGTTGCTCCAAAACAAACAGATGAAGGTGGTCCAAGCAAACCTACAACACAGTAGGGCTGCCTCGGCAGTTCTATGTAGGCTGTTGGCCACTCAAGCTGTAGATCTGGCCCTCATCCAGGAACCTTGGGTAAGTTTCGGCTAGATTTCGGGACTGCGACAGGCTGGTTTTGGAATCACTTATGATACCAAGGACAGCAGGCCACGGACCTGTATTGTATATAATAAAGCAAAAACTAACTGTTTGCCGTCCACAGACTTATGTACAAGGGACCTTACAGCTGCCAGAGTGGAGGTATGTGCGGGGGGACGAAGATGCTTGGTGTTAATCTGCTCTGCGTACTTCCCATACGACTCCACTGAACCACCACCGACGAGAGAACTAAGGGAACTCATCGGGTCGACAAACGCGGCGCACATGCTAATTGGATGCGACGCGAACTCACATCACAATAACTGGGGGAGCAGCGGCAGTAACAGAAGAGGTGAGTACCTTATTGATTATTTGCTAACTACTAACCTAGTTATACTTAACCGTGGATCTGACCCTACCTTTGACAATGGCCGTCGGAGGGAGGTATTTGACATCACTCTCTCCAGTAGCTACACATCAGAACTGGTAAGTGACTGGAGCGTGTCTGACGAGCCATCATGCTCCGACCACAAACACATTCTCTTCAGCGTTGGAGAATGTGTCAATGAAATAAAGGAATACCTGAACCCCAGAAACACCAACTGGGTTACCTATAAAGAGGAACTGGGTGGTAGACTCTATGGGTTCATGGGCTCAATCAAGTCTACGCAAGACGTCGAACTTGCGGCAGACCTCGTAAACGATGCCATACAGAGGCCTTCAGGGGAAGTTGTCCGGTGTCAGTAAGATATTAATTAATAGAATTAACCCTTCTAACTCAGAAGGCGCACTTCACAGGCAGAGGCCAGGCATCAATTGACCTATTCACCAGAATATAACAAATATTGAGATGAATGAGGCTCCCACAACCCATGCAATAAAATATTAGTAAACAAAAAAAAAGAAAAAAAAGAACAAAAACCAAATAAGAACAATCCCAAACACTACAATCAGGGGTGCAAAGACAACAGAGATCGTTTAAGCAAATCTTTAGTAAGAGCCAGGTCAAAAATAGGACACAAATTCACGGCTCTACACATGCGGTTAATAGGCTCATGCATACCATAGTTAGAGCGAGAATGGATAACATGTAGTAAAGGCAATCTCCTTAAGCTATACGGGGTTTGCCTAAAAGTAACAAAACTTGCAAGAGTGAGAGAATCTATATTCAAATTCAAAAGCTGATGAATAAATACTAGGTCAGCAATTAAACGACGTTCCTCTAACGAGTGCATATTAAGCAATCGGAGGCGATCCTCATAAGGAGGAGGCCTTAATGGATCATTCCATGGGAGGTCCCTTAGAGCGAACCTAACAAAGTTCCGCTGCACCGCCTCAATGCGTCTAGAATGAACAGCATAGCAAGGAGACCAAACCTGAGATGCGTACTCAAGAATTGGTCTAACTAAAGAAAAAAATAAGTGAATAAGGGTCTGTCGATCACAAAACTCCCTTGACCACCGCTTAACAAAGCCAAGGACTGAATTACTCCGAGACACTATATGGTGTGCAGAGTGAAATCGAGTTTCTTGTCTAGCATTACACCGAAGTCAGTAACGGACTCCACACGACGGATATTAGTTTCCGCAAAGATATAATCAAAGACGAGCTGATTGATGTTCCTAGAAAATGACATAACTTCACCTTTATCCAGGTTCAGTTGCAGTCCATTTGTGGCACACCAACCCCTGAAGGTATTCAAATCGTCCTGAATGCAGGAAGAATCATAACTGTTTCTAACGCATGAGAAAATCTTCATATCGTCTGTATAGATTAAAACTTTGGAGTGCTTAATCAGAGATGGCTACCTTGCGGTACACCAGATGAAGCCCTAACGACTCTAGATAAAGTATTACGGAAAGAGACACGGTAAGTCCTATCTTTTAAAAAAGAGCAGATCCAGTCGCGCAATAAAGGTGGAAAACCTAACCTTTCAAGCTTAAGAATAATCACGGGGTGAGGGAGCTTATCAAATGCCTTGCTAAAGTCGGTGTAGACACAGTCAGTCTGGAGTCCCTGTTGGAAGGCAGAGATAATGTGTGATGTAAATTCCAGAAGGTTGGTTGTTGTCGAGCTACCAGGCAGAAAGCCATGTTGATTAGATGAGATTTACCCCTAACACTACCCAACAAGCTGTGAGTACATAACAGATTCAAACAACTTGGGTATTATCGGGATGACTACAACGAAACCAAAATTGTTTTCTTTTATTTTTTGTTATTTAAAACACAAATCTCCTCGGTGATTGCTCTCGCGCCAATTATTTTCCCTCCGGATCTGCAAAAGGAAGAAATCGACTCGTGAGTTTACAACTCAATGGGTTAACTGCCTAAACTACGCAATACCGCACTCACACTCTCACTCACATTAGATCAGCAAAGCGGACATACCATCAGAGCTGACCTAATCCTGTGCTTGGAGGATTGATACTTGGACATACCAACTTAATCAATTCCTCCTTCATCGGACATACCAGATGATCACAGGACTTACTATGGTTTTATTACAATCCCGGACATACCACAGATAAGTAATAAAACCACCCAATAAGCGGACATACCAGCTATATCGGGATAATTCATAGGAGTGTGCTTCAGCTTCACCGGACATACCACGATCCGCTGGAGTCACATCCCACCAATGTGCGGACACACCAGCACTATTGGCACAACCATACCATGTCCTCCAACTTCACCGGACATACCACGTTCCATTGGGGAGCACTTTGACGGATTCATAATACACTCACACACAAATACTGAAACGATAGTCTACAATTAGAGGAACTACTACTCATAACTATAATCTAATTTTAACTACCAGTCACTGCACTATTCCCACTACACAGTACCCACTAACAATACAAACTACACAGTACACAGTTCCCACTACATAATACACAGTACTCACCTTTATAAATTATAAATTTAAATACTGAAATCACTAAATTCACTATATGAATAGATTAAGATCTTTAACTACTTCTCACTTTGCACGTTTAATTAAAACTGAGGATCTTTCTTAAGGAGAATGAAAGCAAACCTCAGGAAACTAAAGGGTTGGTCTATACCTACAAGGTAACGCTAATTATTCTGGGAATTTTTGGGTGAGGGTCATAACTTACGAAATTTTAAAAGACATGCACAATTTGTTTACGCAAGCGGCGATGGCGCCTTTCCCATTACATTTTCCCAGAAGAGGTAAAGGTTTAATTGAACTTGCCATTTATTGCAACCTACATTGAGTATTTAAATGTCTGAGGATGGAAAAGGGACCAAATCTTTCGGATTGTTTATCTATTTTACTATGGTTGTGTCTGTCCTAAAAATCTTGGATTTTTCTGAACTGGTTATTACCTGACAGTATGCAAGAAAGCTTCGCGATTGGCCTATAATTTGTTATGGAGTTTTTAAGCCCCTTTTTATAAACAGGAATTATAAAGGAGTTCTTCCATAAGGTAGGAAATCTGCCGGCCTGAAGAGATTTGTTGAAGATGAGTTCCAATGGAGTGAGTAACGCATCAGAACAGGATCTCAAGAATACAGGTGGGACACCATCAGGACCAAAAGAAAAGTCCAGTTTGAGTTCCTTGATAGCATTCATGATAATGTCACGAGATATAATGGGCAAAGAAATGAAGGTGGCGGGACAATTTTAGATATGACCAAACTCTTCCAGGGAAGGCACAAAGTTGCCTGATAAAAAGGCACCCTCAAAAAACAATGCAAAGTTATCAGCTATATCATGCGCGCTACAACTAGAGGATCCATTATACCACATTGTAGATGGATAATTATCAGTTTTCTTTTTCAGATTTACAAATTTAAAAAAGGTACGAGGATCATTGTGCAAGCTACTGCGAACATTATCAAGGTATTCCCTGTATAAAGATGACGATAACGCTAAGAAGCATTCATGACAATAAACGAATTCAGAATAGGCTGACGCACTTCTACTGCTTAAGTAGGTTTTCCATAACCGATTTTTATTCCTAAGACTCCGTAGTTCCCTAGTATACCACGGGGGAGAATGAGAGGATGATCTCACCCGTTTAAGTGGTACACACGAATTAAACAGATCATAAATCCTATCATAAAACACGGAAACGCAATCGTCGATATCGTTTTCATGAAACAGGGATGGGAAACCAATTGAGAGAATCCTGTTCGAAAGATCAGAGAAGTCCGCCCTTTTTAAATCAAGAACGTAGGTAAGTAAGGTCCCAGAACAGGAACGTCCCTTGGTGGACGAGGGAAATTGCGAGACTAAGGGCTACTACCAGGAGGCTGTTCAACAGGTCGAAAAGAGGCGGGAAGAATATAGACAATCCCTAACTGCCTACAACCGAGAACTGCGCCGGTCTAAAAGATCCAGCTGGCAAAAGTTCTGCCAAAACGTGGAGGGCGCTCGCGAGTCTGGGAGACTGCATAAGGCCCTTATGAAAACTACGTCGGGCGACCTGGGCGCACTCCAGAAACCGGACGGGACATACACCCAGACCAGGGAAGAAACGCTAGAGATTCTACTGCAGTCTCACTTTCCTGGTTCAAAGGTGGAAGAACCGAACGAGTCAGACAGGCCCATCCTAACTGACCAACCAGCAAGGAGGGCGACCAAGGCGGACTGGAGAGTTGCCAGCTCGGTCTTTACATGTAAAGCCATCAAGGATGCTATTTCATCCTTCGAACCATTCAAGTCCCCTGGCACGGATGGGGTGTACCCGGTGCTCCTACAGGAGGGCTGTGCTGTTCTCGCACCGGTGTTGTGCAGAATATGCAGGGCGTCCTTTGCACTAGGATACGTACCATCTATCTGGAGGACTGTAAAAATAGCCTTTAATTTAAAGCAAGGCCGTCTAGATTACACACTCGCTAAAGCATACAGGCCTATTAGTCTAACATCGTTTATGTTAAAGATGATGGAAAAAGTTGCTGATCGGGCGATCAGGGAGAGGTATCTTCTACACTCACCACTTCATGCCCGGCAGCACGCCTACCAAACCGGAAAATCCACTACAACGGCACTCCATGACTTAATACTCAAGCTGGAGGTAGCGGTTTATAGCAAGGGAACTGCAATTGCAGCCTGCTTGGATATAGAAGGCGCTTTTGATAACACATCATTTGATGTGATCACTCGAGCCCTAAGAAGGAGAGGCCTTGAGAGGCCTCAGGTCTCGAGATCTTACCTTGAGTCTCCTCGATAGGATGATCAGGGGCTGCGTCACAAGAGGGTGTCCGCAGGGTGGGGTGCTGTCACCCCTCCTATGGTGTCTTGTGATCGATGAGCTACTTGTACATTACGATACAACTCCAGGGGGCTCTAGACGTAGTTGCAACCTGGTGCAATGATGTTGACCTCAAAGTCAACCCTGACAAAACAGTCGTAGTTCCGTTCACCATAAAGAGGAACACGACGGGCCTTCCTGAACCTACCTTCTTGGGCACTGCGCTACCCTTCAAGGATCAGGTGAAGTACTTGGGGGTGATCCTGGATTCCAAGCTATACTGGAATCTGCACATTGATATAACTGTGGAAAAAGCTCGGAAGTCCTTCTGGGCATGCCGTAGAGCCTGCGGGACCACCTGGGGACTTAAACCCAGAACAATGCTCTGGATCTACACATCGGTAATAAGGCCCATGATAACTTATGGAGCGATTACATGGTGGCACAGAGCAAAACTGAATGTGATAAGGACTAAGCTTAGCAGACTGCAACGTATGGCCTGCCTATGCATCACTGGAGCCATGCGCACCTCGCCGATGGCTGCACTCGAAACCATGCTAAATATTAAACCTTTAACTTGAACATTTACTAATTTAAATTGGATCCAGCCAGCTGAACAAATGCAGTATTTCTGCCCTTGTTTTATATTTTCAGTCCAAAACATTATATTCAATTGAAATCTTCTATACGAATGAATATGTCGTGCCAATAACATGCGTTTTATAATCAGATATATCTAAGATTCCTTCTTTCTTTTAAACCACTCAGAATCAGTTTCAATATCTGCAAAGGGACAATTTTTCTGGTAGCCATCGATTCGTCTCGCACTCAGAACAGCATCTACAACATCTCCGATTAAAGTTATATCACCTGATACAACTTCAATTTTTACATGTTCGAAAGGATGAAATTTATTCGTAGTGTTAAGATTCATCATTTGAGAATCTTCGTCGTTAAATTTAATCTAATATCATGCACATATAAATTGTACATTCCCACGAAAGCTTTTGCAACGTGAGCAAATTTGCACGTACGATCACGGTAATGCTCTTGCAATGTAAACAATTTTCCGCGGACGGTGACGGTAACTCGAGTATTTACATATTGGCTCGTGAGAAAGCTTTCGTGGGAACATTTTTGTTTGTCCAGTAATTTTGCTAATAAGGCATTTTTAGTTTGTAAAATTTATATATAAGAAATTATGAAAGAAAAATATATTCAGTTGTTGTCTAAAAGTAAAGTTGAGTGGTGTTTCAAATTAGTGTGGTTCCTTTTCAGCGTTTTAATCGTTATTTCAGTTCCAGGTCCAGAACAATAAGGTGTAATGGTTTCAAGTGCCGCATACATCAACGAAAACAAGTCAAGGTACATGAACCTTGGCTATAATTAGTGAAGTAAAAGAACTTCACCCTAACATTTGGTGACCCCGACGTGATCCCACGTCCAACTTTTTCATTACCTGGTGCAGATCAACGATGGATGCTGTTATGGAGGAGTTAGGAAAAAGGCAATCTGAACAAGGGACTGCAGTGGAGCGCATCATTACCAACTTTAAGAAGGACGGTAGCGCGAGAAAAACTACAAAGGCTTATTACCAGCTTAAGTTACAGCAATTAGAGCAAGCCTGGGTAGCCTTCAAGGCTACTGATGATCAAATACGACATCTGCAGCCGCCGCCACTTGAACATCCGTACTTCTCTAACAACTACTATAAGGCAGTTCTCTCGATCTACACTCCATTTCGGGAGCATTTTCAAGAAATGATTACTTCCTTCGAGACTATGGAAGATGATCAATTACATACAAGTGAGAACGATGATGCAGTAGCACCTCAAGATGAAAGGGCTGCAACTAGTCCAGACCAACAAGAGGATGATCCAGTAACATGCGTGCCATCGCAAACACCAACCCACACAGTGAAGAATCTGGGTACAGTCCCCAAGGACCCATACAGGTTAAATTCGGATTTAACCCTGAACCCAATTGCTCCAGTGCTAACCACAATGAAGAGCCCAGAGTCTTCTCAAGTAACAAAATTCATTCGTCGACAAGGTGCGATGGTTCAATCGCTACGGCGCATTCTCGATGGATTACGTTTAAGTGATGATCACCCAAGGCAATATTATAAGTTGAAGGCTGATACCATTCAGCAACATTGGGCCTTGATCGAGGAACAGAATTACACCATTTGGGAATTAACTGACGACCCACTGAAACTAGGATACGATCTTGATCAGTACGTAACACTAGAGGAAACTACACAGCAAATATTAGTAGGACTATTGGCAAAGATCGATGAGATGCCCTTATCAACAACAAGCAACACTCATCAGCAAATCGCTGTGCCAGTTGTGAAGCTTCCGAAAATAGAACTCCCTCGCTTCGACGGTGATTATCTGAAGTGGCCACAGTTCTATGACCTATATACGCAGATGGTGCACAAACAGCCACTATCCAACTGCCAGAAAATGTGGTATCTGAAAGCCAATGTATTAGGTGAACCAGAAAAGCTAATTAGACACTTGTCGTTGACTGAAGAAAACTACATAACAGCGTGGGAAATGCTACAAGAGCGATATAACAACACAAGAGTTTTGGTCACCACCTTAATCAACAGAATATCGGCGCAGCCCAGTCATGCTTCCGATTTTGCATCCGCTAGTGGCATTAAGTCCTTGCATGACACAACGCAAGAGTGCTTGCTCGCTCTGGAGAATATAGGAGTTTCAACAAAAAATTGGGATCCGATGCTTCTTCATATTTTGCTGAAAAAACTGGACAAGGCTACACATGCCCTATATGAGCAATCCTTGTCAAACCCTAGATCCCTGCAAACCATTAAGGACTTCTTGGCGTTCTTGGCAACACGGTTCCAGTCACTTGAAGCATTGGGTACAAGGAATAAAACTATAGATGATCGTCAACGAAAACCAAATTTAAGATCATTGACTTCCACCACTGTTACAACCACAGCTTGCCCTGTCTGCAAAGGTAGTCATCAGCTATTCCAATGTGGTAGCTCTCTGAAGCTAACTCCATTCAACCGATTGCAGATCCTAAGGAAGCACGGCCTCTGTATTAATTGCCTAAGAGGAGGGCACACTGCGGTTCAATGCAAGTTACGTGGCTGTACGAAGTGTGCAAGGAAACACAACACATTAGTTCACCTACAAAGACCAACAGAACCAAAAATGTCACAGAATCCAACGAACGTCAAATCCAGAGAACCTGCAATCATTCCAACCATAGATGGCACTCATTCATCGACAAATATGATCATATCAAGCGAATCACAAACCGCAGGAACAGCTTTGAGTAATAAACATCAACGTGGGTACGTCCTCTTAAGCACAGCAAGAGTAAGATTAACTGCAAGTAATGGAACCAGTTTGGAAGCCCGGGCGATTCTTGATTCAGGCTCGCAGATTAATGTCATCAGCCAACGCCTACTGAAAAGGCTTGGACTTCAACCAGTAGCCGATGCATTAGCCATAGAAGGTATCGGACAAGGAAAACAACGTACCAACCAGAGGGTAAATGTACTCTTGCAGTCAAGGTTAAATGGTTATGCTGCCAGAGTAGAAGCATTTGTACTCCAATACAAATGTACAATAATGTACAATATGTACAATAATATCAATTGTTTGATGCACAATGTTATAAAGCGAGGAAAACATCTTTTAAATGGCTGAACTTATACAGAAAACACAACACGGACTACGAAAAGAGCATGTACTTGGGGGAAAACAAAAAATTCAGAGATTTGTGTCGTAAGAAAGAAAAAGCATACTTTGAGGAACTCTCGAATAAACTAGGCTCGTCGCGAGACACCAAGGAGTTCTGGTCTATAGTCCGAGAAATTCGTGGCAGCAAATTCATTACAGGTAATGATATCAGCATAATGGATCTAAAGAGATATTTTGAGCAGCTTTTAAATCGACCCATGAGCACAAACTCGGTTTTATATGCCCCACCATATATTAGCATTGAGGAGCTGGACAGTGAAATCACAGTCGGTGTACTCGAAGTGGTACTTAGGAAATCTAAAGACAATAAGGCACCGGGGCCAGATCGAATCCCTTACGAGTTTTTTAAACATGCACCAGCCGAATTTTTAAATGCTCTTACGAAGGCTTATAACGACATATTAGATAGTGAAAACATCCCAAACAACTTTTCAAATTCAATTGTCTTCCCTATCTTTGAAAAAGGAGACCCAAATATCCCTGATAATTATAGAGGACTTTCATTTATGGATGCGGTAGCAAAACTTTTAGCTGGCATTATAAACAATCGCCTTATTTATGGGAACAAAGTCATGGCATATTGAAAGAAGCTCAAGCGGGATTTCGATTGGGCTACTCAACGGTAGACAACATATTCAACTTGTGCACTATTGTAAATCTAAAGCTGACAAGAAGGGGCAAAAAAGTATACGCTTTCTTCGTAGACTTTAAGGCAGCGTTTGACACGATTGATAGAGGAGCACTTTTCTACAAACTTTATAATCTTGGAGTTTCCACGAAGCTGATCAGATTTCTTCAGGAGTCGTATAAAAACACTTCAGCACAAGTATGGAATGGACATTCACTTTCCGAAAAGTTTTACACTAGTACGGGTCTTAGACAAAGGTGTATACTCAGCCTCCTGTTATTTTCATTATTTATAAATGCTATAGATGACAAGATGAGTGGTGGAGTCAACTTAGATGGATTTATTATCAAGAGTCTATTATATGCGGATGACCTAGTTATGTTAGCTGAAGACCCGGCGGAACTGCAAACAATGATAAACCAGCTAGAAGAGTATTGTCAAACCTTGAATTTGGTGATTAACATAAACAAATCGCAAATAATGATATTCCAGAAAGGAGGAGGCCGGAGAGCGAGTTCCGAAAACTGGACTTACAATGGGACAAATATTGATGTCGTCAATAAGTATAAGTGCCTTGGAATAATCCTAACACCGAGATTATCTATGAAGGCACATTTAACGGAGCGACTTAACGTGGCAAAGGCTACTCTTAACAGCACTTGGAACCGCTTTATCAGAGATGTACACATAAATCATTCTGCAAAATTCAAATTATTTTCAGCTGTTTCCAGATCGGTGATGTGTTATGGCGCGCAAGTATGGGGCATTAGCGAGTATGAGGAAGTTGAAAAACTGCAACGCTTTTTTATAAAGAAGCTTTTCTTATTGCCTAGAACTACACCTAACTACGTACTCACCCTCGAAACAGGCCTGGCGAATCTTTATATATATACCCTGAAGTGCCACTTTTCTTATTTCCTTACAGTCCTGGGAACATACAGTGAAAGCAGATTTCCTTATATTTTAGCAAAAAAAGTTGTGGAGAAGGAAACATACTGGTATCAAGACTGGCTAGACCTAGCTGAAAAACATGATCTAGTAATCAGGATAACTAGACGAAATACTTCAGACCTATTAGAGACTCTTACAAAAATTTTAGAAAGGGAGGAAAAGTGGTTATGGCAAAAAGCTCAAAATAGGGCAACACAAACTATACGACACGGCCTCTATGATAGATTGGACTACAGACTGGATGAGCAAGCCTACTTCAGGGATGATTACAGCATCACAAAGATCAGAATGATCCTTATACACAGATGCGGAATGATACAGCTAAATGCAAGTCCCTGGCGAACAGAGGGAACATCAATATGCTCGCTCTGCAACATGGAAGAAGATGAAGACCTGCTTCATTATTTGGCTATTTGCCCGATACTCAAAGAATTTCGATTTATAGCATTTGGTAAAGGATTTCTTGCAGAAACTGATGTTATAGCGATATTAAATGGTGGAAACTTCGATGCTCTGATTACATACGCCCAATTAGCCTGGAAATACCGGAAAATGCTAACTGATGAGTACAACTGCTAAGCCGTGCACAGCTTGTAGTTAGCAGAAATTTTGCTTTTTGTTTTTTTTCTCTTTTGTGTTTTTTTTTCTTTTCTTAATTTTTTTCTTTTCTTAATTTTTGAATATTACATTCTGCATAATTTTATAGATAATTTTTATTGTTTGCTCTCTTAAAAATGTATTTATTACTTCTTTTCAAAATGTACATGCTATTATACTCGTAGTTATTATATTTATCTTACAAATCGGAACCATATAATATTAGTAAATTGTCAACCCGACAGACGACCTTGGAGTCATTGTTGATGTTTATTAGGATTATTTTCGTATTGAACTAATTTGTGAAAGGAATTTGTTAAATAAACTTATTATCATTTTCGGTTTTGACGCGTGTCATCTTTTAGCCGGCGCGGCGGTAGTTTTCCCCTACGTCGGGCGTAATGCCAAGACTTCGGGGATTTGTCATTCGTTCGTTATGTCCTTATGTATTGTCTGTAGCGTCCTGTCCGTAGTTCAGGAATTTGCGAACCGTTCGGCAAGTGTTAAGAACAACCGCTTTCTGTAGTGTGTGTGTAGTGTTTTTATGTAACTTTAGTGCTTGTATATTTGTGATTAGTGTTTTCGGTACAACGGCTGTGGAAGACAAGATGATTGGCACGATAGTCACTTTGTCCATTTTCCTCATCCGCTGCACCTCGTGTGCCAAATCTGCATATTTTGTAATCTTCTCTCTAAAAGTGTTCTGCACATTGTGGGTGTTGGGTACTGCAATGTCAATTAGGTATGTTGTTTTGCTGTGTTTATCTATGAGAGTAATATCCGGTCTATTGTGGTGTATTGTCCGATCAGTTATTATTGACCGGACATAATACATTTTATGTGTGGAGTTTTCAAGAACACTGTCTGGTGTATATTTGTAATATGGTGTGTATGTGGCGGGTGTAATAAGGTTGTGTTCTAGGGCTAACTGTTGGTGTATGACATTGCAGACCTGGTTGTGCCTATGCAAGTAATCTGTTTGAGTGAGGAGTTTGCATCCAGCCGTTATATGTTCTATTGTTTCAGAAGCTAAGTGACAAAGTCTACACGTGTCGTCCTGAACTGCCGCATCCTTAAGGATGTGTTTCCTATAATTCCTCGTGCTAATGACTTTGTCTTGTATAGCAAGCATGAATCCCTCCGTCTCAGGGAATAAATCACCGCGACTGAGCCAAGCGTTCGACGCATCTTTGTCGACATGATTTTCGTTCAAGTCAGCGTAATGTCTTCCGTGGAGAGACTTCTGTGACCATACTTGCTGTTCATCTGTGTGTGTGGCTATGTTAAGGGTATTATCCAGCATTCTGTTGTGCAAATCAAGTGGTGTTTGTTTGTTGTCAGAAGACTGTTCAAGCGGCCTGTATATTTAGTCTCTAGCGCTCGCTTTATGTCCGTGTGAGGTATATCACGTGATTGTTCGAATCCAAGATACTTGTACAGTTCGCCCTGCCCCATTGGTTCAATAGTGTCCCCGGATGGGAGATCGAATCACACAAGTTCATGTTTTCCCCTCGTCACGTGAAGCGTCCTACATTTGTCAACTCCGAACTCCATCCGGATGTCATTGGAAAAATCCAGAGTAGTCTGCAGCAGCTGTTGCAGATGAGGTTTCGAGGAAGCGTATAATTTGATGTCGTCCATATACATGAGGTGCGTGATTTAATGAATATTTTCCCTGTCGTGTCGTATATTATACCCATAACCGGTGGCATCCAAGGCACGTGATAGTGGATTCAGAGCGAGACAAAACCATAACGGACTCAAAGAGTCTCCCTGGAATATACCTCGCCTGATTGGTATTGGGGGTGTTGTAGTCTGTTGGTTTGGTGTTTTTATGTTTATTTTTGTGTTCCAGTATTTCATTGAGTGTTGCAGAAAGTGGATGAGTGTTGGATGTATTTTGTATACATTCAGTATATCGACCAGCCAAGAGTGCGGGACAGAGTCATACGCCTTCTTATAATCGATATAGTTGTTGTTCTTTACAACCCAATGACCCTTGTCGGCATCCCTTTTGCTGCTCAGACAATATGTTATTTTCTTCTGTGTGTTTGTGGATTAGTTTACTGATGCAAGAAGTCATAATCTTATAAAATGTCTGTAGGCAAGTGATCGGTCTATATTTGATGGATCTGTGGTGTTATTATTGCCTTTTGGTAGCATGTACGTGATTCCCTCCGTTAAAAACTTCGGGAGGGTTTCCGGGTAATTGAAAAAATTATTAATGTGGTGTAAGAGGTGCATATGTGTAGATGTAAACTTCTTGAACCAGTAATTTTGAATATTGTCTGTGCCTGGTGCTTTCCAATCATGGGTATTTTGTATGACATCCGTTAGTATCTCCATCGATATCTGTGGTTCTGGCATGTTGGGTATGTCTTGGACGCGTTGCATTTCTGCTTCAATCCACTCAGCATTGGGGTTATGATGGACTTCTTTTGACCAAATAGATGACCAAAAGTCGACCATATCTCTTTCGGAGGGTAGTTCACTTGCCGGGCTATTGTTTTGATTGTATGTAAGTGATCTATACAAGTATTTTTCATTGCGAATGAATTGTGTGTTCTGCGTTTTTCTATCCGTACACTTTCTGTATCTTTTTAATCTAGTGGAAAGTGCCGAAAGTTTTTGAACTAGTGTATCTATGTGCATTGTAATGTTTGTATTAATTCTGTCTCTGTTTGTGTGTAATTTTTGTTTTTCTAAAATTTTGTGAACTTTTTTAACTACCCTCTTACTTCTGTTGCCCTGTTTATACTGGATAAGTCGGCCGAGATCACAACGGATCCCATCGATTCGCCTCTCCAGTCGTTTCTCCCAAGCCGGTTTTTTCAGCGTCGCGTTGTTGATATTAGTTGGATTGCGCGTCTTTGAACCATTGCATCTGATAGCCGCAACAGCAGCACAATATATCGCTGTATGCACTTCAGTAAACGCTCTGTCGTGTGTTAAATACTCTGGCAGAACGTCCGTATTCAAGAATGCTGGATAATTGTTTAGATGTGCCCTGTTTTGGTATTATGTGTCGTTGTGTTGCGTTTAAGTGTGCAAACTCTGTGAGTGCATCCTCAAACGCTTGTTTGTGCCGTACCACACTTGTCCTGCTTCATCGCAGTTTGTTGGAGAGAGGGCGTGCGGGGATGTATAGGGAAATCCGCACGGAACTTACCTATTTATCGTCGCATCGGCACGCATACATTCAAAGCAAGGTTTATTTGGGTTTGGAAACTGCTTTAATGTTAACACTACATACAATAAATTGCGTGTGTTCTACACAAAATCCGACACGACAAGTGTGGGCACTCGTGCGGACTTCATCGCGCGGAAGCAGGACAAGTGTGTCACGGCACTTTGACCTTATTCCTAAGAACGAGATCAGAGCTATTGAGTATGGGTGCGGTGTTTGGGTGTTGGGTTTGTGTGATTGTATGGGCTGGATGCAAAATTTCCCCAGTATTATTGTTGTTTGGAGAAGATATGTGTACAGTTTGGTGTGAAGGTGTGACGTGATGTGGCGGTGAGATATCGCGTGGGAGTGTGGTATTGTGTGGTGACGCGGTGTGGTTTTGCGATGTGTTATAATACGGGTTTATGTTGGTGTTTGGTGCTATGTCTAATGTGTTGTTATTCTGCAGATCTCTAGACACTTGCTCCTTAATCTCTTGCAGAATATTTGGTGCAAGTAGGTTGTTCCTAACTATTACTCGTCTTTGGTCAGCAATTCTCTGCTCTGTGACGTTTGTATTAGGGTATTCCGTCATGAATGCCCTATGTAATTCCTGTCGATATGCAGTCACGTTCGCTTCCAAATTCGTTATCCTGTAGTATGTGCGCATGATGAAGGTATTCACTTCAGGTGTCCATTTCATGCGCACACGAGAGATTCCCGCTCTGGTGGTCGCTGGCAACAATGGATTTGCTGTCTGCGAAACACTTTGAGCAGGGTCCGGGGACGTTCCTGTGGACGGCCTACCAACCCGTGAGCCAGTGCCATAGAAAAATGGGTTGCATTTTATACCTACTACCAGGTTTAGTAAAACGGCCGCCCCTAATATGGAGAACAGACGCCGACCAGGGAGCCGCCCAATATGGGAACAGACTCTCCCTGGATTTAACTGGGGTCCGCGGGGTTGTCAAGCCCGTGACTTCATGGAAGTCCCCCTGCGGGATTATAAAACTTAATATTTTCGGTTTTGACGCGTGTCATCTCGGCTTTTAGCCGGCGCGGCGGTAGTTTTCCCCTACGTCGGGCGTAATACCAAGACTTCGGGGATTTGTCATTCGTTCGTTATGTCCTTATGTATTGCAAGTTCGGCAAGTGTTAAGAACAACCGCTTTCTGTAGTGTGTGTGTGTAGTGTTTTTATGTAACTTTAGTGCTTGTATATTTGTGATTAGTGTTTTCGGTACAACGGCTGTGGAAGACAAGATGATTGGCACGATAGTCGCTTTGCTCATTTTCCACATCCGCTGCACCTCGTGTGCCAAATCTGTATATTTCGTAATCTTCTCCCTAAAAGTGTTCTGCACATTGTTGGTGTTGGGTACTGCAATGTCAATTAGGTATGTTGTTTTGCTGTATTTATCTATGAGAGTAATATCCGGTCTATTGTGGTGTATTGTCCGATCAGTTATTATTGACCGATCATAATATATTTTATGTGTGGAATTTTCAAGAACACTGTCTGGTGTATATTTGTAATATGGTGTGTATGTGGCGGGTGCAATAAGGTTGTGTCTTAGGGCTAACTGTTGGTGTATGACATTGCAGACCTGGTTGTGCCTATGCAAGTAATCTGTTTGAGTGAGGAGTTTGCATCCAGCCGTTATATGTTCTATTGTTTCAGAAGCTAAATGACAAAGTCTACACGTGTCGTCCTGAACTGCCGCATCCTTAAGGATGTGTTTCCTATAATTCCTCGTGCTAATGACTTTGTCTTGTATAGCAAGCATGAATCCCTCCGTCTCAGGGAATAAATCACCGCGACTGAGCCAAACGTTCGACGCATCTTTGTCGACATGATTTTGGTTCAAGTCAGCGTAATGTCTTCCGTGGAGAGACTTCTGTGACCATACTTGCTGTTCATCTGTGTGTGTGGCTATGTTAAGGGTATTATCCAGCATTCTGTTGTGCAAATCAAGTGGTGTTTGTTTGTTGTCGGCTTTGATCACTGCTGCATGCAATGGAGAGTTATCTTCTTTGCTATAGAAGTATTCTCTTATAGATTTCACTTGTTTATAATGAAGTGACTTTATGTCTATTAGGCCGCGACACCCATCACACTTCTGTATCATTAGTCGTTCGGTACAGGAGTTAGGATGGTGTGCCTTGTACCTTGTCAACATCGTTCGAGTTCTTCTGTCCAGTGCTTCTAAGGCCGTCTGTGTCCATTTAATTACCCCAAAGGAATAAGTAAGGACTGGTGTTGCATACGTGTTTATAGCCTTAATGAGATTTTTCCCTTTAAGGCTAGTTTTCAGAAGACTGTTCAAGCGGCCTGTATATTTAGTCTCTAGCGCTCGCTTTATGTCCGTGTGAGGTATATCACGTGATTGTTCGAATCCAAGATACTTGTAGAGTTCGCCCTCCCCCATTGGTTCAATAGTGTCCCCGGATGGGAGATCGAATCCCACAAGTTCATGTTTTCCCCTCTTCACGTAAAGCGTCCTACATTTGTCAACTGCGAACTCCATCCGGATGTCATTGGAAAAATCCAGAGTAGTCTGCAGCAGCTGTTGCAGATGAGGTTTCGAGGAAGCGTATAATTTGATGTTGTCCATATACATAGTACTAGGTTCTACAAAAAAACAGGAGAAAAATTCCTTGACGTTCTCATTGGCAATATGAAATACACTATAAAGTTTCACCATTTTGTGTGTTCCTTGTTGGTTCGCAAGATGTTAGAGGGGCGGTGGTAGCGGACTATTAACGAGCAGGGGGGGGGGGAGTATAAAAAGCTGTCTTAAGCCCTGCGGATACTGTTATGTCCATGGAACTGGGTTTTGGAGCACCCTTTTAACTAATCAGGGAGACTGACGTGCATAGGCCTTAAAGTGGTCTGCAATTGGCGAAATTATTGCGCCCTCAAAATACATTTATGCCTCTTGTAATTTTATTTTGAGGTGCTTATAGTATTCCCGCTTTTTGGTTATAATTCGGACCAGCGGATCAGCCTAAGCTGACATGCCATCTCTTTTGATGCGCAAAGCCTCCAGAAGATGCTGAAGTGTCTTCTTTGCTTCTCGTTGGGTGCCATGTTTATAATGTATGTGTGTGCGGATGAGCAACGTGAAGTTGCCGCAAGATGTTCAAGTGGCACGCGCTAGCTGGCAGCACGTCCTAGCTCGCCGGTATGGGGTGTGAGTCTTTCAACATCATCACACATCCACAAACAGAAGTTCGCGTGCCTGTGGCGAAAGAAGGTTGTGGAGTCCTTCTCTCAGTTTTGCCACGAAGGATAAAAACACAAAAGGAGAACAGATGAAAGGGAGAGCAACAGGTCTGGTGTCATCTGTTACTCCCAGCCGCCCTGAACTATCTTGAAAACACAAACAAAAGAAAGATTACCCCCATAGCTATAGTTCAGGTCACTAACCCACGCCATTCCTGTACCTGGCTAGGGTACAGGCCCAACCTATAAGGGAGTGCCGAAAACAAAAAAGAAACAAACAAAATTTAAATCAAAAGCATTGGAATAGATGGTGAAGGGATGAGAAAAGCAAGAAGGGGAAGATGCTTCCCGAGGTTCCTGAAATTAAAGACAGAAATAAATTAACATGTAATTACTTCTATTTGCTATTAACTAAAACAAGATCCTTAGAAATGTTATTTGATACGTATCAAAAAAAAATTCTGTTTCTGTACTTAGTAGCCCTAAGCGGAGCCAGCTACGCCCTAGTCTATAAAATTCGCTTTCATCGTTAAATTAAGATTAATGCCAGCTTAATTGCAATGCCTTGAGTCAATTCTTAATGGTTAAAACTATCTATTCTGACCAAAAATTACAAATCAATTTCGTATGTTAAGCAAAAAAATTATTAAAAAACTCAAATGAATTAATTGACTAGCATTCAACAGTAAAGCTCAAAATATTTCTCACGTAAAAACAAATTTCATAAAAGGTTTCAAGTTTCTGTTTTCTTGAATGCCTAGGGTTTTGCTTTTCTTTTTTTCTGCCCCTTTTTATTCGTAGCTAATCTATCTCTGACGTCGTGACGACCTGTGAACATTCCTTGGCAATACCCCGAGACAAAAAGCTTTTTGTTTTGTTGGAAATATATTGCTTCACCTAGCCAGGATATAAACTTTGTTGAATTTGTATGAATATATTGCAAGCAAAACTTAAGTTACATGATACGTAAAACTTCACTAGCTCGTAAGCTAATAACATTAAAAGATAATGACTCTAAAACGGAAAGATTACTGGATAATTATATCTAGTGGTCAAGATCCGGTCAGATAAGTAATTGTAATACTGGCATTCTACAAAGAGATTAATTGTCCTTACGTAGACTTATGATAACTAAAAAAAATTGCAAACGTCCGCCAATAGATAGTGTCTCAGTCATTATAACGATAATTTTTTTTTCTTAAACTTTGGCTGTCAAATCTAACAATATTTACGACTAACGTGAAACATTTGTCAGTACTGTCCTTTACAAACTATATTCCTGTCTCACTGAATTTAAATGTCTTTTTAAAGTAACTAAAGCGGTATAACTCACTGTATTAAAAAGGACTTCCCTGGTTGCTTGGGGTGTTTTCCCATTACATGTTGGGGCCTGACCGGCCAGGGGTGTAAGGCTGATGGGAATATGAAATACATTATAAAGTTTTACCATTTTGTGTGTTCCTTGTTGGTTCGCGAGATGTTAGAGGGGCGGTGCTAGCGGACTAATAACGGGCAGGTGGTTGGAGTCTAGAAAGCTGTACTATGCCCTGCGGATACTGTTATGTCCATGGAACTGGGTTTTTGGAGCACCCTTTTAACTAATCCTCTGCCTCTTGTAATTTTATTTAGAGGTGCTTAAAGTATTCCCGCTTTTTGGTTATAATTTCGACACTTAATCGTGGAGGGACCCCTCTCATAATCGTGGGCGTCACCACTGGCGTGTCTCTCGATTATACCTTCAATTCGTTGCGGATGCTGTTTTCGTTAAAATCAGCAATTTTGACTCGTATTTTAATGTGCTGTGAATTAGATTAATCGGATTATCCATTTATCCAAACTAGGATGCAAAGATTACTATTACTAGATAACCGGCTTCGAACAAAGTAGTGAACAATTTTTGGTTGCTTTTGTATATTTCCCGTATCGGGCAACCCTGCAGTCAGAAGTAAAAATTTGTTTTCCAAGAGAGTTTGTGGATAAGAGACACGTATACTTTTCATATATGCATTTACAAATATCAAATGTACTTTGCTCATTAAAAGATCAGAATACATCGACAGTTTACGCACATAAGTAACTAACTCAGTCATGTGATTCACATGAATTCTTTTTATTGGTCGTACTTTTTGGTACATTTTTCTCTTCGACAAGATTTGGCGGTACTTTTTTGACAGGAATATGTGATTCTCTCCGGATGAGAACAGAATTTTGACAGGAATAAGTGATTCTGTCAAATAATTTTGACAGGAGTAAATGACTGCACACTTCCTGTACTCTTTATTTGCATGCATATTCTTATGACTTTAAAATCTGGATATATTTATAGGAGCAGTAACGAGAAACACTTCTCTAACCTCAAGGCAGATATGGATACACTATTCGGTTTCATGTGATATACTTGTGCTTAACTGAGTTTTAGTGGACAGTTTTTATTGCAAGCAAAAAGGTGATCTGAAAGTGTGCAATTCCTGTAAGTCAGTCAGCCTATTATAAAAATTGCTATGTAAGCAATATCACAAGCACGGTGTAAATCTTTGTACAGATTTTATTTCGTTCCATTATTCCAAATTGTGTTTTATTTAGAAGATAAAAGATTGTACAGAATCTCAGATATGCTGAGATAATGATTACTGCAAATCAGATACGATAAACACAGTCATTCGGCTCCAAGTCTATGCCGAAATAATTCATGCATATCTTTAATTATTAGCCAAAACTTCGAATTCGATTAAGATTTTAGCGTATTTTTTTTCCCGGATTTTCGTTCAAAACATCTTTCGCTACTTTAAAAGTTAAGTTTATTTCAATTGTTTAAATTACGTTATTTTCAAAGAAACAAGTCATAATTGTTACAATATTCAACCCGTGCAGGCCAGTTTTTTTTTAGAGTGAAAATTTTGAAGTTATTGGATTCTTTGATTTATTAGCAATCCACTATATATGGATCTTGTTGCAAATTAATTTTCCATTCATAACCGTATTCTTGTGAGACTTAAACATTAACACTGTAAAGTATATCTAGATAGAATATAATTGATTTTAGAGCCTTTATATTTGTGCACAAACATTAGTAGAGAATTGCAGCCCGATATCTAAAAGATGTAATTTAATTACAATGGGATAAAAAGTCAATAATTAAAATTTTAAATCTGGTGTCGTGAATGCAGTTAGTGACTTCATATAATAATGGGATGTAATACTACAATATCTAGAATCTTTTGAGAATTGTTTTATCATTTTATTTAAGACTGAATACTATTCGTATAAAATATGACAGGCGTATAAATATCCAGGAAATATTAACGAACAAAATCTTAATATCTTAATAATAAATCTAACCTTAATTTTTTTATTAATCAAAATATATTTAAGTTTCGCAACATAAATAATATTTAATATTTCGTTTACAAATAATATTTAATTAAAAATTCAAGTAGCGTAAGAGTTAAGTGTGAATCTTAGTAATGGTCTGCTAAGTTAACCTGATTAAGTATGGTTTATATTAATGTTTCTTTTCTTATATCCTAGTAAATTTAATATGTTATAAGTAACTTCTTTTAGTTTCAGGAATTCCCTAACGCTTCTTCCCCTTCTTGCTTCACAGTGCTCGGCAGACCGCTTTGGATTGTGCAATGCCCCTTAACGTATGTGTCGACTTATGGACAAGATAATTCCTGGCCGTTTACTCGAACACGTCTATGTATACTTGGATGATTTATTAGTTGTATCATCTCACTATCACTGCCATCTTAAAACCTTACGAGATGTAGCTGATTATCTGCGCAGCGCGAAACTGACAATTAACGTCGAGAAAAGCCGCTTTTGCGTCAAGCAGGTCCGCTACTGACGTTTCATGATTGGAGATGGAACTCTGAAAACTGACCCCGAGAAAGAAGAAGTGGTGGCGGATTTCCCCATACCCTACGAGTAAGAAACTAAATGGAGTGGCCCTAGTGTGTAAAATCCGTGTACGTGAGTGTGCCGATTTCTACGATTTTTTTGCTCTCATTTTTCTTCACGTGTTGTCACTTGTTTGACAAGTGTTGTTGTTGTGTTTCTTTAACCGAGTGTTGTGGGTTAAAAAGTGCTAATTTTATCGTCCTGTAAAGTTGAAGTGAGAATTAAATTCATTGCGAAGGACAAAAATATAAAACTATTGCGTGTTGTGTCAAAACTATTTGAGAAAAGTCCAAGTTTTAAACGATTAGTGACAATGAAGTGTGTAGTGCAATTTTGCAAAAATTCAAGTTATTTAAAACACCCCGGGATTTCATTTCACAGATAAAGTAGAGAAAATAACTTTCTTTTGTGATAAGAATATTTCAGGCGGTGTTAAACACACTATTAACTTATAAAATAAACACTTTTTGCGTTAAGGTAGACTTTGTTTACCTTTGGCTCAGCAGCCATATTTTCTTTAGTTACCACTTACAAAGGCGGTGGTGCAACTAAATTTAGCAAGGAGTTAGTAAATGAAAACTTTATTATTGAAGTGTTTACTGATTTGCAAATTAATTAGTTAAATTTCTTGTGATGTAAAGCCGTAATAAAAATTACAAATTTTAGTGAAAAAGCTGCTTTTAAATTGCAATTTTAAACAGATTTCTCCAGAAGTCTAAAAATTGCACCAAAGCACCCCCATAGAATGATTTTTTCTTCAGCCTGTCCTGTACTGTTTTTCTTGTGTGCGTGTAAACTCACACATTTTAGGCACAGGCTACGGAAATCTTTGCTGTTGGGCCACTCCATTTAGTTACTTACCCATACCCCGCTTTGCTAAACAAATCCGTAGATTTTTTCGGAATGACGGGTTGGTATCAGAGGTTCATCCCCAATTGCCAATTCAGTCATTTTGTCACCAAATCTGGTGGTTTTGAACACCTCCCTAGTGACAGAATTTTTTTTCTCAGACACGTCTAAAAGTTGGTGATTTTTAACTTCCACCGCGGTGACTTCTGGTGACTTTTAATGCAGTAATGCCAAATCAGGGACTTTGTCATCAAATCTGGTGTTTTCGAATACCTTTCTAGTGACTGATATTTTCTTAGCGACAGGGTGATTTTGAACCTCTTCTGATGACACCAAATGTTCTCTGACTCTTAAACTTTTAACGTAAATATTCGGCATTTCTCATTGACTATTGACTATTTTTGTACATATTTGCTGGGTTACCACTTAATTCAGTTACAACCAGTGTTGCACCACACATTCAAGTGGGCCCATTTAATGCTTTTGTTGCTAAGTTAAACGCATGTGTAAGACAACTCGAACAATTTCCTGTGAGACTTCATGACTTTCCAGCGGGACCCTGAAACTTTTGTCGCTTGCGATAAGAGGATCGCCCACAAAATTAGAACTTTATCACATTCTAATAGTTCCCTGTTTCTCTTCCCTTTCTTTTTACAAATTGAAAGGAAGAAATTGCACGACGCTTAAGTGCCTGTTCAGACAAGTCGACGAATTGAACTTTCATCACTAAATTCTATGATGCCGGGCAAGTTCGGTCAGGGAAGAAGTTCATCTCGATCTGAACTGGACTCACATTCAACTTTTCTGGTCACGTGACTGTTTCTTTTGACGTTCAACTTTTCTGGTCACGTGACTGTTTCTTTTGGCGTGTTGGTGCATTTGATTGGAATGTTGGGTAAGTGTTGGAATTATCCATTTCGTTTATACCGATTGCCATGGCAACGTCTCGACTCAAATCGACCCGTGTGAACAGATTTTCATTTTGAGGAGCGACAAAAGGTAAAGACAGATTGAACCGTCTAAACAGGCACTAAGTTAATGAGCACCAATTAAAGGTAAATACGCTTGTGATTCAGGTAAATACAGTCTTTTATTGAGTAGTAGTATTTACATTTTTGTTACTTAGAAATTTCTTTTATTATATTGGAAGCAATTTGAAAAAATGTATTATTTTGTATCTGGTCACTTTTTTTAAAAAAGGTGTCCTTTTTAGTCCCTATCTAGTGACATTCTTTATCGACGACTTGGCAACACTGTGCGCTACCCTGGCAGCTCCGATCACGGAATGAATGAAAAGTGCAAAAAGTTTTGTTTGGACTGAAGAGGAACAACAAGCTTTTGAAGACCTCAAACAATTGTGTAGCGCATCAATTCTAACAACACCTGACTTCTCCAAGAAATTTTAAATCCAGTGTGATGCTAGCACCTCGGGTGTGGGCAGTGTACTTTTTCAAGTTGATGAGTCAGGCGCTGAAACACCTATTGCTTACATGTCCAAAAAGCTCAACCCAGTACAGCGCAACTATAGCATTACTGAATTGGAATGCTATGCGGCAATTCTAAGCGTGAAAAAATGTAGAGCTCATGTAGAAGGACATCCATTTACCATCATTACTGATCATGCCAGTCTGAAGTGGCTGATGAGTCACTCGGATCTATCCGGACGATTGGCTCGATGGAGTTTAAAGCTGCAGGCTTTTGACTTCCAGATCGAGCATCCTAAAGGTTCGCAGAATGTGGTCCCTGACACTTTGTCCCGAGCACACACTGAAACGGCAGAGGAGTTGAAAGTAAGTGCAGTCGACGTAGACTTAAACTCGCCATACTTTTTCATAGAAGAGTATGAGCAGTTGCAATTGGATGTGCTTGCTAACCCAACACAACTCCCTCATCTCTGTATCTCGGACGGGTACGTTTACAAGAGGACCCAACCCCGAAGTGGTGAATCGAAACAGGAGGACTTAGCCTGGAAGCTTTGGGTTCCATCGGGTCTGGTGGAAGGTTTGATCCGTGAGGCTCATGAGTCACCTCAGTCAGCGCATGGAGGCTTTTACAAAAGCTTAGCTAGACTCCGCGAAAAATACTACTGGCTCTGCATGGTAACACATGTACGTGCATACGTAACAAGTTGTCAAGTATGAAAAGAGACAAAAGCGCCTAACACCATTCTAAGACCACCCATGGGCAAGCCTATGGAAGCTCAGCGTCCTTTCAAATTCTTATATATTGACTTTCTTATACCGTATCCCCGGACTAAACGTGGCAACACAGTTATATTTGACGGCTTTACTAAGTTCGTCTTAATTAAGCCTATGCGAGCAGAGCGAGCAGGCTTGGTATGTCGCTTCCTCCAGAAAGGCACCCTAATGCCTCCGAGCGAGTAAACAGGTCCATTTTGTCAGCCATCCGTGCATATCTGTAAGATGACCATAGTTCGTGGGATTTACACCTTGCCGCCATTGGGAGTGCCTTTCGTACTTCAGTTCATCAATCCATCGGCACATACTATGCTCCCTTCGGCCACCATATGGTACAACATGGCACAGCATATCCAGTTTTGCGACAACTAAACGAGCTGAAATCTGGGGAATTCTCAGTCCTGCCCAGGGCAGACCGTCTCCAGTTGATTCGCTCACGCATTTATGAATACCTCCAAAACGCGCACGAAAAGGCCTACAATACGCGTTGTCGTGACGTCACATTCACTCCCGGTCAGGAAGTGTACTGTAGGGTCTTTATTCAGAGCAACATGCAGAAAGGCATCAGTGCGAAGTTGGCAAATAAGTTCAACAAAGCCAAAATCGTTAAGCGTGTTGGGCAAAGTTTATACCAGCTGGAAGACATGCAAGGAAAGGCCATTGGAACCTTTCACGCCGAAGACATCATTTAGTAAAGTCATCCAATAGTAGACAATTTAAGTTCATTAGTTCGTCCGTCCATTCCTAATCCGTCCGAAAAAATTTTTTCGTTAGTCCGTCCGTCGGCGTCCTAGACATGTTGTTTTAATCAAGCAGTAAGGAAGATCTGAACTCTCCAGTTTCTCATTAGAGCTTGAAGGGGAAAGATCTGACTCTCTGTTTGAGGTAGGAGTGACCGGCTTTCCTTCTTCCTCTCATCAGGAAATGACGTAGTACCGGCTCCTCGCTCATCGGATCGCTAGAGCTACAGGCCTTGAGAGAGAGACCTCTGTTGTAATGTGAGCCATTATTCGTAATATTTCGCGCCATCTGGGTGCTGAAATGGAAAGTCACTTTTACACAGAACAACTGCAAGAGGTAAGTGAAAAAAAAACTTTTAACTTTATCCCTTTTTATCCGCGGCATCCTTTATGTGGAACGAAGGTAATAGTCTATTAATTTGTTTTAGGCAAACGATAAATTCGAAGTCTCGAACACCACGAAGGTACAGATATAAGTACTCAAACAGCAGATCACGATCAAGGTCTTACTCACCATACGATCGCAAAAGTAAGAACGGGGAAAATCAGAATCTCATAGTCTTTATCTCAAAGACGAAGGCTTGTTGGAACAAGGGAACATCCTTAACAGAGTTGCTGTTTAGGAACATTTGGATTGAGCATTTATACGACTGAACACAAAAGCAAAGAGATTTTCCCCAAATTTGGGCCAATCGAACGTGTTCACGTTGTTATTGCTGCCAAGAGTGGAAGATTTCTAATTTATATAAAGTCCGGGTGTTAAAGCAAAGTCGGTTTACAAATTAGCACAAAATAGTCTAATAACTTTATTGGAGTGATTACATAAAGTTTTAAAAGAAGCTACTTTAACAAATTGAACAAAAAGTAACTTAATTCACTCGAGGAAAATTTTTCACGCACAAAAGTAAACAACATTTGATAGGCGAAATATATTTGTCCCTCTTTTTAGTATATTTTTGTCTCTGTTAGTGAATGACCCCAGCTGAGTTTGAATTCCTCGTGCAGCTTCACTGACGGATAGGAATTTTACAGGGTACAGCGCTTCCTCTAGTTCTTTATTTACCCGCACACAAGAAAAACAGCACAGGACAGGATGAAGAAAAATTCTTTATATGGCGGTCCTTTGGTGCCATTTTTAAACTTCTGGAGAAGTCTGTTTAAAATTGCAATTTAAAAGCCGCTTATTCACTACAATTTGTAATTTTTATTACGGTTTTTCATTACATTAGTATATTGTTAAAACAAGAAATTTAAGTAATTAATTTGCAAATCAATAAACACTTTAATAATAAAGTTTTCATCTACTAACTCCTTGCAAAATTTAAGTACACCACCGCCTTTGTAAGTGGTAACTCAAGAATATATGGCTGCTGAGCCAAACGTAAGTCTACCTTAAGCAAAAAGTGGGTATTTTACAAGTTAATAGTGTGTTTAACACCGTCTGAAATATTCTTATCACAAAAGAAAGTTATTTTCTCTACTTTCTCTGTGAAATGAAATCCGGAGTGTTTTAAATAACTTGAATTTTTGAAAAATTGCACTACAAACCTCATTGTCACTAATCGCTTAAAACTTAAACTTTTCTCAAATAATTTTGACACAACACGCAATAGTTTTTTACTTTTGATCTTTGCAATCAATTTATTTCTTACTTCAATTTTACAGGACGATAAAATTAGCACTTTTTCACCTACAACAGTCAGTTAAAGAAAAATGTCAAACAAGGACAGCGGGAGAGGAAAAGTGAGAGCAAAAAAAATCGTAGAAATCGGCACACTCTTGTACACGAATTTTATACGCTTACCATTTAGTTTCTTACTCGTAGAGAATCGAAAGTGCAATTTTCCTCTTAAGCCCAGTATTGTGTTTTAGCGGCTAAATTTTGTATGAAATTTCGTCGCTAAATATTTGGCCAAAACGCGGTATTGTGCTTTTAGCAGATAAAAGTGTTTAGTTTTCACATGTAGATGTTAGCTGTTTCCCAAACCATATGTTTTAGTTTCAGATTTATCTGAACAGGACTATATTTGCGACCATATCAAACACTTTGGTTAACAAATTTATTTGGCTAACCTGCGAAACACAAAATATAAATGTTGTCAACAATTTAGCGTCAAAACAAATAATTTTGCTGTCAAAAAAAACGTCCGAAGCTAAAAATTTAGCTATATATATAATATTCATGTTTGACAGCAAAGTTATTTGTTTTGACGATCAGCTTTTGTGTTTCACAAAATAAATTCAAATCAAACAAATTTGGTGACGGAAATGTGTGAATATGGAAGAAGATATGGGTGTGGTCAGATAAATCTGAAGCTAAACATATAATTTGAGAAACAACTGCCATCTACAGGTGAAAACCAAACACAATTTTAGCTGCTAAAACCGGCTAGTAGCGACGAAATTTCGCAGTTTCATTTCCATACAAAATTTAGCCGCTAAATGAACACAGTACCGGGCTTAAAATAAAAAGAATGGAATTTTCATTTTTTCTTATTAAAAATAATTAATTAAATATAAAAACTCGCAGCACGCAAGCATTTTGCCAGTTACTTTTACTCATTGCATTTGTTCCTTATCCAAACCAGGGGCAACCGGTGCTAGCTGCAAGGGTAAAATGTAGCAAAAACGAACAATCCGAAGCTCGAGTCATGGCACCGCAATGTCGAACACGCATTTGCTTCTTCAAGAGACAAGGGTTAACCCCGAAGCAAAATCGAAAACGCCATAAATGACACTTTAGTGCTCGCTATTTGAATTATCAAATCAACTTCCCCTCAAGCATTTTTTATCACTGCTCTCTGTAATGAATTTTCAATTGCAATGAATTGTCAGTTGACATTTCTCATTCTTGGCACTGAAAAGCATCTGCGTTCCTCAACTCAGTGAAGTGTTATCCCCACCAACCTTTTTATCACTGCACCTTAGAATAAAGAACTAGAGGAGGAGCTGAAACTTGATTTTAGTGAAGCAAATTTCTTTTGTGGTAGAATTTCGAGCTATGCAGTGGTAGCAACAATGCAGGCGTAAACTAAGTCAGAATTAAAGTGGGGCCAGAAGTAAATTTAAAATCTCGATAATTTGTTAAAGAATAATTTGATTTAAACTTCTCTGAATATAATATTTTAACTGCATATTAATTTTGAAGTTATATTATTAGTTAAGCGAATCATCAATTTTGGTTTTAATTGCTTAAATCTTATTTAAAATTTCCTATCGATGCCCCCTAAAAATTTTGTTAGCGCCACCACTAGAACGAACACCCAAGGAACAACCACGGAACATTAAATCAGTTTTCATGTTAACCTCACAAACATTCATACGAAACTTTCACTTTTTTCCGCAAATTAAGGTATTAATGGGCCGTATTCTATCATGAAAATTTTATCATTTTATGTTATGTTAGGCCATAACATAAAATAATTTCCTAAAATCCTCTTCTGTCAGAAAAATTTTATTTGATGCTGTGGTCATAACATGGGGGGGGGGGCGCGGTGGGAAATGGGGATTTCAACACAAGTTGACACACTGGCTCTACGTTGCAGTCATTAGGCCAATCCTGCTTTATGGCGTGGTTGTCTGGTGGCCATCACTGGAAAAGGCCACTTACCTCAACGTTTTGAGGAAGGTGCAAGGATCGGCCTGCATCTGTATCACCGGAGCGCTACGGACCACCCCTACTGATGCTCTGGAGATACTTCTACACTACTGATGGGCAAACAGATGGCTGCTAACACTGCTGTCACACTTACAGCCTCATCTCAATGGTCTAATACTAGAGTTGCGCACTCCACAATTCTGGACTCCTTTCCGCTTAAAGTGGGGCATTTTCACTATACCACTCCCAGCTACTCCTTTGTCAAGCGTTTCGTACTGACCATTCGAACCAGGCTTGACTGGGATGGGGACACCTTTCCCTGTGATGATGGCTCTAAGCTACAGGGTCGGGTGTGGGGTGGCGTATTCTCAGAGGCACTGAACATTGGCTTATCCTTCCGTCTTCCAGACTACTGTAGTGTGTTTCAGGCGGAGGTTATGGCTATTCAGGAAGCGTTAAATTGGCTAAAGGGGAACGTAGCTCCAAAGGACATCTGTATCCTTACAGATAACCAGGCTGCATTGCTGTCCCTGGATTCTGTCCTATCGACTTCTAAAACTGTTAATAGCTGTCGCTCACTTTTAAATGAGATGGCTGAACGGTATCAAATTCACCTGTGCTGGGTCCCGGGGCACAGGGATATTCCAGGTAATTGCATGGCGGAAGAGCTAGCAAGAAGGGGTACCACCCTGGAGATCCAACCGGAAATGACTACTCTTGGAAGGCCCCTGGCAACCTGCAAGATGTTGCTTAACACGAGGGCAATTAACTTAGCGAACCACAGATGGGCAAATGGTACTACGTGCCATACGTCCAGGCAGATCTGACCTAAACTGGATCTTAGGCGCTCCAAGGGTCTGCTTTCGAGGGGCAGATCTGACCTTAGAATAGCTATTGGGGTTATCACGGGCCATTGCCCTTTTGGCTTACACGCGAAGAGACTGGGTATCTTCTCAAACGACTCTTGTAGAAGCTGCATGGACGAAGAAGAGGAGGAAACTGTTCTCCACTACCTCTGCCGGTGCCCTGCACTGGCACGCAGGCGAAAGTCCTTCTTGGGTAACTATTTCTTTGATAGTCTCTGTGATCTTGCGGCGATTGACGTTGCAGATCTTTGATAGCTCCGGATGGTTCCAATGAGGAGGTGGAGGGAATTCTTTGGATTCCGTGGCATCACAACGGGCCTTTGGAGGTCTAAGTGTGCCCTTTAAGGCAGCCACATAAACCTAAACCTAAAACCTAAACCTATGGTCATAACATAAAATTTTTCCTGTTATGAGCTCATAACATAAAAGAACCTCAGCAGGTCGTTTTATGAATCTTTTATGTGACTGACGTACGATTTGACATTTCTATTTCCATTGTAAAAGTATTTGTGCTTGTGAGTATATGAATTAATTACAATGTCAAACGCCGTGAGGATTACTATTTTCTTAGAAATTGCGAATAAATCTCGACGATCAACAAAATTGAATCAACTTTGCAAAATAATTTTGTTTTTTACTCTGAACGGTTGAGCTCAGCCTCATCTGATGGACAAAAATTTCCAGTTGGACGCTTCCCTTCGTGCCCTCCATCATTGCAGAAAACGTCCGTCGACCCAGGTCCTTATTTATTTAGCTGGAGTTTTACGCTGTCCGTCGAGCAAATTTCATACTGTATGACCATAAAATGGCAAGAAGGTGAGTGGACACAATACTAACAAATTTAAAAAATGAACTTCTAAGGAGTATTGAGATTTTAACATTGGGCCTGATGTCAACGGAAGATATCTGTGCAACTTCATGCACATCTCAAAGATGTTTTACATTTATTACTGGTGACAAGGGAATTCCAAAAAAGAAATTTCTAAAATATTTTGGTTCAGAACAACTTGTTTAACTGCTAAAGAAATTCTTGTTGTTATTTTCTTATCAAAGTTGAAATAAACACATTCATGAAGGTTTTTACTGGGAAAGTCATTTTTAAACTCTGTTTGGGTTGAGTTCTATATTTAGAAGGATTGCTCAAAAATGCTTGAGGAAGATATAGGCTCGTGTCTAGTTTTATATCAGTGGATGTTGTCCGCCGCCCATCCACTTATTTTGGATATGAGGAAATCACCAGCGGAAATTTTTCATTCATTAACTCAAAATAAATCATAAATTTTACTTTAAATAATTGAAATATTTTATTAACATTGAAATGCAATCCGATCAGCTGTTCAAAAGTAAAAGCGATTTCCCGCCATGCTATTTCTAATTATTTGGGCACAAAAAAAATTTAACACTTCGTGCTGCTTTATTTAAACAAATTCTCTTCTTTTAAGCAATGTCAGTTCACAAAAATCACAAAATAGTCTAATAATTTTATAACAATGATAATATTAATTCACTAAGTACCACGAATCATTCAATATCCCTTCCCATAAGGTTTCAGAAGATCTATCCACCTATGCTGCGTACGTCAGTTCTCGCCGCATTTCCCATCTCCAAAAAAGTCGCAACGACTCCTTAAACTACTTTCGTTCCTAACCCCCCCGCTTTCTCTATTTCTGACCTCACCTCTAATGCACCTGCGGTCTCCGATCAAGTACCTCTCTCCAGCAGCTTGTCAGTCTATTACCAGAACGTCAGAGGACTTCGCACAATGACCCACCAGGTCGTGGGGTTCTCATAGCTGCTCACAACCGTTATGATGCCACCCTGTTTAAGACCTTCGACTCTTCAATATCTGAATTTGTATGTATCAAATTAACACTGAATAAGTGTATTCTGTATATTCTTTGTTGTTATATTCGTCCCTCTCAACCTAAAGAAGCATACGAGCCCGTAATTGAAACGTTAGACACCATGCTTGAGAACGCTAACGCCTCCGATGAATTCATAGTACTGGGTGACTTTAACCTTCCCCGAATTCAATGGTAATTTTCTGAGGACTGTTCACACTTTGTCCCCCTGAAAGCCTCTTCCGCCTAAGAAGCCTTTTTTACCGATCTGCTCTCTGTTTCTGGTCTCTTTCAAGTTAGTGGAGTCAGAAACTTTCTGGACAGACAATTAGAATTAATCTTTTCCTCAGACCCAGTTAATTTGGCTGTCGCGGAAAGCGAACATCTCCTCTCCTCCTTCGATCGTCACCATAGTCCCCTGTTCCTCGTTTTCTCCTACGAACACTCTCACGCCCTTTCAAGCTCCGAGTCTTCTCTTTCCTTAAATCTTCGTAAAGGTAACTTTGAAAAATTAAATCACTTGCTCCTCAACTCCAACATTGGCAATATCCCTCAACATCTTCCAATAGACGTTGCTGTAGAGGTGTTTTATTCGGAAATACACGCTTGCCTTACACAATCTATCCCTCTTCTTCCTCGTAAAAACTGCTCCTCATCCCCCGTTTGGTACGACAAAGAATTACGCTCTCTCCGCAACAGGAGAAATAAACGTTGGCAAACTTTTCTTCTGACCCAAAATGAGTCTGACTATTCTTCCTACTTGTCTGCTTACACCTCTTTTTCTGAACGTTGTGATACCCTCTACCATGAGTAACTCCAACGGATGGAAACTAGCCTCATATCCGACCCCAAGGGCTTTTATAGCTTTATTAATTCTAAGAAGAAATCCATTGTCTAATCTCCGCCCAATTCTCCATCTCCTCTCTGACAACCACTAACCTAAATTCCACCAAAAGATTAGTGTGGCATTATAAAAATGCTGATTGGGCGGGACTTAATAAGTATCTCAGAGAGCTGGATTGGTCCGATTGCTTTTCTGTGAGAGACATTAACAAATGCACCGATTATATCTTAAACATCCTTTGGTTTGGAATGCATCGCTTTATTCCTCATAGCTTCAAGAACATCAAACCAACTAACACCAAGTGGTTCAATAATGACTGTTTCGCAGCCATTAAAAATAAGGAAGCAGCCTTCCAGGCATATAAATTGTGCCCTTCAGAGGAATTGAGACGTATCTATAGAGATGCCAGGAATATTTGCAATTCAGCAATTAGTCGGGCAAAGTTCAATTTCGACCAGAACATCAGACGGAAGGTTTTTTCTACCCAAAAGGGTAGTAAGGGTTTCTGGTCTCTAGTAAAAACCGTAAAGAACAATTTCACCTGTTCGTCAACACCACCACTCATTTATAATGGGAATGTTTTTACTGACTAATTGGACAAGGCCAACCTGTTTGCTGCTAATTTTGCTGCTAATTCATACTTACCACCTTCATCGCAGCCACTTCCATCTCTATCACAATGTACAAGTAGGCAAAAGACGCTACACTTTCGCACTCGCGAAGTTTTGAGAGTACTTTCAAAACTCGACGTGTCCAAAGCTACTGGCCCTGATGGTTTCTCGCCCCTTGTTTTAAAATGCTGCGCCTCTGCTTTGGCTAAACCTCTGCGCAAACTTTTTCACCTGGCATATTCAACAGGAATGTTTCCAAGTGTATGGAAACTTGCTCATGTCCAGCCGATACTTAAAAAAGGAGAGGCATGCGACCCCTCTAACTACAGACCAATTGCACTAACCTCGATCATATCTGAAGTTTTTGAATCTCTCATCAACTCTCAGTTGTTGAAATATCTAGAAAACAACCATCTTATCAACGATTGCCAGTACGGTTTCCGCACTGGCCGCTCAACCGGAGACCTACTAACGGCTCTAACAGAACGTTGGAATCATTGTCTTCATAATTTTGGTGAGTCTGAAATCGTCGCTCTTGATATTTCAAAGGCTTTTGATAGAGCCTGGCATGCTGCCCTTTTAGCCAAACTTCAAACATTTGGTCTGCACCCTACCCTCGTTAAATGGATAGAGAGTTTTTTGTCAGGCCGTTCAATTCGTGTAGTAATTGACGGAGTTACTTCTGATTCCTACGAAATAAATGCCGGTGTACTTCAGGGTTCAGTATTTTCACCAACCTTATTTCTTCTTTTTATCAATGATCTCTTATCCCTTACTCTCAATCCTATTCATAGTTTCGCCGACGACAGCACCCTTGATTTCGCGTACTCATTTGATTCTGTTATGAATTCACGTGGAAATGCTACAGAAGCCAATCGGGAACGCATGTTTAGATCATTAAACAACGACATTTCCAAGGTCCTTGCTTGGGGCAGAGCAAATCGTGTTACGTTTAATGCATCCAAAACCCAATGCTGTTTAATGTCCCTTAAAAAACGCCCAGTTCACCCCCAACCCATTTCAGTAGACGGAGTGAATATACCCAATTCACCCTCCCTAAACATCTTGGGTATCGAGATATCCAGCAATCTTAGCTGGACTGATCATATATTTGCAATCGCTAAAAATGCGATGAAATGTTTGGGTTTTCTACAGAGATGTAAGAAATATTTCACCCCACCTGACTTAGCGCTGATCTACAAGTCCCACATTAGGCCTAGACTTGAATATAATTCCCATATTTGGGCAGGGGCCGGACACACCGCACTGTCCGCGTTAGACAAAGTCCAGCGTAAAGCTGTTAAGCTTATTGGCGATCCCTCAATCTCTGAGGGTCTTGACTCTCTGGAGCATCGACGGAATGTCGGTTGTCTCTCACTCTTCTATCGTTATTTCCATGGCCGTTGTTCTAATGAAATTGCTGTGATTCCTTGTAGACTCATGACAACGCGCGATACAAGATCTACAAGCCGCTCCCACCCCTATACTCTCCAGGTCAAATTTGGACGTACCGTCAAATTTCGGGAATCTTTTCTAAGCAGAACAACACGAATGTGGAACAGTCTACCATCTTCTGTTTTCCCCTCGTCTTATCAGCCTGAAACTTTCAAACGGGGCGTACATCGACACCTCCTTCACCCAAACTCCTAACCCATTTCCCTCATCCTTAATTCCTTTCCTGCCAAGGCTGTGCTTAAGCATCATAGGGCATCCCCTGAGCTTTGGCATCATCATATATAAAACAAACAAAAAATGGTACCCTTCCACCCTAAAGCTCGAGAATACCTCTTCATCAGATCCTCAGGATATCGCCAACCTCTTTGCACACTTCTTCAATAAATCTTTCAGCGAAAATTCGCTCTAACCTGACCTTAGCTACTTTTCATTCTTGGACGAATGCACTCAAACGTCGTTTACATCTTTTGACCCTGACCCCAAACAAATTGCTGCCAGTATTAACGAGCTTGCGGATGACTTTCACCACGGTCCTGACGGCATTCCGGCCATAGTTCTGAAAAAGTGTGCCATGCATCTAGTTCAACCCCTTACTTTGCTTTTCCGCCTCTCGGTCACTCAAGGGGTTTTCCCTCAATTATGGAAAAACTCTTATATTATTCCCATATTCAAAAAAGGCTGCAAGAACGATGTATCCGACTACAGACCCATTGCTAAATTATCATCAATACCTTAACTATTCGAAAAATTGGTCTATCATTCCATGTTCTTCCACTGTAAGTCTATTTTCTTCCTCTCCCAGCATGGCTTCCTCAAAGGTAGATCTACAACCACCAACCTTACCGAATTCGTCTCTAAAACACTATGTGCCCTGGAAAACGGTAAAGATGTTGATGTTATCGCCACCGATTTTAGTAAAGCCTTTGACAAGATCTCCCATAGCGTTATCCTGTTTAAACTTGATCGCCTAGGCTTTCCCCCCCATATTCATCTCCTGGATTCAATCCTACCTCAACAACCGTCAATACAATGTTCTTTTCAGCTCAATGGGGTTTGTCGCTCGTTCCGGCGTCCCTCAGGGCTGCCACCTCGGTCCATTAATTTTCATCCTTACAATTAATGATGTTGATTGTGTCATAAAATACTCAGAGCTGTCCATTTATGCTGATGACATGAAAATAATTAAACATATCTCCTCCACAACCGACTCTCTTCTTCTTCTCCAAAATGACCTCGATTCGTTCACCACATGGTGCATGAAAAACTTTCTTGAGCTCAATGTCTCCAAATGCCAGTCCATCTCTTATTCCCGCAACATCTTACCTCCACCCCGAGAACATACATGTTAACCAACCTACCAGTCCCTATCGTTACCTCTTTGTGTGACCTAGGAATAATCTATGATAGTGAACTAAATTTCCGTTCCCATATTGATAGCATAATTAACAGAGCTAACTCCGCGCCAGGGTTTGTGAAGCGCTGGTCTAGAGAGTTCTCCAATCCTTATGTTACCAAATCTCTCTATATTTCCTTCGTTAGACCTCTCCTTGAATATGCCAGCCAGGTTTGGTTACCCACGCAAACAACCCACATTAACAGAATTGAATCTGTCCAGCGTGGGTTTATTCGCTTTGCTCTACGTGATCTTCCATGGGTAGATAGATTCAACCTTCCACCTTATGAAGACCGTCTGAAACTGATCGACTTACAACCCCTAAGTAAACGTCGTGATGTTTCCGACGTTCTCTTCATTCATCAGCTACTAGCTGGTGCCATAGACTGCCCTTCAATCCTGCAGTCTTTACTCATATATACCAACCCTCGCATGGCGAATCGACCGCCATTGCACGAATTACGGTCAACGCGAACCAATTACCAGGATGCTTCGAATAGTCAACGACCTTCCCTTCTTTGACTTCCATCTGAGTAAATCATCCCTTCACAAAGCCTTATATCTTTATCCCGCCCATCTTGATCGCCTTTCCTAATTCTCCTTCCTCCCAGTTTATATTTATCATAATCATAGCTCATATTGTAGCTTACATTATCTGTTATGAATTATTGTTTATTTTAGTTTGTAGTATTTATTTTGTTATTTTGTATTTTTTACGTAATAGCTTGCATTAAGCTTAAATAAATAAATAAATAAATTCCTACCGATGTCCCTCAAGGCAGCCACCTCGGTCCATTGATTTTCATCCTTACAATAAATGGTGTTGATTGTGCCATCAAACACTTAGAGCTGTCCATTTATGCCGATGACTTGAAAATAATTGAACATATCTTTTCCACAACCGACTCTTTTCTCTTGCAAAATGAGCTCGATTCCTTCACCACATGGTGCATGAAAAACTTTCTTCAGCTCAATGTCTCCAAATGTCAGTCCATACCTTATTCCCGCAAGCGTGTTACCACCACCCCGAGAGTCTACGTGTTCACCGACGTACCAGTCCCTGTCGTTACCTCTTTGTGTGACCTAGGAATAATCTATGATAGCGAACTCAATTCCCGTTCACACATGGACAGTAATTAACAGAGCTAACTCCGCGCTAGGGTTTGTAAAGCGTTGGTGTAGAGAGTTCTCCAATCCTAATGTTTTCAAATATCTCTATATCTCCTTCGTTAGACCTCTCCTCGAATATGTCAGCCAAGCATTGTTACCATCACAAAGAACCCATATTAACAGGATTGAATCTGAAAATGAAAATCGTCTGAAACTGATTGACTTACAACCCCTACGTAAACGTCGTGATGTTTCCGACATTCTCTTTATTTATCAGCTATTAACTTGTGCTATAGACTGCTCTTCTATCCTCAATCTTCACCCATCTATATCAGTCCCCGCAACCTTAGGTCCACTCTCCTTTTCCGCCAGCGCACGAACTACGGTCAATGCGAACCAATTACCAGGATGCTACGAAAAGTCAACGAACTTTCCTCCTTTAGCTTCCATCTGAGTAAATCATCCCATCACCAAGCCTTATATCTTGATCGCCTTTCTTAATTCTTCTTCTTTCCAGTTTGCATTTATTATAGTTATAGCTCATATTGTAGCTTATACTATTTATTTTGATTTATCATTTATTATAGCTTGCAGTATTAGTATTATTTTATAGCTTGTATTAAGCTTTAATAAATATACACTTTTAGTAGGAGCTATCTTAGCAAATGGAACAAAATTTAACTTAATTCACTTGAGGAAGAACCTTAGACAGTACGAAATATATTTGTCTCTGTTATGTAGTATGCTTTTGTCTCTTTAATTAAACACCCAAAGCTGATTTTAAATTCCTCGAGCAGCTTCACTCACGGATAGGAATTTTACACGGTACAAGCGCTTCCTCTAGTTTTTTATTCTAAGCACTGCACTTTTTATCACCTAGTAAGTGAGTAGAAAATAGCCCTACTTCGAACTTTGCCAACTTGGCCGACTTTGCCATTATCTCTTACCTAACTTCTTTACGTGTGTTTTAGTCGAGCTGTCCGAAGTCGGCAAAGTTCAAAGTTGTGAAAGTTACTATTGCCAGATTGCACTACTCGCCACTACTGCCGTCAGCAACAACAGCAGCAAAGTGTTCTTAAGGCGGAATTACAATGAGCGCAGTGCATGCATCCCTTGCTTTGACAACCAAGTTGAACATAAGAAAAGCAATATAAACTGTTAAGCGGGGAAGTACAATGGTTGCTTTGCTTGCAATGCTTATTTAAAACTTCATGTGCTTCATATGTTTACGTGACCAAATGCCCGCTTGCTTTGACATTACGCGTTCCGTCTAGTTTTTGTGCGGAAAGCGTGTATTTTTTATTGAAATTCAAAAATAAATAAAATTTTATATTGTAATGAATTTAAAAGAGTTTATTTATATACTGTGTGACATACTTTATGCTAGCTAGCAGCTAGCATCTAATTTTGGAAGTTATGTTGACATGTCAAAGCGTCTAAATCTTTCAAAAGTAGGAAGTTGGTCAACTTTCGCTTCAGATGCTTTGCTTGCTTCACTCGCTTGGTTCGCACTCATACAAAGTGTTTATTTTAATCTTCTGTCAAAGCAAGCGCGCATTGTACTTCCACCTTTACACATCAAGCGAGAAACACAATGGTAACTTTCACAACTTTGAACTTGCCGACCTCTGACAGCTCGACTAAAACACACGTAAAGTAGTTAGGTAAGAGATAATGGCAAAGTTGGCGAAGTCGGCCAAGTTAGCAAAGTTCGAAGTAGGGCTAGATTCTACTCATTCATAACTTTGCCGACTTTTGACATTTACTTTCAGTGTGACAGTCAGCTGTTGAATTTATTTGGAGTGAGGCTTGGAATTTTACGGAGTTTAATAATTCAAAATGTCTTTTAAGGACACTTTATTTTTTTCTTGAATTAATCATGTCATTTTTTTACAAAAATAGCTCCCGGCTGAAAATTAAATAAAGAACTGTCAAAAGTTGGCAAAGTTAACATTGTGTTCTGTTCATTTTCGGAAAGTTCTGAAAGCTGGGGCTGTCAAAAGTCGGCAAAGTTCAAAGTTGAGAAAGTTACCATTGTGTTTCCCGCTTCAGTTCTGCGCCAACGAGGGCAGCGTTATCGATCATCGAGTCTCGATTAATAAAAATATTAAGCCGTGGCTCACATTACACATTCAATGTAGCTTTACTATTTAACTACTAATAATAATAATAATAAGTTTATTTAACAAATTCCTTTCACAAATTAGTTCAATACAAAAATAATCCTAATAAACATCAACAATGACTCCAAGGTCGTCTGTTGATGTTTATTAGGATTATTTTTGTATTGAACTAATTTGTGAAAGGAATTTGTTAAATAAACTTATTATTATTTTACTACTATTTGTTCTATATTTACCTATGAAACGAGGCTCCAAGAGGATCATTTGTTCACACAGAAATTTATAATGCACTGCATTTGATCAATTATTTAATGTTTTCTAAATAAACTTCACTTATAATGTCTTTATAATAAATTGTTTTTAATGTTTATTTAGCACTGCACTACACAATTTCTTTAAATTCTTATCAAATTTCACCCAATTTAAAATTTGCTTTCAGAGGACACTTGCTGGCATAAACACTTTCACAAATGTAATGTAATGTTAGACTTTTTATACTTCAACATAAACGTACCCTTTCTACTCTGTAAGTACATACTACCACCACTTTCTGCTACTGAACGGATGTCACACTTCGTTAAGAAGACATAGCTTTCCGTGACAGCATGCGAGTGGACGCAAGAAACAGAGGTAGTCTTGATTTGTACTTAAAATAAATTCCATGTTTATCCGAGCCACCTTTACTCGGATAAACCATTTCTAATCGAATTCATTCCACAGTCTAATTACAATAGTGGAAGAGAATTATCGTGAAATCCACAAGTCCGAGAAAGTGCGGGAAAACAGCAACAGGTGTGCCTACCTGTTTGATCGTCTTATTTCTTTTTAAACAATATTGAAATTGTTACAAAAAGCAATTCGGATATATTTTGGAGACCAAGGAATCGACGAGGTGCCTAACACTTGGTTGAAGAGACTTTTTTTTCTCACTTTAGTGAAAGTGAAGTTCACCTATTTCCGCGAACAAACCAAGGCGACCCCGTAAAAGAAACTCCTTCAGGAGGTGCCTCCATTCGAATCCTCGTCCGAAACCGCTGTGTGGCATCACACCTAAGCGCAGTCTTCAGTTTATAGCCTCCATCACCGCCACCTAACCTTCTAAATTCGCTTTTCAAGAACCGCAGTGGACCTGAAAACAACAGAATAAATTTCTTTGCATATAATCCTGAAATTTCTAGTGAAAAATCACTAAAACTCTTCCTTCTTATCTTGTAGCAGGGGCGTACCTACCGTCAAAACTCTGAAAGGAGAACGCTCCCACCAGGCAGCCTCATATCAGCCCTTCATTCACATCAGAACTTCTAGTACGCACGAGAGAGTTCAACGAACTTGCATATCCCAATTAGTTCACCCGGCAGTGTAATCCCAACAAAAACTGAGGAACCATCTAAGGTGTAGCATCTTCCAGAAGTCAGTAAGGAAATTAATCTTGTGTGACAACGACGGATTAGGAATGTGGAACAATTGTTTTTTTAGTGATTCAATTTGCAATTTTATTCTTAAATTTATTATTATTCCTTTAAAAAGATGAATTTGTGTAACATTTTATGACCGTTAAGTAATCATAATATCATTATTGGGACTAGTTTTCGCCATTTCCTGAATAGTATATAAATTTTGCTCATTTTAAGTAAAAAAATTTTAATTTACGCTTACACTGAGATAGAAGTTGTTACATTTAAGATTTAACGAGTAAATTTTAATTTATTTGATTGATATAATCGGCAATGCATAGATCGCAAATTAACAAGGTGTTGTACTACTCATACAAGTTACGGTGATGGTACCAATTTAATGAATCTGAATGAAAATGATAACAATAATCCGGTTATGAACAGTGTTAAAACCAAGGTACATTTTTCTGTGCGTCGTATTCGCTTTTAGGTATTTTGTTTGTTTTTGGTGCATGCATTCAGTGAGGATAGTGTTTCGGAAAGAAAAAGAAAGAATTATTTAAAAATATATTTTTTGGTTAAATAGGCGACTTTAAGCTATGGTTAGGTTGTGCACAACAGACTCATACGGTCGCGTCATTAAAAGTCAATTTTGTTGCGTTATGGAACACATGGCTGTCTTAAACATAATACATATGATAATAACTATTCCTATGCAGTTGAATAACTATTCCTATGCTTGAATAACGATTATCACACCATTCCTTGTTTACTTCTTGATTGATTTCCTAGACTTTTTACCATAAGATTTCGGATTCGGTTTTAGACATTTGTTTTCATATAAAGATTACTTCTTAATTGGCAGTGATGTCGGCAGTCTCCCCTTCATTGCTGGCATCTTCGTCAGTGGAGGAATCAAGGAGTTGGCCCTTCAGCTCTGTTCCGGGATCCGGGATCACTTTCTTCTGGTGAGGGAGTGACAATGGCAGAAACTGTCGTTACACTCTGTACTCCTTCCATTTCCCCGGTGTAGCTTGCGGAGGCTACCGTCGGTGTAGAGATGCACTGAGTTCTCCCATTGGGGAGGACCTTTCTCCCATTCCGATCTGGTGGGAAAGAAGGAATCGAATTTTGCTCCAAAGAAAGGCTTAGGCGAGGTGTAGTCGATATTGCTGGCAGTTCTACTGTGCAATATTTTGGAGTGACCGAAATCAGTTCGCTTCCAGGTCTGGATTGAGTTAAGCCTAATGGCGGCTGATGATGCGGTGTTGCAGATTGGATTCGCTTATTTTAAGATAAGCCTAATTCTAACGAATCCAATCTGACATTTAATAAAAACAAATCGTAAAAAGTCTCATGAGTTGGATTTCAAGTATCGCTTGTTGTTGCATCAAAGTTGCAACATATTCAAATCCAACTCAGAGACACATAAAAAATAAAATAAACCGATAAATATTGAATGGGTTGGATTTCCTACAACCGAGTGCATTGCAACAAAGTTGCAATGTACTCAAATCCAACCCATGACAAACAACGCGCTCGGGTTACCGTCGAAATTCCTTTCACACGGTAGCCCAGTACACGATAAGCAAAAGAAAATTGCTTAATCAGCGCGACAAACAACGATCTACAGCGGCTTTGCCCAATGACAACTAAATACATCAAGGGCAAAGCTAAAAAACGAAGAAAAAGCACGAAAACTTTTCTTCATGTAGATCGGTTGTGAAGAATTCGTCGGATGTAAGTTTTAGAGTTTTGTTTTGATCGAGGTCGGAGCTGGTCGCGATCGGAGGAGTCTGGTTTTTTTTAACGCGCTAGTGTAGGCGAGAAGTTAACTTCCAAAGTCAGAGAATAAAATAATTATTTTAGCCAAGTGTAACCAAGTGTAATTGCTTTGAGAAACACGAACCGAAATTTAATTAAGCGACAAAAGATTTGTTTTAATTAAGTGTGCTTAAGAGTGATGATTTAACGAACGATAAATCGGAAGTTATTTAAGTAAAAACAGTACTGCCTAATTTCAAATAGAAGATAAAATTACTTGTTTTAATTAAGTGTACTTAAGAGTGATTGTTTAACGAACGATAAATCGGAAGTTATTTGAGTGAAAACTGTACTGTCTAATTTCAAATAGAAGATAAAATACTTGTTTTAGTTAAGTGTAATTAAGATTGACTATTTAGCGAACGATATATCGGAATATATTTAAGTAAAAACTGTACTGTCTAATTTCAAATAGAAGATAAAATACTTGTTTTAGTTAAGTGTAATTAAGAGTGATTATTTAGCGAACGATATATCGGAATGTATTTAAGTAAAAACTGTACTGTCTAATTTCAAATAGAAGATAAAATACTTGTTTTAGTTAAGTGTAATTAAGAGTGATTATTAAGCGAACGATATATCGGAATATATTTAAGTAAAAACTGTACTGTCTAATTTCAAATAGAAGATAAAATTACTTGTTTTAATTAAATGTACTTAAGAGTGATTATTTTGTAAACGAACAATCAAAGTTTATTTAAGTAAAACTATACTGTTTTTGTTTTAATTAAGCGTAATTAAGTGGAACTGTTTTGTGACGTATTATTTGAAATTAAAGGAAACTGGATGCTTAAGGTGTTTTAGATATATGTAACATAAAATTGGCGCAGCCGGTAGGATCAAGGAAGCGTGGTAAAACAAAATTACCATAACAGCTTGAAAAGCCTTGATCCAAGACCAAACCAAAAGGGGTATCTCTAAGCACTCCCGGGTAGTCAATCGCACTGAGGAGTCACCCCCAACGTTTCTGCAAAGTGTAAGCCAGCACCACCGGTGGAATTGTGTGAGCTCCGTCGCAGCCCGAAGAAGACGACACCAATCAACACCAGCAATCAACACAGCACCAGTATCAGAGTGGAAAAGGGAATCGTTGAAGACGGCACAAGCCCCCCTTTTCCCCAACACAACTCTAGTACTGTTATCAAGGGAACGGAAAGCAGGCCAGAAGCCCCCCTTGCAACGCTGAAGAGCAGGAGTTGATGTCCAAGGACACCCACTCTACTCCCGCTCACTCACCAATGGAGGAGAAGACAGAGGACCTCCTCATAACTTCCCTGGACTTGGAGAGCAACGCGGAAGAACCACGCCAGGCTTCCCAGTCACCAGTATTTACGGACCAAACTCAGGTCAGCGAACACCAAATCACCCCAGCACAACCATGACCCAGTTCAGAAGGACTCACACTCAGGAGCGGGACTGTCCTGCAACGAATAAATCAAAACCAAGTAAGATTTAAATATCATAATTTTAATAATTTGTACGAGTCCGAGCGAGAATCCGAACGCCTAGCAACCCTCTATTCTAACCTCCTCGAAAATAGGAATACAAAGTCCAGCGAGGAGAGATTGGAAGACCTAGAGCGCTTTCAAAAGGAAGTCGCACTCTTTCAAGCCAAGCTAGACGGATTCTCGCGCATACTCCCTCCTGAAGAAAATATTGAAAACAATTTAGAACGCACAACTGAGGAAAACCTCATACAATCCCTACAAGACTCCCTGCGAGAAATCAACCTAAAACAGGGTCTAAATCGATTTCTCGCACAAGACTCGCCCGACACCGACTCGAATCAGAACTCCACTATGGCGACCGATTATGGAAAAATTGTTAAGTTAACTGCGCAAATGGTGCCCATTTTTTTCAGGTGAGCCAGGCCCGCATCTCGGATCAGAGTTGCAAACATTCCTGGGTTGCTGCCGCCAGGCCAAACAGTGTCTCTCGGAAGGGGAGCAAGACGCTTTCCTCAAGATTCTCCCCACAAGGCTTCGAGGAGAAGCATATCAACTGTTGGCCTCTGATGTACCGACAACATTTCAAGAAGTCAAAGAGGCCGCTCAAACAAAATATGGAGCTGCGGCCACTCCAGCTGTAACAACGCAGCTGGAGGACTTCGCGAAAAACGCAGTCCGCAGCGGGGTTACGAATCCGCACCTTTGCCAATACCTCCTCACCGTCACCGACGGCACGCTCGAGGCGCTGATCCATAAAGCACTCGACATGGAGAAACTACAGCAGGGTGCCCAGTTCACACAAACCACAACAACCCAAGGCTTTCCTGCCCCGGTTGTTGTAGAACAAGGCTCAACTACGCCGGTCGCTATGGATCCAACTGCCAGAATAAGGGCATTCCATAGAACCCCATATACACCTGCTCGCAATTTTCCACAACAAACGTTATACAGACCACCGCCACCACAAAACTTTCGCCGACAGACTCCACTATATACGACTCCACCTCAACGCTCGTCTCCCCCTCAAATCGACTACCGCCGCCAGAACCTCGACCAGTTAAGGTCAAACATCACTTGCAACTTTTGCCAGCGAAGAGGTCACACTTACGCCGACTGTATGAAGCGTAAAAATACACCCTTCTGCTCTACCTGCAAAGTATATCGACATGATGTTCGCGATTGTAGAAACAATCGCCAGGTTCCGGGCCCGAGTAACCCGACAAGGCTCCCCGAACGACGGATTCAGGATCAGCAATAGAGGAATGCCGCCAAAAACAAAAATGGGACGCTAAGAGCCAGGGAAACGACGAGCAGTCGACCGAAAAGACCCCGGATCGACACTAGAAACAAAATATTTTAACAAAGGGTCACCTCAGCCGCCCGAACCCTGTATCTCTACAGTTAGCCTTCCGTTGTATATTAGCCTGAGCGGCAATACCAAACTTGTAGTAGATACTGGCGCTGAGGTTAGTATTATAAAAAAGAAAGCAATTAAAAATCCCGAAGATATAAATACCGGAGAAACATATACTTTACAAACACCATTTGGTACCGGAAAGACGCTGGGAACATGTCAGGGAAATTTTACATTGAAGAATAACATTCCCTGCAATTTTCAGCTAATAAAAAACCTACCCGGCCTTTCCGACGACGGCTTGCTGGGAAATGACTTCCTAGCAAAGAATTGTAACGTTGAGGCCCCGAATAAGGCATTGCGATTCCCTCGAACGGAAAATAACCCTGAGGAGTTTGCTGTTCCATTGACAGCTGCATTGGATAACCTGTGTTCTGAAAAGTGGTCAAAATGAATGCCCGAACGGATACCGCAGAGCCCAGAAAGGCCGATCTGACTTCAAAAGTTTCTCAAGAGGAGAACAATGACCGCCGAACACTGGAAAGCGAGATGGACAAACCGACTGAGAGTGATTTGACCTCCGAAATGAGGCAGCAACAAATACAGTTGAAAGAGCCTGTATGCATACCTGCTAGGTCACAGATCATAGTCGAAGTTCCCTTGCAGCTGCAGGAAGAGATGCTCTGTCTGTCGAGAGAGATAGACCAAGGAGTCTTCCTAGCGAATGGCTTACTCCCCGCTGGTTTAAAAGCAGTGTCTGTTGGAGTTCTCAACACACACAATTCACAAGTAGTTCTGACTACCTTTAGTCTGCATCTAGTCCCTGCCCACAACTACACCGTCGTCCAACTGAAACAGGATCATCAGGAAAGAAATAACAAGGAAACCCCGAAAAACGGAGAACGCGCTGAGGATGCTGACCTGAAAAACAGGAATTTCGGTGACTCGAAGCCACCAGCACCCACGCACAAAGGGAATACAAGGAAAAAACGGAACCAAAGGAAAGGAAAACCCAATAACACAAATGTCGACGGAGCTCACCTAAACAGAAGGAATTACGATGGCAAAATCCCATCAGCTCCCACGCCTTCGCAAAATAAAATTTCGAAACACGTCGACATTGGAAGCGAGCTCACCACAGGGATGGTATTTTCAAAAGCTCCAAAATCAACATACACAGTAAGTAAACAACGGCGAAAGAGTCTATTAGAAGACGAAAGCGAGTTCGCCTCCAACTCCATGGTCATTTAGTTTTAAAAGTGATTTAAATAAAAATAAACATATTTCAGGTTTCCGTAAAATAAGCAAAAGAAAAAATAAAAAGAAAGAAACAAATATTTCAAGCGCCGAAAAAATGGCCACTTTACAACATGTTAAATATTTATTCCAGGAGTATGAAGAACCAGAAAACTCAAATAATAACCCGCGTCTCGTCAGGTTAGACAAAGAGCTCAGCCTAGACGTAAATCTGAGCGCGGAGGAAAAACAAGCGATATCACAACTCTGTTACGAGTACAATGATATCTTTTTCCTCAAAGGTGATCGGCTAACTTTCACAAACGCCATCACTCATGATATACCATTGGTGCAGGACCAAGCACCAATCAACCAGAAAATGTATCGCTTGCCAGAGACGCAACGAAACGTAGTAAATGAACAGCTTCGCGAAATGCTAAAAACGACATAGTGCAGCCAAGTAAAAGCCCTTGGAATTCACCTCTCCTAGTCGTCCCCAAGAAGGCGGACCAGACGGTGAAAAAAGGTGGCGCGTCGTTGTCGACTTTCGTAAATTAAACGAAAAGACAATTGGAGACGCTTTTCCGCTACCTCGGATCGAGGATATTTTCGACCAATTAGGTCATTCTCGGTATTTTACCACCCTCGATCTCGCCAACGGCTATCACCAGGTGCTCGTCGATCCTCAAGATCGACCAAAAACTGCGTTCAGCACCAATTACGGCCACTATGAATTTAGGCGTATGCCATTTGGGCTCAAAGGAGCCCCGGCCACATTCCAACGCTTAATGAATTTCGTCCTAATAGGATTACAAGGCTTGGAATGTTTTGTCTACCTAGACGACAAAGTCATCTACGGTAAAAACCTTGCGGACCATAATAGTAAGCTCCGCAAAGTCTTCAATCGTTTGAGAGAGAACAACCTCAAACTGCAGCCGGAAAAGTGCCAGTTTCTGAGAAAAGAGGTTGTTTATCTAGGCCACAAGTGTTCCAGTGAAGGAGCACTTCCAGACCCCAGTAAAACGGCTTGCGTCCAAACTTTCCCAGTTCCCAGAACTGTACGACAGGTTCAATCTTTTATTGGACTTGCCAATTATTATCGAAAATTCATTCCCGACTTCTCCAAAATTGTGCGTCCTATAACGAATTTGCTCCGCAAGGATGTCAAATTCACATGGACCGAGAAGTGTCAGGAGGCATTCGAGAAAATCAAAACTTCATTAATCTCTCCTCCACTACTTATATATCCCGATTTCTCGAAACCATTCAATTTAACCACGGACGCCAGCAGCGAGGCATTAGGAGCCGTCCTCTCGCAAGGAGAAGTAGGACACGATCAGCCCATTGCCTACGCCAGCCGTACACTGAACAAAGCGGAACGCAACTACTCAACTATTGAAAAAGAGTTGCTCGCCATAGTCTGGGCTACGCGTAACTTTAGATGTTACTTGCAAGGACGAAGATTTACGGTCTATACAGACCACAAGCCTCTCAAAGGCGTCTTTAATGTTAAAGACCCTACTTCCCGTCTGGTGAGATTTCACCATAAACTTTCCGAATTTGATTATCAAATCGAATACAAGCCAGGAAAGTACAATACGAATGCCGACGCGTTAAGCCGCATTCCACGGGAAGTCAGCGAAGACTCAAATGGCCAACACATAATAGTAAAAGCGCAAGTCCACCATAAAATGGATTCGGACTCGGAGGATGAAATAACCTCCATTCGCAAAAATCGCCTAAAATGTAACGCCATGACCCGGGCTCAAGCAAAAAACGCTCAAACAGAGTCTAAAAGCCCCGAAATACGGGATGACACGCCTCAGAGTAATGAAATAATTCCAAACATAGAAGAGGTCACTACAGAAAACCCGCCAGATACTAATCCGCTAATAGACGATAAACCTAAGCCCCCTGAGATAATCACAAGCCCCAAGGAGATACAAACGATCTTACATGATTATCACGATTCTCCTTTTGGCGGCCATCAGGGCGTACTTAAAACATATAAGCGGATTAAGAAATATGTCAAGCGTTGCTCAAAATGCCAAAAAATGAAGGCATCACCTCAGTATAAAATGCCGATGGTCATCACGGACATCGAAGAACAACCCTTCGACAAAGTCTATCTCGACATTGTTGGTCCACTCGAGGAAACTGACTCCGGAAACAAGTATATCTTGACTTTCCAGGATAATCTCACTAAATTTGTCGATTGGTACGCCATACCTAACGGGGAAGCCGTCACAGTAGCGCAAATCCTCTTCGACGAAATCGTCGCGCGAATTATATATCTCACGCAAATGTTAGTCAAAAAAAATAATAATTATTCACATTCAAAGGGTTTTAATTTAAAACAACTCAATAAGATTAATTTGAATTTATTACTTGTCGCTTTTAGGTTTTACAAAAGACTGACTTATAATCTAATTACAATTTTAAGGTAAGCGCTATCATAACATATATGCTGACGAAGTTTCTTAGTAAATCGTCTGGGCAGTTTCCTGTTATGTTACTGAAAGTGTGGGAAAGATGCAATGAAGCTTTTTACGGGAAATCCAAGAATTGGGGCAATGACAGTGATGAACTTAGAATTTGAGTGCAATTAATGTTATGGAATCGTAACTCCTCCCCCCTTAGTGTGGAGCGATGGCCACAGGAACTGCGTCCTTGTAGTTTCTGTTGCAGGAGCGGTACATGATCTCTCAATTGGACTATCTAAATAAAATGTGGTTTCACGCTTCCGGAACAGGTAAGCTATGATGATTATGCCGGCTAATCCGAGGATTGCTAATGATATCCATGTGTAGTTATCCCTTTTTGTGGTTTCTATTTGAAGGACCTCTAAAGCTTTTCTGTTTTCAAATTGGAATCTATTTAGTTTCTGTAGATTTAGTTTTTCGATTGTTTTGTTGGGCTGGATATCGCTGAACATAGATGGGTATATGTGGGTTTCATCCCAAAAAATATGCGGGCTGTCTTGGTAAGTGATGCCGTTGACTTCGACGTGGCAGTTTTGATAGTGGATGAGGATGGTCCCTTGAAGTGTGTGATTATTGTAGCCACAATTCGATCTTACTGATGTCTCAGGACTATTAATTAGTAAGATGTAGTTCGGTTCAGGTTGTATGATGGAATGCATGTCTCCAATGTCTTCCAAGATGCAATAGGCCTGTTTACTATTCATCAACTTTCCTACACAAGCGGATTTGTTGGTTTCTTCTTGCTGAAATGACTCTTGGCAATAAAATCTATCTTCTATTTTAGGACACGCTTGGTCAAAATATTGAATTTTTTCGGAGCTTAGGATCATGTAAGGTTTGGTTATTATTCGCTTTGTTTTATTAATTGGAATGGGAATTAAGTGGAATAAGGAGTAATTTTCATTAGAAATTATAGGGATACGGATATTAAATATTATATTAGTGTTATTATAATAAGCTTGTAAACCGAGTAGTTCGTAAATATGTTCATCAGAAATTACATCAATTGACTGGTTATGTAATGTATAATAAATTTCGTTAAGTTCTGTTGGGTACAGGATCTGCTTAGGAACTATATTAAGTCTGGCTAATACAATGGCTTCTGCTAAATTACTGAGGTGGTTTGTTAACAAATCAATATTATAATTTATTTGGTTCAGATATTGTGTATGTATAATGATATCCTGATTTGTTTGGATTCTATTCGCTAAGGTTTCTTGATAATTATTTAAATATTTCTCTATTGTATTTGTTTCATTATTTATGTGGTTGGTAATATCTTCAAATCGTTTTATCATATCCGAATTAATTTTTGATTGGCTAGTAATTTCATTGTAAATTTCTTTTTGGTTAGAAGTTAATTTTTCTATTTCTTTATTTAGAGCAAGTGCATCGTTAGCGTCCATATTACCTGTAATGGCTTTTATAACTGTTCCTAATCCGTTGATCAAACCTCTTCTATTTCTGAATTTTGGGGTTAATGATAGCAGCTTATTATTTAATTCTTTAAGTTTTAATTTTGTTATTTTAATAGAGCTTTCTCAACCGTTAAAGTTGTCAAAATTTGTTAGTGCCAATGTAATTTTGTCAATGTTTTCTTTGTACGTATCTAATCTAACTATATGTAAGAGGTTCTTGTACGTCATTATCGTTCTCGCTTTCCCTAACTGTAATGGTAGGATTCCTTGTCCGTTCGTTAAGTCGTGAATTTCCATCTTCTGTCCGTATGTTGCCAATAGTCTGTAAAAAACGTTTTTTTCTTTTAATTCGAGATTTGTGTATTTTCTTTTTATCTCTTGTTAGTACTGTAACTTTTCTGTTTTTTCCTATTTTGTGTTTCGTGAATCGAGGTGTTAGTTTATTTCGCTTACATTCTCTTCTAAATATTGTATCATTTTCTTTAAATTCTTCCGGCTCTTCTCTACTTATATTTAATTTATCTATGTTTTTACATATTAGATCTTCTACTTTCTTTTTAATAGAGGGGTATAACTCATTTTGAAATTTATTCAACTTTTCTAAATATTCGTGTTCGTTGTTGAAGTTAATATTTTTAATGAACTTATATGTTCTTCCGTAAAACAGTTCGTAGGGTGTTAACTTAGTTGTGGAGTGAATTGCATTATTATATGTAATAAGGGTTTCTGATAATATATCGTCATGGTCCAATACCATTTTGTCTTCCTTTAGTTTTTCTAAGATTATTCTATAAATCTCTGTTAAAGTAGAATGGAGTCTTTCTACGGGCGAGTTGCTAGTTGTCTGCTGAAATGATGCAAAAGTCTTTGAAGATGTTTGAGGTAAATTCCGTACCTTGGTCAGCAATAAGCTTTGAAGGGATGCCGTGTAGGCTTATAAAATGCTTAAGGGATTTTATTATCGTTAAACTATTTCGTGATTCCACTGTATATGCTGAAGCAAATTTAGAGAACTTATCAATGATTGTAAGGATTTGTTTGTTATTTATGCTGTAAATATCTATGTGGATAATATCTAAAGGTTTCTCAGGGGTTTCGGTCTTTTCGTACTTAACTTTGGGAGGATGTCTATCATATTTCAAAGTTTGACACCTTTCGCAGTTATTAATAGTTTTTATGATTTTGTTTTTCATGAATGGGAAGAAGTAATCTCGTTTTAGGTGTGAGAGGGTTTCGTTGATTCCTCTATGATTATTATTATTGTGGTATTCACTTATAATTTGGTCTTGCTCATCTATTTCAGTAACATCCGTTAATATATCTTTGCATCGGATAAGACGGAATGTTTTACTATTTGCGAAGTATTTGGAATAAACTTCTTGGACTATACGGAATGTTTCGTCATCGGTGAATATCGCGGATAGTTTATTAGGTGCGAGAAATTTTTTAAATAATTCAGTGATACTTTTTTCAGTGAACTCTAACATTCTAATGGTCCGACGTTGTTTGTTTTTGAATGGCACTTTTACAATTGTTGAGGGTTGTCGATTAGACTTTTCAAGAATGATCTGGAGGTTAAATTCATTTAATGGTCTTTCCGAAATTGGGATACCATCATTTAAGTTTTCATCTGCGGAGTGAACAGTAGTTCTACCAACTCCTTGTATTGATGTTGAGGTATCTAATTCGTTTACGTTGACTTCAATTCGATTAGGATCGTCGTTGTTTTGTAGTTTGATTCTACTTAATGCATCTGCATTTGAGTTTTGGGCTCCTTTCTTGTAAACTACTTCGTATTCGAATTCTTCCAGTTTTAAACGCCAACGTACAAGTCGTGAGTTTGGATCTTTTAGACTCATGATCCAAGTCAGAGGTTTGTGGTCGGTTACGATCTTAAATTTTCTGCCGAATAAATATGGACGAAAGTATTTCGTAGCCCATACAATGGCCAGAAGTTCTTTTTCTATCGTAGAATAATTAATTTCAGAATCTGTTAAGGTTCTGCTCGCATAACAGATTGGTTTATCACTTCCCAATGAGCCTTGCGACAAAACAGCGCCTATAGCGTAGTTACTGGCGTCTGTAGTAAGTATAAATGATTTTGAGAAATCGGGATACTGAAGTATTGGGTTATTCATGAGGAGTTCCTTACAGATCTCGAACGTATTTCGGTACCGATCGTTAAGAATGATATCTCTATCTTTTTTAAGACATTCCGTGAGGGGCTTCGTTAGTTTTGCAAAGTCTTTAATGAACTTGCGGTAGTAACCTAAAAGTCCAAGGAATGATTTAATTTCTTTTCGGGTTTTTGGAATTGGAAATTCCTTTATTGCTCTGATCTTGTTTGGGTTTGGCTTTACACCTTCCGTTGTGACAATATGTCCTAGAAATTCAGTCTCTTTACGGAGAAATTCAGACTTGTCAAGTTGTACTTTGAGGTTAGCATCGCGTAATTTTCGGAAAACTTTCTTTAAGTTTTCTATATGCTCTTGGAGTGATGCGGAGAATACGATAATATCGTCTAAATACACAAGACATACGGTGCCTTGTAATTCTTTTAGGACGTTGTCCATTACTCTTTGAAAAGTAGCGGGGGCATTTTTCAAACCAAATGGCATTCTTATATATTCAAAATGTCCTCCTTCTACCGTGAAGGCTGTCTTTTGAACATCATGTGGGTCCATCTCAACTTGATGAAAACCAGAGGCTAAATATAGTGTGGAAAAATATATACATTTCCCTAGTTTATCCAAAATTTCTGTTATGTTGGGGAGTGGGTACCTGTCGCTGATAGTTTTCTCGTTCAGCTTCCTGTAATCTATTACAAGCCTCCACTTTTGTTTACCGCTAGCATCTTTCTTTTTTGGAACGATCCAAACGGGGGCACTCCAGGGTGAGTAGCTAGGACGAATAATTCCTTGATTAAGCATATCATTGATCTGTTTCCGAACTTCATTTTTGTGTATGTATGGATACCTATACGACTTCGTGTATATGGGTACGTCGTCTGTAGTTTTTATCTGGTGTTTAACATTATTAGAGAAGGTAAGTTTTTGCCCTTCTTTAAAAAATATATCATCGAATTCCCTGCAGAGTTTGAATAGTGCTTTGGACTCTTCTTTGTTAAGGTGGCTAGTGCGAAGTTGATGTATAATATCGTCTACTTCGATATTTTCATCGTTGAACTGGTAATTGATGTTGAGGTTATTAATCTCAACGAAGTTGTTTTGGGAAAATTCTTCGACTTTTAATGGATGTTCGATATATAAATTTTGTTCTTGATTGCCGGTGTTAATGACTTCGATTTGACTATGCCAATCTTTGGCAGAGTATATTCCTTCAGAGAGATATAGATTGGGTGAAATCTCAGTTGGTTTGATATAAATGTCGCCATTCTCAATATCTACTGGTAGCTTTGCTATTAATTTGGATTTAGGTGGGACAATGTATTTGTTAGACATAAAATTTGGCTTGAAATTTAAAGGAATGCTTGAAAAATTTGTCACTAATATTTTGTTTCCAAGATCAACTTTAGCACCTAACATCTCTAGGGCATCAAGTCCTAACAGACCATCAAAGTATCCATGGAATTTAAATACGAGGAAACGAGTTTGGCCTGGTTGCTTAAACTCAATGAAATTTGGTAGGTAGACTTCTTTATTCAATTTGTATTTGTTGAGTATAGTGGTAATTACAGTTGGTTTAGTTTCTATAAGATCATCTGGATGGATATATTCAGGGTTAATAAACGACGTGGACGCACCTGTGTCTATTAGAAATTTTAAGGGTCGTCCGTAATGAGAGGATATGTTAATATATGGTAAAATAAACCCGTGTTTATTTACATCTAAGTATCCTGTTGGTCTTTCGAGGCGGTTATTGGAAAATTTGGAGAATCGTCTACTTCAAAGTCATTATTAAATGTGCTTTTGTCATAGTTATAGTACTGATCTAATTGCATCTGATAAGAATGATCACTTGCCATATTAGGTGAATGAGTATATGAGGGTTCATATTCTTGTGTGCTCATGTTATGTAGTTCCTCAGCGATATAATTAGGAAATCTTGAACGTGTATTATTAAAAGGTGGATTATTGGGGTTTGATTGGTTTTGATTAAATGGACGGTGCCTTCGATATGTATGTCCTGAGCTAGTATCCATTGGCTCCGGTGCAGGTAGATTAATTGAATTTAATCGTCTTCCGAAAGCATTCTGATTAGAGTTGTGAGAATTATAATTAGAGTTTGATGCTCTGAAATTATTGAATGGGGTTTGATTTGTCGTTCTGAACAAATTATTACTCGAGTTTTGTGGATTTACGAATGATCTGGGTTGAAAGTTTGTGAACGTAGGGAACCTAGTAAGAGGGGTATGACGGGATGTAGAAAAGATTGGTCTCGATTGATGCATAGCGTGATATGAAGGTTTTCTAATATTACTTGGTTTTTGATATGATCGTGAATCAGATTTCATATAAAAAATGTTTTGTTCCTTAATGCAGTATGTTAAGGCTGTAGCTATTGTATCAGGTCTCATAGCACGAACTATAGATCCTAATGGTTCTTTTAACCCAGTTAAAAAGGTATTGAGACACATTTCTGCGTACAAATTCTTTTTTGCTGCAATTACGTTGTTATCTACTTCATGAATTAATATGTTATTGTACATAGTGGCTTGTATCTCGACTATGTCACTGTAAAATTTTTCGACAGTTTTATCGTTCTGTCTGAGCGAATGCAAATCTCTGATTAAAGAAGTTTCGGTCCTTTTGTCCGAATAATGTAAAATCAGATTATTTTTAATATCTTCCCATACCAAGGGAGTACCGTACATGTTGAGCACTTCGTTGGCTTGGCCTTCTATTTTATTACGAATAGCTCGTAAAAGAATTTGTGAATAGGGAGAGCCATCAGCGCTTCTAGTATAAGTGAGAATTTCTTCTACGTTATTAAGAAATTCATGCAAAAGTCTGGGATTACCGTCGAATCGCGGTAAATCTTTGATTGCATCAGGAATGCGTAAAGCATTGAAAATATCTGTAGGGGAAATTACACTAGGTGGCTGGTAAAGAGGTTGCACTTGTGGATTAGTTGGGTTATTTGTTGCCATTTCACTCTTATTATTTGATTTATAACGAATTTCACTTCTATTTTCACTCGTCAAAGAAAAATCAACTCGGGTTAGATTTGGTACACTTTTAGTGTTATTTTCTAAATGGTCGTCTTCGTCAATCTCCGGAATAGAGCTAACACTTAAAAATTTTCTTAAATTTTTTTTATACGATTTGAAAATATTTCCCGACTTTTTTGTAGGACTCGGCATTAATTATGAATTATTCGCAAAAATTCACTTTTTTATTTCTTAAATTCTATTTGGATCTTTTAAAATAAGCTAGAATTTAATTCACTTTGTTTCGCACAAAAATTTTCACATAATTTGATTAATATTATAAAATCAACTAAATAATTTTCAATATTTAGTTCTTAATATTCTTTATATATGATTCAATTTATATTTTAATAATAATTTCACTTTTTAATTAATTTTTATTTCAAAATCTAAGATTTCTTTATTCCACTATATTACTCAAAATTTAATGATTGAATTATTGATTTTAATTTGTCAATGCACATATATATCTTAATAGTACTAAATTTATTTAAATTGGATTGAGGAATGAAAAGGAGAAAATTCAATATTTTGACTTACATCTGCGTAAAGATAAGAAGTTTTATCATCTTATTTGGTCCGTTGATCAGTATTTAGGAGATGAATCTCGCCGAATTCACGTTCTCGGTGTTTTAGTATGTTGATCTTTTTCCTCGATAATCCGTCGAAGATTTGCTGTCCTCGGTTTTTTCGATAATCCTTCGAATTCCCAGGTGCAGGTTTGCAGATTTCACACTAATAATCGATTTTACTTTTTTTTTCACGATAAACCGTCGTTACTTAATTATTAAAATCGTTACACCGTTTCGTGGATCGTTAACTGATCCTACCACGACTGCGCCAATTATATATCTCACGCAAATGTTAGTCAAAAAAAATAATAATTATTCACATTCAAAGGGTTTTAATTTAAAACAACTCAATAAGATTAATTTGAATTTATTACTTGTCGCTTTTAGGTTTTACAAAAGACTGACTTATAATCTAATTACAATTTTAAGGTAAGCGCTATCATAACATATATGCTGACGAAGTTTCTTAGTAAATCGTCTGGGCAGTTTCCTGTTATGTTACTGAAAGTGTGGGAAAGATGCAATGAAGCTTTTTACGGGAAATCCAAGAATTGGGGCAATGACAGTGATGAACTTAGAATTTGAGTGCAATTAATGTTATGGAATCGTAACTCGCGCTACTGCATCCCCAAGCGAATAGTCACTGATCAAGGAAGCAACTTCCTTAGTGACCTGTTCAAAAAGGTATGTAAACTGCTACGGGTGAAGAAGTTACAAACCTCTGCCTACCACCCACAGTCAAACGGCGCACTGGAACGTGCACACAGGCCGTTAATTGAATACTTGCGTACCATAGTGGACGAGAACCCCAAATCCTGGGATCAATATCTGCGAACCGCTGCATTCGTGTACAACAACAGTGTACACGAGGGAACGAAATTAACTCCCATGGACTGCCTTTACGGCTTCACAGCGGATGTTCCGTCAAATTTGAAGCGAGACCCTGAACCCGTGTACAATCACGAGAGCTACTATCAGATCCTACAATACAAGCTCCAAAGGTCTTATGCCACGGCACGCAAAAATCTGCTTGCTAGCAAGCAACGGTCGAAATTATACTACGACAAAGCTGTTCGACCCTTATCGTTTCACATAGGTGACAAAGTCCTACTCAAGAGCGAAAGTCGAAAGCATAAGCTCTCTCAAATCTGGGTAGGACCATATCTGGTAATCGGTATACCATCATCGGTGAATACAACCCTAAAAATGGGCAAACGTACAGTTACGGTTCACAACAACCGTCTTAAGCCATTCTACGAATAATATAACTTCAATCGAAAATTTTTTTTAACGCGTCGTGGCGTGCTACCACAATCTACGGTCGAGATGAAGATCGTAACGCAAAGCCAGCACAAAACCAAGAAAGGCAAAATGAAAAAGTCCTTTAACAACTCGGTCAAATCGGGTCCAAACCAACTGTAATTATAAACCTATTTTAATTCTTTATAACCGACTACTTAAAGCTTTCTAATTAAAACCTTCTACTTTAAATACTAAAGTAATCTCTGCCAACTCACCTATTAAACGTGCTTAAAGCTAAGAAGTACCAATCAACAGGACTTCACTATCTTTAGCACAACAACACATAATTAAAAGAACGACTTCTACTAAAAGTCGAACCTTGAAACGACAAATTCAAACCAACTCTTGCGAAGTTTCGTCAGAGACTGAACCACCAAAATCCCTCTCTTTAATGCTATATCTAGTAGTTCTTCCTGGCAGTCCCGTGTCTTGAAGACTCCCTCCTCCTTAGTCATATTTTCTACAGCACAAAAACTCTAAACACCTCCATAACGGGTAGTTCCTCATGACGGCAATCTGAATTGCTGTTACACCCTACTTGGCTTATATCCCCTCGAATAAAAGGGGATAATTATGATAACATTTTCTTTTAATGCCTAGCAAAAGACCCTTAGTCTAACCTACTTTGCATAAGGTCAAACCTTCCAACTTCAAGCAAGCATTGCCTTCTAGTTTCTTTCTTTTCCCAAGGCTGGGACAGAATCTCCTTCCTGGTAGTCCCTTGCCTTGAGGTCCTCTGCAACTGCTTTCGAAATGCTGTATTCAACAGTAGGTATCAAAGCGACTACCCAAAGGTAACCAACTATTATACCCACTTCCAGTAACTTATCAGAAAATGCTTTCTGGTAGTCCCGTGTCCTGAAGTCGACCTGCGGATATAAAGAATCCGAATAAAGCAAATTCAGAACACTACACTGGAAAATAAATATAAAGTCTACGTATAGTAATTGACAACTCTCCCGACTAACTAAAAACAAAAACGCCATATTTCAAAAAACTGCTAACTATGGCTCCACTACATTCCCAACAACAAGAAATTGGCGCTAGAGCCACCTTGATCACCCTCGCCTCAAGGGCTACAACAGGTATTTCGCCTGACAATCCTGCCCTGAGGTATACCCGTGAGAATGCAAGACAAGCATGACCTCACTTTAGGGAAAATCTACGCTTAGTAAATAAGAAAATTAATTTAGAAACCACCACTAACCATATTCCTCTCCCCAGGTATGATACAAAACGCTATCATCCTCGGACTAATAATGTCCGCTATGGGAAGTAGCACGTCGGAGACGTACTCGGTGAACCCACTCAACAATACAGGAGTGCTATTCGAGGATTTAGGAAGCCTCATGGTTTACCACTCGACGTGGAATATACTCACGGAATTGGACCTGACCGAGTTGGACAATCAAACAACGATTGCGGAACGAGCTGAACACTACGTGCATCAACTATGCGGAAACAACACCGTAGAAGACCTCTGCGAACTCCAGCAAAAACACATGCACGCGTTGATGGAAAACATCAAACAACGCACCAAGGTAATTTAACAAGCTGTTCCCAAATCTCGCAAAACGAGATCTATTTTTGACGGCATCGGAAACGCCATGCACTACCTTTTCGGTACCATGGATAGTGCCAATGAACACGAAGTCTATAGTCGCCTGGATGAGTTGGAAGCTAACCATCAGGTACTCGCTGATTTGGAGAAACAGCAGATCAGTGTAGTCAAGACTGCGCTCAATACAATCCAAAAACCTCTAAATTCACTGGTCGAAAGACAACGGCAAATAGCCTACCAGATGAATGACTTATATAATTCTACCGATAAACTCGTAGCAAGACAAATGAGACAGGAAATAGTCTCTAGTCTGCTGCTACAAATGGTAGAAATTGAGTTCCGACAGCAGGCGCTACTGGATATAATAACCTCTAGCCGAAATAACCAAATTCATCCCCTGCTGATCGCCCCTAATTCACTCCTTGAGATTTATCACAAATCTCACGCCACGTGTTCAAAGGAACAGAATTGTCTATCAATTCTCTATCAGACGGCTGAGTTACGGACCTACCTATTGCAACAAAAACTGGTAATCAAAAATTCCCGCTACACACGGAAGCGAATCATTCATTGGTCCCGGAAAAAGAATATTCGCACATAGCGAGTCAACTTTCGCAGGTTTCTTAAATACGCCGATAACAAAGGCAACACAATCGGATGAATGCGTGATCAAGTTGCTCTTCAATCCCCTGAACGAAAATCCTAGGTGTTCGCTAAAAGTGCAGATACCTTTCAGGGACATTTTAATTAAATTAAATAGGCCCAATTCCTGGCTGTATGCATTGAAGACAACAACCATTGTGCATATTACATGCAACCCTGCCACTTACAAATAGGACCACATACCCTATATTATGAGGCTGAAAATACCCATCCACACTGAGACGAGGCAGTCTCACAACCGAAAGAGCGGCCTCAACGGCCACAAACACTGCCCAGGGCACGGTCCATTCAGCTGGTGTAAACAATAGACACAAATAAATTTGAAGGGGGTCAGATAAAGTTTATTAAAGACTCCTAGATTAATAAAGAAACTTAAAAATGGTACAAAAAAAAAAAAAAAAACGAAAAATTTTTTTTTGCGCGCCGTGGAGTACTACCACAATCGTCGGTCGAAAAAAAAATATCGAAGCGCAAGGCAAGTACTAACCACTTTACTAACTAGGAATAAAAATACTATAAACAGGAGAAAATACTAAGAAAGAAAATAAAAATTTACGCGCCGTGGAATACTACCACAATCAACGGTCGAGAAGAGATCGTAGCGCATACCAAGTATTAAAAAGATGAAAACAACAAAATTTAAAAAAAAAAAAAAGAGAAAGTCCAGAACGAAACGCGCCGTGGAATACAACCACAATCAACGGTCAAGACGAGACCATAGCGCAAAATAAATACAAACACAAAAAAAAGAGAATCCAAAAAGAACAACCCTACATTACTCTGAAAAGAAAAGCCCAAAAAACTACAAATAAGAAGTCGATATAATTGTTGAGTTTGATTATTATTTATTGAGTTTGATTATTATTTATTTGAAAATAAAATCTTTTAAAAAGAAATATAAAGAACAAATGGTCCAAGCGCGGATGTGGTGGGGCCTTGGCATTGGGGCGTTAAAACACGGTCACCAGGCTTCCTCCTCCTCTGTGAACTCCCCCTCATCGATAGCGGTCTCACCCTCCGGGTTGGAGGCTGGGCTAAGGGTCCATTGTTCCGGAGAGGTAACGGACTCCCGGTGCCCGGTGAACGGCCTGCTGAGTGGTTGCGCCCTTGGGGTGGAATGGGCGAGAGATACGGAGGCAACAGGGTGCAGTCGAGACAGGGGGCCACCCTACCGGAAATCATCAGCCTTCCGCCTGGAAAGAAGGTAAAAATCACAGTTAGTGAAAGATGTTTTGAGGTTTAAAACAAAACTTACCAGAGCTATTCCAGGTGTCCCCATGATGCGACAAGTAGAGATCGATGTAGCAAGTGGCAAGAGTCCACTCCGCCCCGACTGGCCCAAACACAGCGCGAGCGGCCTTCGGGAGGGGACCACCACAACCGAACGACATCAGCACGCTTAGAAATAATTCGGATCATGCGCCCCGTCAAACAAATAGGCCCTTGGGGGGCCCAACGTCCAAATCCAAGCTCCTGAGCGAAGGCACCGTTGCGCGACATGATTAAAACTTGACTGCGATGAAACTCGTCAAACACGGCGCAGTCAAGAACACAAAAATCCCTTACCTAGCAATTGTGCGATGATTATTCCTCTCCAAAGAATAATCATCTTTTTCGCGCGGGGAAGGAAAGGTTGCAGATTGGATTCGCTTATTTTAAGATAAGCCTAATTCTAACGAATCCAATCTGACATTTAATAAAAACAAATCGTAAAAAGTCTCATGAGTTGGATTTCAAGTATCGCTTGTTGTTGCAACAAAGTTGCAACATATTCAAATCCAACTCAGAGACACATAAAAAATAAAATAAACCGATAAATATTGAATGGGTTGGATTTCCTACAACCGAGTGCATTGCAACAAAGTTGCAATGTACTCAAATCCAACCCATGACAAACAACGCGCTCGGGTTACCGTCGAAATTCCTTTCACACGGTAGCCCAGTACACGATAAGCAAAAGAAAATTGCTTAATCAGCGCGACAAACAACGATCTACAGCGGCTTTGCCCAATGACAACTAAATACATCAAGGGCAAAGCTAAAAAACGAAGAAAAAGCACGAAAGCTTTTCTTCATGTAGATCGGTTGTGAAGAATTCGTCGGATGTAAGTTTTAGAGTTTTGTTTTGATCGAGGTCGGAGCTGGTCGCGATCGGAGGAGTCTGGTTTTTTTTAACGCGCTAGTGTAGGCGAGAAGTTAACTTCCAAAGTCAGAGAATAAAATAATTATTTTAGCCAAGTGTAACCAAGTGTAATTGCTTTGAGAAACACGAACCGAAATTTAATTAAGCGACAAAAGATTTGTTTTAATTAAGTGTGCTTAAGAGTGATGATTTAAAGAACGATAAATCGGAAGTTATTTAAGTAAAAACTGTACTGTCTAATTTCAAATAGAAGATAAAATTACTTGTTTTAATTAAGTGTGCTTAAGAGTGATAATTTAACGAACGATAAATCGGAAGTTATTTAAGTAAAAACTGTACTGTCTAATTTCAAATAGAAGATAAAATTACTTGTTTTAATTAAGTGTGCTTAAGAGTGATTGTTTAACGAACGATAAATCGGAAGTTATTTAAGTAAAAACTGTACTGTCTAATTTCAAATAGAAGATAAAATACTTGTTTTAGTTAAGTGTACTTAAGAGCGACTATTTTTCGAACGATATATCGGAATATATTTAAGTAAAAACTGTACTGTCTAATTTCAAATTGAAGATAAAATACTTGTTTTAGTTAAGTGTAATTAAGAGTGATTATTTAGCGAACGATATATCGGAATGTATTTAAGTAAAAACTGTACTGTCTAATTTCAAATAGAAGATAAAATACTTGTTTTAGTTAAGTGTAATTAAGAGTGATTATTTAGCGAACGATATATCGGAATGTATTTAAGTAAAAACTGTACTGTCTAATTTCAAATAGAAGATAAAATACTTGTTTTAGTTAAGTGTAATTAAGAGTGATTATTAAGCGAACGATATATCGGAATATATTTAAGTAAAAACTGTACTGTCTAATTTCAAATAGAAGATAAAATTACTTGTTTTAATTAAATGTACTTAAGAGTGATTATTTTGTAAACGAACAATCGAAGTTTATTTAAGTAAAACTATACTGTTTTTGTTTTAATTAAGTGTAATTAAGTGGAACTGTTTTGTGACGTATTATTTGAAATTAAAGGAAACTGGATGCTGAAGGTGCTTTAGATATATGTAACAGCGGTTTGCTTACCAAAGAGATCCAACGGTACAAGGTGGAGAATAGTGTTCAGGTCTTTAGAAGGTGTGGTTCTCAGGGCACCTGTTCATTTATTTATTTAAGCTTAATGCAAGCTAAAAAAATACAAAATAACAAAATAAATACTACAAACTAAAATAAACAATAATTCATAACAGATAATGTAAGCTACAATATAAGCTATGATTATGATAACTTTAGACTATGAGGAAGGAGAATTAGGAAAGGCGATCAAGATGGGCGGGATAAAGATATAAGGCTTTGTGAAGGGATGATTTACTCAGATGGAAGTCAAAGGAGGGAGTGGACCTAAGGTTGCGAGGATTGGTATAGATGGGTAAAGACTGCAGGATTGAAGGGCAGTCTATGGCACCAGCTAGTAGCTGATGAATGAAGAGAACGTCGGAAACATCACGACGTTTACTTAGGGGTTGTAAATCGATCAGTTTCAGACGGTTTTCATAAGGTGGAAGGTTGAATCTATCTACCCATGGAAGATCACGTAGAGCAAAGCGAATGGACCTACGCTGGACAGATTCAATTCTGTTAATGTGGGTTTTTTTTGCGTGGGTGACCAAACCTGGCTGGCATATTCAAGGAGAGGTCTAACGAAGGAAATATAGAGAGATTTGGAAACATAAGGATTGGAAAACTCTCTAGACCAGCGCTTCATAAACCCTAGCGCGGAGTTAGCTCTGTTAATTATGCTATCAATATGGGAACGGAAATTTAGTTCACTATCACAGATTATTCCTAGGTCACACAAAGAGGTAACGATAGGGACTGGTACGTTGGTTAACATGTATGTTCTCGGAATGTTGGTAAGACGCTTGGGGGAATAAGAGATGGACTGGCATTTAGAGACATTGAGCTCAAGAAAGTTTTTCATGCACCATATGGTGAACGAATCGAGGTCCTTTTGGAGAAGAAGAGAGTCGGTTGTGGAGGAGATATGTTTAATTATTTTCATGTCGTCAGCATAAATGAACAGCTGTGAGTATTTTATGACACATTCAAAATCATTAATTGTAAGGATGAAAATTAATGAACCGAGGTGGCTGCCCTGAGGGACGCCGGAACGAGCGACAATAGGGTTAGAAATGGATGAACTGAAAAGAATATTGTACTGACGGTTGTTGAGGTAGGATCGAATCCTGGAGATGCATCTGGGGGGGGGGGGGGAGCCTAGGCGATCAAGTTTGAACAAGATAACGTTATGGGAGATCTTGTCGAAGGCTTTACTAAAATCGGTGGCGATAACATCAACATCTTTGCCGTTTTCCAGGGCACAAAGTGTTTTGGAGACGAATTCGGTAAGGTTGGTGGTTGTAGATCTACCTCTGAGGAAGCCATGCTGGGAGAGGGAGAAAATAGACTTACAGTGGAAGAACATGGAATCATAGACCAATTTTTCGAATAGGTATGGATGATAATTTAGCAATGGGTCTGTAGTTGGATACATAGTTCTTGCAGCCTTTTTTGAATATGGGAATAATATAAGAGTTTTTCCATAATTGAGGGAAAACCCCTTGAGTGACCGAGAGGCGGAAAAGCAAAGTAAGGGGTTGAACTAGATGCATGGCACACTTTTTCAGAACTATGGCCGGAATGCCGTCAGGACCGGGGTGAAAGTCATCCGCAAGCCCGTTAATACTGGCAGCGATTTGTTCGGGGTCAGGGTCAAAAGATGTAAGCGACGTTTGAGTGCATTTGTCCAAGAATGAAAAGTATCTAAGGTCAGGTTGGAGCGAATTGTCGCTGAAAGATTTACTGAAGAAGTGTGCAAAGAGGTTGGCGATAACCTGAGGATCTGATGAAGAGGTATTCTCGAGCTTTAGGATGGAAGGGTAACCATTGGATTTCTTCTTAGAATTAATAAAGCTATAAAAGCCCTTGGGGTCGGATATGAGGCTAGTTTCCATCCGTTGGAGGTACTAATGGTAGAGGGTATCACAACGTTCAGAAAAAGAGGTGTAAGCAGACAAGTAGGAAGAATAGTCAGACTCATTTTGGGTCAGAAGAAAAGTTTGAAAACGTTTATTTCTCCTGTTGCGGAGAGAGCGTAATTCTTTGTCGTACCAAACGGGGGATGAGGAGTAGTTTTTACGAGGAAGAAGAGGGATAGATTGTGTAAGTCAAGCGTGTATTTCCGAGTAAAACGCCTCTACAGCAACGTCTATTGGAAGATGTTTAGGGATATTGCCCATGTTGGAGTTGAGGAGCAAGTGAATTAATTTTTCAAAGTCGCCTTTACGAAAATTGAAGGAAAGAGAAGACTCGGAGCCTGAAAGGGCGTGAGAGTGTTCGTAGGAGAAAACGAGGAACAGGGGAGGATGGTGACGATCGAGGGAGGAGAGGAGATGTTCGCTTTCCGCGACAGCCGAGTTAACTGGGTCTGATGAAAAGATTAAGTCTAATTGTCTGTTCAGAAAGTTTCTGATTCCACTAAAAAAGGCTTCTTTGGCGGAAGAGGCGTTTAGGGGGACAAAGTGTGAACAGTCCTCAGACAATGACCATTGAATACGGGGGAGGTTAAAGTCACCCAGTACAATGCATTCATCGGAGGCGTTAGCGTTCTCAAGCATGGTGTCTAACGTTTCAATTACGGGCTCGTAGGCTTCTATAGGTTGAGAGGGACGAATATAACAACAAAGAATATACAGAATACACTTATTCAGTGTTAATTTGATACATACAAATTCAGATATTGAAGAGTCGGAGGTCTTAAACAGGGTGGCATCATAACGGTTGTGAGCAGCTATGAGAACCCCACGGCCTGGTGGGTCATTGTTGCCTACACAACCGTCAACACGGAAAATGGTATAGTTAGGAGGGAATAGTTCGCTGTCGAGAATTCCTGGTATTAGATAGGTTTCGGTTAAGGCAAAGATATCGTGCGGGAATTTGTGGGAGTTTAGGAAAACATTAGATGTTTTTGTGCGAAGTCCTCTGACGTTCTGGTAATAGACTGACAAGCTGCTGGGGAGAGGTACTTGCTCGGAGACCGCAGGTGCATAAGGGGGGAGGTCAGAAATAGAGAAAGCGGGGGGGGGGACTCAGGAACGAAAGTAGTTTAAGGAGTCGTTGCGACATTTTGGAGATGGGAGATGCGGCGAGAACTGACGTACGCAGCAGAGGTGGATAGATCTTCTGAAACCTTATGGGAAGGGATATTGAATGATTCGTGGTACTTAGTGAAAAGTTGATGTAAGACTGTTGTATCTGTGGGCAGGCCTTCTTGATGTATGCTTAACATGACGTTGGTGCTGGTTTTACCATCAATACAGACGGAATTCGGTTTGTCGTGCAGATAGGTAAGAAATAGACGTACGTTTTCGTAAATGCGACGGTCCCGAAAACGGGACAAGAGGTATCGTCCATCGTTGGAATCCGCAGAGCGCAAAGTCAATTTAACTGTAGGTGGGAATAGGGGATCGATAAATGAGTTATGTCCGGATGTAAGAGTTTTGGTTAGCTGAAGGGGCGGGTTAGCGGAGGTAGAAGAAGTTTGAGAAGGGGCGATAGTGAAAGAAGATGATGACTTGCAATTAGGTGGGCATGCGGAGGAAGTAGCGGGTGCGAGGTTAGGTGTATGCAGAATAGGGGTGGGACAGACGGAAATCGAAGTAGAGGTGGTGGGGTGGTCGGTAGATGATGGCTTGTGGCTAGGTGGGCACTCGGAAGAAGTTGGGTGGATGCGCTGGATATACAGAATTCGTAACAGTGGTGATAGGGTTGTCGGCTGGGATGGATGTGTTCGAGGGCTTCGCTGTAAGTGGATCTGAGGGGTTAAGGGTGTGAGAATAAATAAAGTTAGGATAATTGATTCGGGTACTTAGTTTAAAGTCTGGAAATGCACCCATTTTGAATTGCCAATTGGAGTTTGGATCACTAGGTGCGGAAGAGTGATTAGAGATTATGTTGTTACTAGCGCTAATGTTCTTACGATTAGGCTGAATACTAAGGGAGAAGGACAATTGGAATTACCTTTTGGATAGTTAGTAGGATTTGGTCTATTAGAATTTAATTTAGGGTTAGATGCAGAGGGCTTAGGGTTAAACTTAACATACTTCCTGGACCACTTGGATAGTCCCGAGAGTGAAGATTTTGCTGGTGGGGTTACTGATGAGCCACACATACTTGTTCGGGATGGAGTTGAAGTTGCTGAATTTCCTTGCGTCCAAGGGTAACTTCAGGCAGCTAACGGGGATGAATGCAAAATTCCGGGAAAAAAAGCTATGTACCCAGGAAACGGTGGCGTTGTGAGGGGCACCCTTAAGGAGAAATGAAGTATGGTCGTTTGATGAAGATGAGTATTTGCTGCCTAGTTCCTTTAATCTCTGTTCCCATTCCAATACCGACCAGGTGGTGCCGAATTTGTTAATCGTAGGTGCGGTGGAAGTGTATTGGGATGACACTAGCGGTGAGACATTGATGACGACACCAGTATCCGTCGCCATCTGGGGCACGATCGAACCAACAGTAGCATCAACATCTGGAGCAGGCTGCGCCGAGGAGGAAAGCGAGTTTGTGGGAACCACTTTCTCGGTTGATTGAGGTGGAGCTGCAGGAACCACATTCTCGGTTGATTGAGGTGGAGCTGCAGGAACCACTTTCTCGGTTGATTGAGGAGGAGCTGCAGGAACCACATTCTCGGTTGATTGAAGTGGAGCTGCGGATGTTGAATCCCGGCGAGTGGGGCAGTTCCTTACTGTTATCAGCAGTGCTGCCATCCTCTGAACTTTGTCCATTGCTCTGAGATGGATTCCTATATTTAGTGCCGGCCACCAGACAATCACCCCATACATGAGTATAGGCCGTATCACACTTGTATAGAGCCAATTCACAATGCGTGGTTCCATACCCCATCTTTTCCCTATAGCCTTCTTACACGAATACAGCGCTACTGTAGCTTTCCGTTCTCTTTCTTGGATGGTAGGCTTCCAAGTAAGTTTTCTATCTAGGACGAAACCTAGATACTTAACCTGATTACACAGTACCAGCCTTACCCCGTCTAGTGTAGGGTAATTAATAGGAGGTGTTTTATGCCTCCGAGAGAAGAGTATTAACTCTGTTTTGTTTGGGTTTATACCTAGACCACTTCCATCACTTCATGATGAAGTCTTGGAGAGGGCGTGTTGTCACACCTCAGCCAGTGTATTGGGGTGCTTTCCTGAACAAATCAGGACAATATCATCGGCATAGGCAATAACCTTGTGACCGGACAACTCCAGGTCTATGAGTAACTCATTTAGAGTTAAGTTCCATAATAGTGGTGAAAGGATTCCTTCCTGAGGGGTACCTCTAGTTACCACTCTTTGGATATTGGATCCTCCTAAGCTGGAGATAATGACCCTGCTTTTTAACATGAGGACAATAAGTTTGATGAGAGGATCGTCGATTTTAAGCCTCCTCAAGGATGCCATTATCACCTCTGATCTCATATTGTTAAAAGCACCCTCAATATCAAGGAAGGCTGCAAGTGAATATTCTTTCTGTAGTAGCGAATGCTCTATGATTGTGGTAAATTCGTGTAGGGCTGTCTCTACGGACTAACCTTTAGTGTAAGCATGTTGCGAGAGAGACAACTTGGAATGATTGATTGTCTCTTTAATGTAGATATCTAGATGGCGTCTGCTGCGATCACCAGCGTCTTCTTTTGTCTAGTGGCTTATTTGAGCGCATTCCTGAGTATTGTACCAGGAATGTCCGCCACATCGTGTGCCATATAACTGGAGGTTATCCAGATATTGCTGTTTTGTAGCTCCAGTATGGCTGTTGTTGTGTCCTTATCACTGAAGTGTGTGAGAATAAATGCATTAATATTATTCTTAGTGAGGATACATGACCTTGGTTGTCCTGTAACTTGTAAATAGAGTAGCTTATACGCCTTCTTCTTGGATCCGCAAACCTTGTCTCTGATGATCCAAGGTTCTTGGACAAGGATGAGCTCTTTTCCTTTTTGCGCAAGACGAAGGAGAAGGGCTGCGGACGCTGCCTTCGAATGATGGAGGTTAATTTTGACCACTCTTTTATTTATTTATTTAAGCTTAATGCAAGCTATTACATAAAAAAAATACAAAATAACAAAATAAATACTACAAACTAATATAAACAATAATTCATAACAGATAATGTAAGCTACAATATAAGCTATGATAATGATAACTTTAGACTGGGAGGAAGGAGAATTAGGAAAGGCGATCAAGATGGGCGGGATAAAGATATAAGGCTTTGTGAAGGGATGATTTACTCAGATGGAAGTCAAAGGAGGGAAGGTCGTTGACTTTTCGAAGCATCCTGGTAATTGGTTCGCGTTGACCGTAGTTCGTGCGATGGCGGTCGAGTCGGAAAAGGGGAGTGGACCTAAGGTTGCGAGGATTGGTATAGATGGGTAAAGACTGCAGGATTGAAGGGCAGTCTATGGCGCCAGCTAGAAGCTGATGAATGAAGAGAACGTCGGAAACATCACGACGTTTACTTAGGGGTTGTAAGTCGATCAGTTTTAGACGGTTTTCATAAGGTGGAAGGTTGAATCTATCTACCCATGGAAGATCACGTAGAGCAAAGCGAATGAACCTACGCTGGACAGATTCAATTCTGTTAATGTGGGTTGTTTGCGTGGGTGACCAAACCTGGCTGGCATATTCAAGGAGAGGTCTCACGAAGGAAATATAGAGAGATTTGGAAACATAAGGATTGGAGAACTCTCTAAACCAGCGCTTCACAAACCCTAGCGCGGAGTTAGCTCTGTTAATTATGCTATCAATATGGGAACGGAAATTGAGTTCACTATCACAGATTATTCCTAGGTCACACAAAGAGGTAACGATAGGGACTGGTACGTTGGTTAACATGTATGTTCTCGGGGTGTTGGTAAGACGCTTGCGGGAATAAGAGATGGACTGACATTTAGAGACATTGAGCTCAAGAAAGTTGAGCTCAAGTGGTGAACGAATCGAGGTCCTTTTGGAGAAGAAGAGAGTCGGTTGTGGAGGAGATATGTTTAATTATTTTCATGTCATCAGCATAAATGGACAGCTCTGAGTATTTTATGATACATTCAACATCATTAATTGTAAGGATGAAAATTAATGGACCGAGGTGGCTGCCCTGAGGGACGCCGGAACGAGCGACAATGGGGTTAGAAATGGATGAGCTGAAAAGAACATTGTATTGACGGTTGTTGAGGTAGGATTGAATCCAGGAGATGAATCTGGGGGGGAAGCCTAGGCGATCAAGTTTAAACAGGATAACGCTATGGGAGATCTTGTCAAAGGCTTTACTAAAATCGGTGGCGATAACATCAACATCTTTACCGTTTTCCAGGGCACATAGTGTTTTGGAGACGAATTCGGTAAGGTTGGTGGTTGTAGATCTACCTCTGAGGAAGCCATGCTGGGAGAGGGAGAAAATAGACTTACAGTGGAAGAACATGGAATCATAGACCAATTTTTCGAATAGTTTAGGTATGGATGATAATTTAGCAATGGGTCTGTAGTTGGATACATCGTTCTTGCAGCCTTTTTTGAATATGGGAATAATATAAGAGTTTTTCCATAATTGAGGGAAAACCCCTTGAGTGACCGAGAGGCGGAAAAGCAAAGTAAGGGGTTGAACTAGATGCACGGCACACTTTTTCAGAACTATGGCTGGAATGCCGTCAGGACCGGGGTGAAAGTCATCCGCAAGCCCGTTAATACTGGCAGCGATTTGTTCGGGGTCAAGGTCAAAAGATGTAAACGACGTTTGAGTGCATTTGTCCAAGAATGAAAAGTAGCTAAGGTCAGGTTGGAGCGAATTGTCGCTGAAAGATTTACTGAAGAAGTGTGCAAAGAGGTTGGAGATAACCTGAGGATCTGATGAAGAGGTATTTTCGAGCTTTAGGGTGGAAGGGTAACCATTGGATTTCTTCTTAGAATTAATAAAGCTATAAAAGCACTTGGGGTTGGATATGAGGCTAGTTTCCATCCGTAGGAGGTACTCATGGTAGAGGGTATCACAACGTTCAGAAAAAGAGGTGTAAGCAGACAAGTAGGAAGAATAGTCGGACTCATTTTGGGTGAGAAGAAAAGTTTGCCAACGTTTATTTCTCCTGTTGCGGAGAGAGCGTAATTCTTTGTCGTACCAAACGGGGGATGAGGAGCAGTTTTTACGAGGAAGAAGAGGGATAGATTGTGTAAGGCAAGCGTGTATTTCCGAATAAAACGCCTCTACAGCAATGTCTATTGGAAGATGTTGAGGGATATTGCCAATGTTGGAGTTGAGGAGCAAGTGATTTAATTTTTCAAAGTCGCCTTTACGAAAATTGAAGGAAAGAGAAGACTCGGAGCCTGAAAGGGCGTGAGGGTGTTCGTAGGAGAAAACGGGGAACAGGGGAGGATGGTGACGATCGAGGGAGGAGAGGAGATGTTCGCTTTCCGCGACAGCCGAGTTAACTGGGTCTGAGGAAAAGATTAAGTCTAATTGTCTGTTCAGAAAGTTTCTGATTCCACTAACTTGAAAGAGACCAGAAACAGAGAGCTGATCGGTAAAAAAGGCTTCTTTGGCGGAAGAGGCGTTTAGGGGGACAAAGTGTGAACAGTCCTCAGACAATGACCATTGTATACGGGGGAGGTTAAAGTCACCCAGTACAATGAATTCATCGGAGGCGTTAGCGTTCTCAAGCTTGGTGTCTAACGTTTCAATTACGGGCTTGTAGGCTTCTATAGGTTGAGAGGGACGAATATAACAACAAAGAATATACAGAATACACTTATTCAGTGTTAATTTGATACATACAAATTCAGATATTGAAGAGTCGGAGGTCTTAAACAGGGTGGCATCATAACGGTTGTGAGCAGCTATGAGAACCCCACGGCCTGGTGGGTCATTGTTGCCTACACAACCGTCAACACGGAAAATGGTATAGTTAGGAGGGAATAGTTCGCTGTCGAGAATTCCTGGTATTAGATTGGTTTCAGTTAAGGCAAAGATATCGTGCGGGAATTTGTGGGAGTTTAGGAAAACGTTGGATGTTTTTGTGCGAAGTCCTCTGACGTTCTGGTAATAGACTGACAAGCTGCTGGGGAGAGGTGCTTGATCGGAGACCGCAGGTGCATAAGGGGGGAGGTCAGAAATAGAGAAGGCGGGGGGGTTAGGAACGAAAGTAGTTTAAGGAGTCGTTGCGACTTTTTTGGAGATGGGAAATGCGGCGAGAACTGACGTACGCAGCATAGGTGGATAGATCTTCTGAAACCTTATGGGAAGGGATATTAAATTATTCATGGTACTTAGTGAAAAGTTTATGTAAGACTGTTGTATCTGTGGGCAGGCCTTCTTGATGTATGCTTAACATGACGTTGGTGCTGGTTTTACCATCAATGCAGACGGAATTCGGTTTGTCGTGCAGATAGGCAAGAAATAGACGTACGTTTTCGTAAATGCGACGGTCCCGAAAACGGGACAAGAGATATCGTCCATCGTTGGAATCCGCAGAGCGCAAAGTCAATTTAACTGTAGGTGGGAATAGGGGATCGATAAATGAGTTATGTTCGGATGTAGGAGTTTTGGTTAGCTGAAGGGGCGGGTTAGCGGAGGTAGAAGAAGTTTGAGAAGGGGCGATAGTGAAAGAAGATGATGACTTGCAATTAGGTGGGCATGCGGAGGAAGTAGCGGGTGCGAGGTTAGGTGTATGCAGAGGAGGGGTGGGACAGACGGAAATCGAAGTAGAGGTGATGGGGTGGTCGGAAGCTGATGGCTTGTGGCTAGGTGGGCACTCGGAAGAAGTTGGGAGTGCGTGGTTGGGTGGATGCGCTGGATATACAGCATTCGAGACAGTAGTGATAGGGTTGTCGGCTGGGATGGATGTTTTCGAGGGCTTTACTGTAAGTGGATCTGAGGGGTTAAGGGTGTGAGAATAAATAAAGTTAGGATAATTGATTCGGGTACTTAGTTTAAAGTCTGGAAATACACCCATTTTGAATTGCCAATTGGAGTTTGGATCACTAGGTGCACTGTGCCCAGGTGAGGATACCTCTATCAAAGTAATGTCGGCAGTCTCCCCTTCATTGCTGGCATCTTCGTCAGTGGAGGAATCAAGGAGTTGGTCCTCCAGCTCTGGTCCAGGAACCGGGAGGGTGTCAACTACCATAATAGCGTCGACTATCTCATCACCTTCTTCTGGTGAGGGAGTGACAACGGCAGAAACTGCCGTTACACTCTGTACTCCTTCCTTTTCCCCGGTGTTGCTTGCTGAGGCTACCGTCAGTGTAGAGATGCACTGAGTTCTCCCATTGGGGAGGACCTTTCTCCCATTCCGATCTGGTGGGAAAAAAGGAATCGAATTTTGCTCCAAAGAAAGGCTTGGGCGAGGTGTAGTCGATAGTGCTGGCAGTTCTACTGTGCAATATTTTGGAGTGACCGAAATCAGTTCGCTTCCAGGTCTGGATTGAGTTAAGCCTAATGGCGGCTGATGATGCGGTTTGCTTACCAAAGAGATCCAACGGTACAAGGTGGAGAATAGTGTTCAGGTCTTTAGAAGGTGTGGTTATCAGGGCAACTGTTATCAGCAGTGCTGCCATCCTCTGAACTTTGTCCATTGCTCTGAGATGGATTGCTATTTATTTATTTATTTATTTAAGCTTAATACAAGCTATTGCATAAAAAATACAAAATCAAAATACAAAATACAAGCTATAACTTAATACTAACTCTACAGACTATAATAAATGATAATTAAGAGTAAATAGATAAAAAGTATAAGCTACAATATGAGCTATATATATTGGTTACTGGCAGAAGGCGAAAGGAAGAAGAATTAAGGTAGGCGATCAGGATCAAGATGGGCAGGGTCAAGATATAGGGCTTTGTGAAGTGATGATTTACTCAGATGGAAGTCAAAAGAGGAAAGGTCATTGACTTTTCGTAACATCCTGGTAATTGGCTCGCTTTGACCGTAGTTTGTGCGATGGCGGTCGAGTCGGAAAAGGGGAGTGGACCTAAGGTTACGGGGATTGGTATAGATGGGTAAAGATTGCAGGATTGAGGGGCAGTCTATGGCACCAGATAATAATTAATAAATGAAGAGAATGTCGGAAACATCACGACGTTTGCTTAGAGGTTGTAAGTCGATCAGTTTCAGACGGTTTTCATAGGGTGGAAGGTTGAATCTGTCAACCCACGGAAGATCACGTAGAGCGAAGCGATTAAACCGACGCTGGACAGATTCAATCCTATTAATGTGAGTTGTTTGTGTAGGGGACCATACCTGGCTGGCATATTCAATGAGAGGTCTAACGAAGGAGACGTAGAGAGATTTGGAAACATAAGGACTGGAGAACTCTCTAGACCAGCGCTTCACAAACCCTAGCGCGGAGTTAGCTCTGTTAATTATGCTGTCAATGTGGGAACGGAAATTGAGTTCACTATCACAGATTATTCCTAAGTCACACAAAGAGGTCACAATAGGGACTGGTACGTCGGTTAACATATAGACTCTCGGGGTGGCGGTAAGACGCTTGCGGGAATAAGAGATGGACTGGCATTTGGAGACAGCTCCGGAAAGTTTTTCATGCACCAAGTGATGAATGAATCGAGATCTTTTTGCAGGAGAAGAGAGTCGGTAGTGGAGGAGATATGATTGATTATTTTCATGTCATCGGCATAAATGGACAACTCTGAGTGTTTGATGACACATTCAACATCATTTATTGTGAGGATAAAAATCAATGGACGTAGGTGGCTGCCCTGAGGGACGCCGGAACGAGCGACAATAGGGTTAGAAATGGATGAACTGAAAAGAATATTGTACTGACGGTTGTTGAGGTAGGATCGAATCCAGGAGATGAATCTGGGGGGGGGGGGGGGGGAAGCCTAGGCGATCAAGTTTGAACAAGATAACGTTATGGGAGATCTTGTCGAAGGCTTTGTTTACCGTTTTCCAGGGCACATAGTGTTTTAGGGACGAAGTCAGTAAGGTTGGTGGTTGTAGATCTACCTTTGAGGAAGCCATGCTGGGAGAGTGAGAAGATAGACTTACAGTGGAAGAACATGGAATCATAGACCAATTTTTCGAATAGTTTAGGTATGGATGATAATTTAGCAATGGGTCTGTAGTTGGACACATTGTTCTTGCAACCTTTTTTGAAGATGGGAATAATATACGAATTTTTCCATAATTGAGGGAAAACCCCTTGAGTGACCGAGAGGCGGAAAAGCAAAGTAAGGGGTTGAACTACATGCATGGCACACTTTTTCAGAACGATGGCCGGAATGCCATCGGGACCTGGGTGAAAGTCGTCCTCAAGCCTATTAATACTGGCGGCGATTAGTTCAGGATCAGGGTCAAAAGATGAAAACGACATTTGAGTGCATTTGTCCATGAATGCAAAATAGTTAAGGTCGGGTTGTAGAGAATTGTCGCTGAAAGATTTACTGAAGAAGTGTGCAAAGAGATCAGCGATAACCTTAGGATCAGATGAAGAGGTATTCTCGAGCTTTAGGGTGGAAGGGTAACCATTGGATTTCTTCTTAGAATTAATAAAGCTATAAAAACGCTTGGGTTCGGATATGAGGCTAGTTTCCATCCGTTGGAGGTACTCATGGTAGAGGGTATCACAACGTTCAGAAAAAGAGGTATAAGCAGATAGGTAGGAAGAATAGTCAGACTCAGTCTGGGTTATAAGAAAAGTTTGAAAACGTTTATTTCTCCTGTTGCGAAGAGAGCGTAATTCTTTGTCGTACCATACGGGTAATGAGCAGTAATTTTTACTAGGAAGAAGAGGGATAGATTGTGTAAGACAAGCGTGTATTTCCGAATAGAACGCCTCTAAAGCAACGTCAACTGGGAGATGTTGAGGGATATCGCCAATATTAGAGTTGAGGAGCAAGTGATTTAATTTGTCAAAGTCGCCTTTACGAAAATTGAAGGATAAAGAAGACTCGGAGCCTGAACCGGCATGAGGGTGCTCGTAGGAGAAAACGAGGAACAAAGGAGGATGGTGACGGTCGAGGGAGGAGAGAAGATGGTTGCTTTCTGCGACAGCCGAGTTAACTGGGTCTGAAGAAAAGATTAAGTCTAATTGTCTGTCCAGGAAGTTCCTGACTCCGCTTACTTGAAAGAGACCTGAAACGGAGAGCTGATCGGTAAAGAAGGCTTCTTTGGCGGAAGATGCGTTAAGGGGGACAAAGTGAGAACAGTCCTCGGAAAATGACCATTGGATACGGGGGAGGTTAAACTCACCCAGTAAAATAAATTCATCGGACGGGTTAGCGTTCTCAAGCAGGGTATCGATCGCTTCGATTATGGGCTCGTAGGCGTCTAGTGGTTGAGAGGGGCGAATGTAACAACAGAGGATGTACAGAAGGCACTTATTTAGTGCTATTTTTATACATACAAATTCTGATATTGTAGAGTCGGAAGTCTTTGGCAGGGTGGCATCATAACGGTTGTGAGCAGCTATGAGAACCCCGTGACCTGGTGGCTCATTGGTGCCTATACAACCGTTAACACGGAAAATGGTATAGTTTGGAGGGAATAGTTCGTTGTCGAGAATTCCTGGTATTAGATTGGTTTCAGTTAAGGCAAAGATATTGTGCGGGAATTTGTGAGAGTTAAGGAAAACATTTGTTGTTTTCGTACGAAGTCCTCTTACGTTCTGGTAATAGACCGACAAGCTGTTGGGGAGAGGTTCTTGATCGGAAACCGCGGATGCAATAGAGGGGAAGTCAGAAATAGGGAAATCAAGGGGGTTAGGAACGAAAGTAGTTTAAGGAGTCGTTACGGCTTCTTTGAAGATGGGAAATACGGCGAGAACTGACGTACGCAGCATAGGTGGATAGATCTTCTGAAACCTTATGGGAAGGTGTATTGAATGATTCATGGTATTTAGTGAAAAGTTGGAGTAAGACTTGAAAAGTTTATGTAAGACTGTTGTATCTGTGGGCAGGCCTTCTTGTTGTATACTTAACATGACGTTGGTGCTGGTTTTTCCTTCAAAACAGACGGAATTCGGTTTGTAGTGGAGATGGGCCAGAAATAGTGGAAACGTTGTCATAAATGCGACAAGAGGTATTGTGCGGGCTGTGCGCAAATAAGGGGAGGTGCCGGAATTAAAAAATGCCCAATCAAAAATTCAAATTCAAAATGTTTATTAAAATTCAGTAGTTCAAAATAAATAGTTCAATATAACACTTAATCCTAATTATCACAGTCAATTCAATACAATAAATAATTCAAATTCAATATAAATAATAAATTCAAAAAAAAAAAAATAAGTAAATAAAATCAAAAAGAATCCACGGCTAGTTCGATGTTGGTTTGGTGCCTTCCTGAAAGAAGAAGAAGAGAGAGATTTATAAAATGCAATTCAAAATTAAGTTTTTGAATTGAAAAATAAAATTAATTTTCTATTTTAATAAAATGCAGAATTAAGTTTCTACAGGAAAAATACAGAAATGCAGAATTAAGTTTCTGCGGGAAAAATTACAGAAGTAAGTTTCTGCGATAATATTTACAGAAGTAAGTTTCTGTGGTAGGATTTGCAGAAGTAAGTTTCTGCGACAGGATTTTTACAGAAGTAAGTTTCTGTGGTAGGATTTGCAGAATTAAGTTTCTGCGACAGGAAATTTTCAAATTAAGTTTTGAAAATCACGGGTGGGATTGTTTCAGTTTGAATACTGAACAAGGAATGAGGTGCCATACTGAAAATCTCGCCGGTTTATATAGCTCCAGGTTAGCGGATTTAAACTCTTTTCATTCACGAGTTCGCCTGGTAGTACTATTTTACTTTAATGTTAATGTCATTCACAATGAAAATGTAAAGTGACATTTGCAAAGTTGACAAGATGGCAGCTGTTTTGGTGGCAGAAATTCTGGTAAGTTTTTTATTTTGTAAAATAATTATTAATTTATTAATGTTTTGTTCATTTCAGCTGACAAATTTTGTTGGAGGAATAGTTGGAGCAGATTAGGGAGTTAATATGCACTTCCCGTGCATTCAGATAAGTATTTTCAAATTTCAACCAAAAGCTTGTTTACTTTGTGGTTTATTTATTTGCAGATTGGAACACATATAGGACGAGGAAAGGGGCAATTGGAAAGTAGCAGGAGGACATTTGGACACCGGGGGATTGTTTAAAGAGTATAATTTTAATGAAATTAAGCTTTCATTAAATTTTTTTCTTTTCAGGCAATAATTTTAGAGGGACTGCACATCCTCCCGCCTCCAACAAAATTAGATTTTTGTGGTATATATATGTATAATATATTGGTTTAAATAAACTTACGTTTTTTTGATGGAAGATGTGGTATTTGCCTTTCTTCCTTACCATCTTCATGGAAACTTTTCCAGGAAGATCCCATCGGAAAAATTTTCTTGAGTTTCTGATGCATTCCCATGGGGTTTTGGTTTGCTTTAATAATTGCAGCACTATGGGAGTTGCATCGATTAGTGGTTCCAGATCTTGTGGGATACCTGTGTCGCCCATTGGTGGATCCTGGAACTGGACAGGTGGATCGATGATCTCAAAAGGAACTGAGTGGCTTACTGCTGGAATGGCTGATCGTGTTGGCGGGATATTTGGAGCTGATATTGGTGTTGGTGCTTTTGGTAATTTACTAACCAAAGGTCCTGAGGGCAGTGTACTGACAGTGTCAGGACATTTCAAATTTGTAGACACTGGTCTGGGCCTGGTTGGAATGCGGATTCCTGGGAGGGGCTGGATCGGTCTTAAAGATGAGATCCTTTTTACTTGACGCCAATGTTTTTCTCAATTTTTGTATTGGGGATGACAATTTCCGACTTTCAAATGGTCTATCTTTCGTCCTGATTGGTGACGAATGAGGTTTTATAATGACTGATTTTAACCGTCGTTTTGTTCCCCTCGATCCAGTGGCAGTTGTCATCCTTTTTGTCACTTTTTCCTTTGACGAGACACCTGGTTTAGTCGGAGTCCCTTTTATCGGGGAAACTGGTGCAGGAATGTCTGTCATTTCGTCCAGCAGATCCCATAATTCCCTTTTCGGTGTATTCGGTGGAGTAGTTAATGAATCCAGAGAATCCGAATTGAACAATTCCAAAAACTCTTCCATTTCAAAAAAAAATAATACAAAATAATAAAATAAAATAAAAATAAACTCAAGAAGACACTTTTGCCGCGCACTTTATTCAACTTTCAAAACTGAAATGAATTTTGGCGGGTTTTGGATTCGTTTATATTCAAAATAAACGGGAATTTTCAAAAATTTAGTGTTGCCAAGAGAGTCAATGTGTAAGGGAGAATGCTTTATTATTGTTGGGATATGTCGGAGAAAGGGAGAGGACAGACCTTGGCTATAGGGCGAGTTAAAATATTTTTTGACGTTTTAATTGTTACTGCTCGTACTAAATTGTTATGACCAGTATGAATTTCAATTATTCGCCCTAATGGCCAATGTCCTATTGGTACTTGATCTTCTTTTATTAATACGAGAGTGTCTATTTTTAAATTCTCCTTTTGGGTTTGCCATTTTTGTCGTTGTTGTAGGGTGTGAAGGTAATCTCTTGACCACTGTTTCCAAAAATTGTGAGAGAGCCACTGGATAAATTGCCATCTCTTTAAAGGATGTTGGTTGTGATTTAGTGGGGGAGGTTCTAATACAAATAGGTTATGTCTGCCTGTCAGGAAGTGGCCAGGGGTAAGGACATTGTAGTCTGTGGCATCATTAGATAGCGGAGAGAGTGGTCCCACAATCCTCCGAAGTGAGGTGCTGCAGGAGGGTTAAAGTCCCAAGTTATGCCTTGGTTAGCAAGTTCGGTAGCTAGATCGACTTCAATTGCTTTAATAGTTTTTTCTAGGTTAGTTTGTAGAAGTCGATTAGCTCCTACGAAACTTGTGCCTCGGTCCGAATAGATGTGAGCGCAAACACCTCTCCGGCCTATAAATCGTTTTAGAGCGGCTATAAAGGCTGGAGTAGATAAGTCAGAGACCAGCTCAATATGTATCGCTTTAGTAACTAAACAAATGAATAAACAAATATATGCTTTTGTAATTTTTGCCCCTCTTAGTGATGAGGTTTTCATGTCTATTGGGCCTGCATAATCGACGCCAGTGTGTTGGAAGGGTAAGGAAGTGTTGACTCTAGCAGCTGGGAGAGAACTCATTAATTGAGAGGAGGGTTTAGCATTGAATCGAAAACACGTGATACATTTATGTATGCGATATCTAATTGTATTGCGGGCATGAAGTAGCCAATAAGAATTACGTAGTGTGTTTAATACAACTTGAGTGCCTCCGTGCAGAGTGTAATTGTGAATATGATCGATAAGGATATGAGTAACATGATGTTTATTTGGAAGGATTTTAAGATATTTTAGGTTATAATTTAAATGTGCTTCTGTCAGCCGACCTCCTACACGTAGGATATTCTCAGAGTCTAGTATTGGATTGAGTGACAGAATTCGACTTTTTTTAGGAAGGGGCAGATTTTTTTGCAAACATGTAATTTCGGTAGAAAAAATTATGTGTTGGAGAGTTTTTATTAGGCATCGTTCTGCCTTTTTGAGTTCGGAGACTGATAAATACTGAGTAGTTGGGTGTTGTTTGCGCATGTTGTTTATAAATCTAAGGCAGTATGCGGTTATTTGAATAGTTTTCTGGAATGATGAGTATTAGTAGTATAGAAAGGGCGGTTCTGGACCATGAGAAAATCGAGCCGAAAATGTGCTACGCCGATTCTGGACCATGAGAAAATCGAGCCGAAAATGTGCTATGCCGATTCTGGACCATGAGAAAATCGAGCCGAAAATGTGCTATACCGATTCTGGGACAGGAGAAAATCGAGTCAAAAATGTGCTTTGCCGATTCTGACGCAATCTTGGATTTGGGGTATTCGGTCTTGTAGGCTACAATTGAGAGATAAGGAAAACAGATAGGGCGGTTCTGGGACAGGAGAAAATCGAGCCGAAAATGTGCTATACCGATTCTGGGACAGGAGAAAATCGAGTCAAAAATGTGCTTTGCCGATTCTGACGCAATCTTGGATTTAGGGTATTCGGTCTTGTAGGCTACAATTGAGAGATAAGGAAAAGAGATAAGGCTTGTCGGCCATCTTGGATTTTCGGTTTTCGGTCTTGGAGGCTACAATTGGTCTTCTTCTTCTTTGGGGATAATTGAATGGAGTTTCGAAGGTCAAAGGTCAAGGTCGGTGATTGTTTAGTAAGATAAGGCACCTGTCGGCCATCTTGGATTTTGGGTTTTCGGTCTTGAAGGCTACAATTGATTTTGTTCTTCTTTGATTTGCACCTGGACTTAGATCTGGACTTGGACTTGGACTTGGATCTGGACCTGGACTTGGGTATTCGGTCTTGGAGGCTTAAATTGATCTTCTTCTTCTACAAAAAGTGCTATGGCGGTTCTGGCTCATGAGAAAATGCTATGGCGGTTCTGGCCCATGAGAAAAAAAATCGAATCTTGGATTTTGAGTATTCGGTCTTAGAGACTACAATTGGTCTTCTTCTTCTTTGGTTTGATGATGGAAAGATAAGGATTGTCGGTCATCTTGGATTTTCGGTACGAAAAAAAGTATGAAAAAGTAAGAAGAAGAAGCGAAATGACCGCATTTGTGGTTCGAGCTTTTTGTGTCGGCTTGGGTGATAAGGCTTTTGTATTGGCACACGTGATGTTTGCATTGTTTCGATGACGTCATCAGTGTGTTTGGGTTCAGGATGGAACTCATTGTCGATTATCAGTAAAGCGCTCACCGATCCCATTGATTTTTGGGAGTAATGATTACGTCATTGCTATGGATGTGAAATTGTGAGAGGTTGGATCGAGTGCTGATTGAGCGTGTGGAAATAATTAATTATTAATTATCGATTATCGATTTAATAGAATATTTATTGATAGTTGAGTGTTATTAATAAATAACCGCATGCACACACATACGCACATACGCGCCAATGTTAAATATAATTAGTAATACAGGGGTATTTAAATTTTGACTACCAGGCGATCATGAATTTAAGTACAAGAAAGCAATTTTCTCGCAACCTCAAAGCTTTTGTTATGGTCAATACGATGTGATCGCACATGTAGCTTATCATTAGACGGCGGCATAATATTCTTACTATGACCAAAGCATGGCTCGCTAAAGTGAACAGCGTTATCAGCAAATTTTGCCCCGAAAAACTTATGAGTAACATAAAATTCTGTTGGTTTATATGATTCAAACATGGCTTGATTACGAAACGTTTTGCACAGCTGATTGTGTTGCATGTGTTTATGACTGCCTGGTATTAGCCATCGAATAAAATGCGCTAATCGTGGGTTATGAATATGCGAAAAAGCCCTCTATGTGCTGAATTTAATGAATTTGTGGTTTTGGTTCAATTTTGAGGTCTGGGTTTTCGGTCTTGGAGGCTACAATTGATTTTGTTCTTCTTTGATTTGCACCTGGACTTAGATCTGGACTTGGACTTGGATCTGGACCTGGACTTGGGTATTCGGTCTTGGAGGCTACAATTGGTCTTCTTCTTCTTCTTTGGTTTGCACCTGGATCTGGATCTGAACCTGGACTTAAAAATAGCATCAACAATTTTGTCTAAGTTCATTGATAAATAATTAATAAATATCTGGTTAAATTTCCTTTAACATAAAAAATCCGCTGATAAGTAGTAGTAAACATTTGGATTCAATTCGTTAGCGTAAAAAATTTGCCGATAAGAGTTGAATGGCCCAGAATGTTTTGGGATGATAAGAAAAAAAAAACGATTCGCTGTAGTAACCTCGAACTTTAAAAGATTGTCATGCAATTTCTTTTTCAGATCTAAATATAGACATTAATTCGAGGTCATATTATTAAATAATTTCGTGTTTTATGCAACTAGCAAGTAAGTCATTCTACCGATTACGTCATCTTGACCTTGATTACTAGTTAAAATAACATCATTGAGGAATAGCCAAAAGAATTTCTGTAATTAATGGAAAAAATCTGATGTTTAAAAATAACATGCATCGCTTTGCATAAATCCGTTGATAAGTAATAAAACGTCTAGTCAAGGTAGCTGGAATGGCTTCTTTCGGTACTTTGGAGAGGTTTATCATGTGAAGAACTTAAGAAAATAGACCCAAATTGTGATCTCACCGAGTTCAGTTTACTTTGAGTTTGTCATGTAATTTAGGCAAATGTCAGGTTCCGGGCTTGTTGTTTTTTAAATTTTGGATGAGAAATTTTCCAAACATGTTCTTCATAATATATATAGATTCAAAAGGAAATTGCGGCTCTCAATACTTTTTCATTTCCAATCATGTTTTAACATATCCGAAATAGCCTTCATTTAAAAGGAAATTGCGGTTATTAGAATTTTGTTTGTTATTATCCAAATATATGTTTTATTACACTTAACCTCTCCGAATTCTTTATTTTTGTGTCTATGAAGGAGGGTGGAACAATTTTAGGATTGTGAATGCGAGTATGAATCCTAATGATATTTTAGAGGAATACATGCCTCCAGAAGATGGTAACGGGAGTCTAATGTTATGGTTGAGATCTGACGAGCCGATTTCTTATACATTTCATTTTGAGTTCATATTTCAAGAGTTTAGAAAATTAAGTGATGTAAGTGAGTATATGCAAACCAAACATATTCAAGCATACTGCTATAAAGTTCAATATTGCATTATTTTGTGAATTTATTAAATATGCTAATACTGATGATGTAGATGAAAACGAAATAGCTTTAGATATAAAATCTTTTCAGGCTAAGATGAACATAGCATAGATAGAATGTTGAAACAAATTATTGTAAAATCTGAAGAATTTCAAGAAAAAGACAGCGGCTGGGCTCTTCTAAGAATCATCCACATTGAAGTGGAAGTAGGATTATCGTTTATTTATTAGAGCCTTAATCTGAAAAAGAATTTATATTGCAAGAAATCAAAGTATAGAAATACGATTTTTAGATTCATATAGATTAGATTTCTCTGGCGTAGATAAATTAGCGAATAATTCATCTGATGAAAACTTAATATTAACCAGATCCTTTTATAAAAATGACGATTTATTTAATTTAATGAATACCTTAATTGCTTTGAAAAATTTAGTGGAAATTCATTGCCTATGCAAAAGTAGTTTGATAATAAATTTACAGATACGAAGTGTTCTGATAATGATTATGCGCATTTAACAAACGTTTGGAAAGCATTTGAATGTAAAATACTTGTAGACTATTTATATTGTCATTATTACATAGCACCAGGATTATTTTGGGATGCTATGCTTAAGTATACAAAGATTGAATTACAATAATTATTAACTGTCGTTAATATGTATAACTTTATATATTCTCGCAGGCATTCTACTGCTAATAATAAGCATATGGAAAATGTTATCCCATCACAAAGCTCAACATATTTAATTTACTTCGATACCAATAATTTATATGGGTGGGACATGTCTGAATTCTTACTATATGAGGAATTTCAATGGGATAGAAAATACGAATATCGATATAATGAGCATTCCTCAAAGTTCAGAAATTGAATATATATATTTGAAGTAGATTTAACTTATCTAGAATCACTTCATGACTTACACAATGATCTACCATTTTGCGCAAATAATATAAAAATCCCCTGAATTAGGCTCAAGGAAATTGATATATGACTTAGAAGATACATTTCATTACATAATCCATTATAGAAATCTCCAAAAAGTAGTTTAAAGTATGAATTGAAGTTTTCATGCATTCATAGAGCTCTTTGATTCAGACAATGAAATTGATTAAAACAATATATTGATCTTAGTACTTTGCATAGATCAAAAGCTGTTAACACTTTCCGATCTTAAGCTCTTATGATGGAATTTGAATTTATCACGATGAATGACACTAATTTTGTGTTCTTAAGTATATTCAAATGTTCAACAGGTGCTTACTATTGGCAAGACTTATTCTAATATCACCATTAAATCTTTTGGTTGTACCACAGTTCGACGAATAACTTATCTGATTCTGAATTTAAAAATTAAAACTGTTATTAGTAAGATTACGTTAGAATGTATAGGATTGAAATCTAAGATCTATTCTTTACAAGTAGGCAGCAAGAAAGATATTATGAAAGCTACATTTGAAACTAATTGTTAGATTAACTAGAAATTGTGAAAATGAGAAAATGAGAATCATTAAATTGAATCAAATGAATATAGAAAAATAAAAAAATTACATTGGTAAGATTACGTTAGAATGTATAGGATTGAAATCAAAGATCTATTCTTTACGAGTATAAAGCAAGAAAGATATTAAGAAAGCTACATTTTAAACTAATTTTTAGATTAACTAGAAATTGTGAAAATGAGAATCATTAATAAATTTATGTAGAATGAAAAATAAATGACTAAATTAATAAAATGCTATTTTAACATTACCAGAAAGACTTTTATTAGTATAAAATAGACATTTAATTATTATTTATAACTATTGCTTTTCTAGAAAATTTCTTAAAAGGTAAACATTTTCCCTTATGAATTAAACAGCATCGCGCTTTATACAAAAATTTAAGAGAGGATACATTTGGACACTGCAATTCTTCTTCCATATTATATACTTCATATGGGAGTGTTTCAGAATTTAACCTTAATTACAACAAGTCTTCTTATACAATTTTTTTCTGGTTGGTTTATGAAGTTCATTAACTACTTGTATTTCATTCATTTTGTAGTTGTCAGAGATTCTACATTAATCAACGCTATTAAAGTTTCTTTAATTTTTCCTATATGTAGAACTATATATTTCATCAACTTCTGCTGAGCATCAACAATTCATTCATTTGTATACAAATCGTATGCTATTTTCAGTTTTCCTTGTAGAGCCGCAATTTATTCATTTCTAAGTAGCTCAATTTAATAGCATACAGATAGATCCACTGATCAAGAACTCCTCAAAAAATCATCCAAATTTGTCAACACTGTATGATTAGAGGGTTAAAAGCTATATTGAGATATTTATACTATAATGTCAGCTTCTCTCAGTTTTTTAATTATTAACATTATTTCATTGTTATGGTTGTTATTACCAGCCTGTTTTGATGCTATTAGTAGGCGTAAACGATCAACTAATTCATTAGGATTTTCAAAGTAAGTATAGCCAGTATTAGTCTTTGGTATTTGTATTAAGCCCTGACCTTTTGGGGATGTGAGCTTCTTAATGATGGTTTTATACTTCTTGCTTCTGTTTCCTTTTATTCGACCATCATCCATATAATTGCGTTTATAAGCATTAGTGTCATTCATAATGTTTCTGTAGTTGTTCATATCATCTGATGTGTATAGTTGTTTAGGGGTTTTTATGAAGAGCAATTCGAGAAGTCCTGGAGTAATGCTATATACTTTTTCTTTAAGAATGATATTGTCACCATCAACTTGAAGAATCGAGTTGCCAATTTTCCAGTTGTTACCATCAAAGTAAACCCCATAAGATTTATCAATTTTTGTGCTCTTGTTTTCATATAATTTAATGTATTTCGAAATTGAAGGGTTATTGGGCAAATCATCGATAGAAAGCGTCTTTGTTAGAGTAGATGAATTTGGAGGTGTAGCAAATTCTTCATTATCATCATCTTCACTATTAGTAGAGCTATCGGAAATTCTAGAATAATCTCCAAGTTTACTTGAAGTACTAGCTGGCTCTGCTTTGAAGTATTTATGTTTAGGTTGAGGTGTTAAAATTTCACTGTTATTATATTTATCAATACCAGGATCCATTTTCAAGAGTTCAATCCCAGGATCCATTTTCAAGAGTTTACGTTTATATGAGTTTATTGAAGCATCGCTCTTTGACTCATCCTTGATTTGTGCAACAAGTGTCTCAAGCGGCTTGGTGATGGACTTAAAAGTTTGCTCTAGCTGAGTCTCTGTTTCCATTTTTCCCATCTTAAGAGCTTTAAACTTTTTTCTGATGGCATTTCGCACCCTCGCTATTTCCTTAGTAAGCTTCTCATCCATATTGATCTTATTTAAGAACCAAGTCTAAAAGACATGAAACAGTAAACAATAAACATGAATCATAAAACAATAAACATTAAACATGAAACAAGAAACAAGAATCATGAATCATGAATCATGAAACATGTAACATGAAACAATAATTACCTATGTGAAGTATCCTCTGAACCGTTTCCATCAAAGTGTTAGTATTAGCTAATAAATCATTGTTCATCCCTCTCCTTTTATAGTACGTATCATGAAGACATCAAATCCCTTTCGGTAGCACCACTTACACATTGCGTTGTTTTTATTAATCACCAAAAATCCATATTTATACTTCCAAAATTCAGCACACGCATTACGAAATTTTTCAAACGTCATATCTGTACCCACATGATCATAATATATATGTTTAAAATAGTGATCACTTGCAAATACTTTTTGCAAAGGAACGCTGCACAGAATATCACAAAGTTGTAGCTGTAAAGTTCTTATTTTTCTCATATATTCAAAGATACAGTTCACTTTTCAACTCCTAAAAAAGCCCGATAATTAATAGTACTTATGAGGTTTACTTAGGTGACGATAACGAATGGAAAATTGGAAATTCAAAGATTGCAATTGAGGAAGATTAGATTAGGTCTATGTAAATTGCTTTTTATGAAACAACCTGTAAAACTTTGTATAGTAAGGATGAGTTGAAAGATTATCAAGATATCTTAGAAGAGAATACAGGGTTATAAATATCGACTTCAACAGATCATTTTTAGTGTTTAGATAACCACCAATATGTTTAAATGCATAGAATGCAACAAATTCTTTAGCCGGAGAGATAGTCTTTTAAGACATAAGAGACGGTCAATACATTTATTGAAAGAGAAAAATCGTGAAGACGAACATAGCAAGTTTATTGTGAAGGAAGGGGCAATTTTGACAAATGGAAACCAAATGCAGCACTTTATTTTTCAAACTCCATTTAGATTTAAGGATTTCACAACTGAAAAGACAAAAGAAGCACGGTCAACACATTTATTGAAAGAGAAAAATCGTGAAGACGAACATAGCAAGTTTATTGTGAAGGAATTGGCAATTTTAACAAATGGAAACCAAATGCAGCACTTTATTTTTCAAACTCCATTTAGATTTAAGGATTTCACAACTGAAAAGACAGAAAGAAGCGAAGTGATTGCATCATAATTACCATGGATTCAATTGGAACGATGGATATATCCCCTAACATCAAATACGTACTATAGTGACTCCTTTAATAAGAAACAAAGTACTTTATGTGAAAGGCTGTGAAAAGGTTTGCTGGATCAAAAATACATTTGATGAAGGTGTAATAGTATATAATATGGAAGAAGAATTGCAGTGTCCAAATTTATCTTCTCTTAAATTTTTGAATAAAACCCCATGCTGTTTAATTCATAAGAAGAAAATGTTTACCTTTTAAGAAATTTTCTAGAAAAGTAATAGAAGATAGAAATAAGAATTAAATGTCTTATTATTTAATACTAATAAAAGTCTTTCTGTAAATGTTAAAATAGCATTTTATTAATTTAGGCATTTATTTTTCCTTCAACATAAATTTATTAATGATGCTCATTTTCACAATTTCTAGTTAATCTAACAATTAGTTTCAAATGTAGCTTTCATAATATCTTTCTTGCTGTCTACTTGTAAAGAATAGATCTTAGATTTCAATCCTATACATTCTAACGTAATCTTACTAATGACATTGGGATTTGCAATTAAAGCACGAAGACATAAATGTTTACCTCGACTTTCCCATTCCGTAGCTATTACATATATCTTATGATCATGTGGGTACTGATATGACGTTTGAAAAATTTCGTAATGCGTGTGCTGAATTTTGGAAGTATAAATATGGATTTTTGGTGATTAATAAAAACAACGCAATGTGTAAGTGGTGCTACCGAAAGGGATTTGATGTCTTCATGATACGTACTATAAAAGGAGAGGGATGAACAATGATTTATTAGCTAATACTAACACTTTGATGGAAACGGTTCAACTTCACATAGGTAATTATTGTTTCATGTTACATGTTTCATGATTCATGATTCATTATTCTTGTTTCATGTTTCGTGTTTATTGTTTTATGATTCATGTTTATTGTTTACTGTTTCATGTCTTTTAGACTTGGTTCTTAAATAAGATCAATATGGATGAGAAGCTTACTAAGGAAATAGCGAGGGTGCGAAATGCCATCAGAAAAAAGTTTAAAGCTCTTAAGATGGGAAAAATGGAAACAGAGACTCAGCTAGAGCAAACTTTTAAGTCCATCACCAAGCCGCTTGAGACACTTGTTGCACAAATCAAGGATGAGTCAAAGAGCGATGCTTCAATAAACTCATATAAACGTAAACTCTTGAAAATGGATCCTGGGATTGAACTCTTGAAAATGGATCCTGGTATTGATAAATATAATAACAGTGAAATTTTAACACTTCAACCTAAACATAAATACTTCAAAGCAGAGCCAGCTAGTACTTCAAGTAAACTTGGAGATTATTCTAGAATTTCCGATAGCTCTACTAATAGTGAAGATGATGATAATGAAGAATTTGCTACACCTCCAAATTCATCTACTCTAACAAAGACGCTTTCTATCGATGATTTGCCCAATAACCCTTCAATTTCGAAATACATTAAATTATATGAAAACAAGAGCACAAAAATTGATAAATCTTATGGGGTTTACTTTGATGGTAACAACTGGAAAATTGGCAACTCGATTCTTCAAGCTGATGGTGACAATATCATTCTTGAAGAAAAAGTATACAGCATTACTCCAGGACTTCTCGAATTGCTCTTCATAAAAACCCCTAAACAACTATACACGTCAGATGATATGAACAACTACAGAAACATTATGAATGACACTAATGCTTATAAACGCAATTATATGGATGATGGTCGAATAAAAGGAAACAGAAGCAAGAAGTATAAAACCATCATTAAGAAGCTCACATCCCCAAAAGGTCAGGGCTTAATACAAATACCAAAGACTAATACTGGCTATACTTTCTTTGAAAATCCTAATGAATTAGTTGATCGTTTACGCCTACTAATAGCATCAAAACAGGCTGGTAATAACAGCCATAACAATGAAATAATGTTAATAATTAAAAAACTGAGAGAAGCTGACATTATAGTATAAATATCTCAATATAGCTTTTAACCCTCTAATCATACAGTGTTGACAAATTTGGATGATTTTTTGAGGAGTTCTTGATCAGTGGATCTATCTGTATGCTATTAAATTGAGCTACTTAGAAATGAATAAATTGCGGCTCTACAAGGAAAACTGAAAATAGCATACGATTTGTATACAAATGAATGAATTGTTGATGCTCAGCAGAAGTTGATGAAATATATAGTTCTACATATAGGAAAAATTAAAGAAACTTTAATAGCGTTGATTAATGTAGAATCTCTGACAACTACAAAATGAATGAAATACAAGTAGTTAATGAACTTCATAAACCAACCAGAAAAAAATTGTATAAGAAGACTTGTTGTAATTAAGGTTAAATTCTGAAACACTCCCATATGAAGTATATAATATGGAAGAAGAATTGCAGTGTCCAAATGTATCCTCTCTTAAATTTTTGTATAAAGCGCGATGCTGTTTAATTCATAAGGGAAAATGTTTACCTTTTAAGAAATTTTCTAGAAAAGCAATAGTTATAAATAATAATTAAATGTCTATTTTATACTAATAAAAGTCTTTCTGGTAATGTTAAAATAGCATTTTATTAATTTAGTCATTTATTTTTCATTCTACATAAATTTATTAATGATTCTCATTTTCACAATTTCTAGTTAATCTAAAAATTAGTTTAAAATGTAGCTTTCTTAATATCTTTCTTGCTTTATACTCGTAAAGAATAGATCTTTGATTTCAATCCTATACATTCTAACGTAATCTTACCAATGTAATTTTTTTATTTTTCTATATTCATTTGATTCAATTTAATGATTCTCATTTTCTCATTTTCACAATTTCTAGTTAATCTAACAATTAGTTTCAAATGTAGCTTTCATAATATCTTTCTTGCTGCCTACTTGTAAAGAATAGATCTTAGATTTCAATCCTATACATTCTAACGTAATCTTACTAATAACAGTTTTAATTTTTAAATTCAGAATCAGATAAGTTATTCGTCGAACTGTGGTACAACCAAAAGATTTAATGGTGATATTAGAATAAGTCTTGCCAATAGTAAGCACCTGTTGAACATTTGAATATACTTAAGAACACAAAATTAGTGTCATTCATCGTGATAAATTCAAATTCCATCATAAGAGCTTAAGATCGGAAAGTGTTAACAGCTTTTGATCTATGCAAAGTACTAAGATCAATATATTGTTTTAATCAATTTCATTGTCTGAATCAAAGAGCTCTATGAATGCATGAAAACTTCAATTCATACTTTAAACTACTTTTTGGAGATTTCTATAATGGATTATGTAATGAAATGTATCTTCTAAGTCATATATCAATTTCCTTGAGCCTAATTCAGGGGATTTTTATATTATTTGCGCAAAATGGTAGATCATTGTGTAAGTCATGAAGTGATTCTAGATAAGTTAAATCTACTTCAAATATATATATTCAATTTCTGAACTTTGAGGAATGCTCATTATATCGATATCCGTATTTTCTATCCCATTGAAATTCCTCATATAGTAAGAATTCAGACATGTCCCACCCATATAAATTATTGGTATCGAAGTAAATTAAATATGTTGAGCTTTGTGATGGGATAACATTTTCCATATGCTTATTATTAGCAGTAGAATGCCTGCGAGAATATATAAAGTTATACATATTAACGACAGTTAATAATTATTGTAATTCAATCTTTGTATACTTAAGCATAGCATCCCAAAATAATCCTGGTGCTATGTAATAATGACAATATAAATAGTCTACAAATATTTTACATTCAAATGCTTTCCAAACGTTTGTTAAATGCGCATAATCATTATCAGAACACTTCGTATCTGTAAATTTATTATCAAACTACTTTTGCATAGGCAATGAATTTCCACTAAATTTTTCAAAGCAATTAAGGTATTCATTAAATTAAATAAATCGTCATTTTTATAAAAGGATCTGGTTAATATTAAGTTTTCATCAGATGAATTATTCGCTAATTTATCTACGCCAGAGAAATCTAATCTATATGAATCTAAAAATCGTATTTCTATACTTTGATTTCTTGCAATATAAATTCTTTTTCAGATTAAGGCTCTAATAAATAAACGATAATCCTACTTCCACTTCAATGTGGATGATTCTTAGAAGAGCCCAGCCGCTGTCTTTTTCTTGAAATTCTTCAGATTTTACAATAATTTGTTTCAACATTCTATCTATGCTATGTTCATCTTAGCCTGAAAAGATTTTATATCTAAAGCTATTTCGTTTTCATCTACATCATCAGTATTAGCATATTTAATAAATTCACAAAATAATGCAATATTGAACTTTATAGCAGTATGCTTGAATATGTTTGGTTTGCATATACACACTTACATCACTTAATTTTCTAAACTCTTGAAATATGAACTCAAAATGAAATGTATAAGAAATCGGCTCGTCAGATCTCAACCATAACATTAGACTCCCGTTACCATCTTCTGGAGGCATGTATTCCTCTAAAATATCATTAGGATTCATACTCGCATTCACAATCCTAAAATTGTTCCACCCTCCTTCATAGACACAAAAATAAAGAATTCGGAGAGGTTAAGTGTAATAAAACATATATTTGGATAATAACAAACAAAATTCTAATAACCGCAATTTCCTTTTAAATGAAGGCTATTTCGGATATGTTAAAACATGATTGGAAATGAAAAAGTATTGAGAGCCGCAATTTCCTTTTGAATCTATATATATTATGAAGAACATGTTTGGAAAATTTCTCATCCAAAATTTAAAAAACAACAAGCCCGGAACCTGACATTTGCCTAAATTACATGACAAACTCAAAGTAAACTGAACTCGGTGAGATCACAATTTGGGTCTATTTTCTTAAGTTCTTCACATGATAAACCTCTCCAAAGTACCGAAAGAAGCCATTCCAGCTACCTTGACTAGACGTTTTATTACTTATCAACGGATTTATGCAAAGCGATGCATGTTATTTTTAAACATCAGATTTTTTCCATTAATTACAGAAATTCTTTTGGCTATTCCTCAATGATGTTATTTTAACTAGTAATCAAGGTCAAGATGACGTAATCGGTAGAATGACTTACTTGCTAGTTGCATAAAACACGAAATTATTTAATAATATGACCTCGAATTAATGTCTATATTTAGATCTGAAAAAGAAATTGCATGACAATCTTTTAAAGTTCGAGGTTACTACAGCGAATCGTTTTTTTTTCTTATCATCCCAAAACATTCTGGGCCATTCAACTCTTATCGGCAAATTTTTTACGCTAACGAATTGAATCCAAATGTTTACTACTACTTATCAGCGGATTTTTTATGTTAAAGGAAATTTAACCAGATATTTATTAATTATTTATCAATGAACTTAGACAAAATTGTTGATGCTATTTTTAAGTCCAGGTTCAGATCCAGATCCAGGTGCAAACCAAAGAAGAAGAAGAAGACCAATTGTAGCCTCCAAGACCGAATACCCAAGTCCAGGTCCAGATCCAAGTCCAAGTCCAGATCTAAGTCCAGGTGCAAATCAAAGAAGAACAAAATCAATTGTAGCCTCCAAGACCGAAAACCCAGACCTCAAAATTGAACCAAAACCACAAATTCATTAAATTCAGCACATAGAGGGCTTTTTCGCATATTCATAACCCACGATTAGCGCATTTTATTCGATGGCTAATACCAGGCAGTCATAAACACATGCAACACAATCAGCTGTGCAAAACGTTTCGTAATCAAGCCATGTTTGAATCATATAAACCAACAGAATTTTATGTTACTCATAAGTTTTTCGGGGCAAAATTTGCTGATAACGCTGTTCACTTTAGCGAGCCATGCTTTGGTCATAGTAAGAATATTATGCCGCCGTCTAATGATAAGCTACATGTGCGATCACATCGTATTGACCATAACAAAAGCTTTGAGGTTGCGAGAAAATTGCTTTCTTGTACTTAAATTCATGATCGCCTGGTAGTCAAAATTTAAATACCCCTGTATTACTAATTATATTTAACATTGGCGCGTATGTGCGTATGTGTGTGCATGCGGTTATTTATTAATAACACTCAACTATCAATAAATATTCTATTAAATCGATAATCGATAATTAATAATTAATTATTTCCACACGCTCAATCAGCACTCGATCCAACCTCTCACAATTTCACATCCATAGCAATGACGTAATCATTACTCCCAAAAATCAATGGGATCGGTGAGCGCTTTACTGATAATCGACAATGAGTTCCATCCTGAACCCAAACACACTGATGACGTCATCGAAACAATGCAAACATCACGTGTGCCAATACAAAAGCCTTATCACCCAAGCCGACACAAAAAGCTCGAACCACAAATGCGGTCATTTCGCTTCTTCTTCTTACTTTTTCATACTTTTTTTCGTACCGAAAATCCAAGATGACCGACAATCCTTATCTTTCCATCATCAAACCAAAGAAGAAGAAGACCAATTGTAGTCTCTAAGACCGAATACTCAAAATCCAAGATTCGATTTTTTTTCTCATGGGCCAGAACCGCCATAGCATTTTCTCATGAGCCAGAACCGCCATAGCACTTTTTGTAGAAGAAGAAGATCAATTTAAGCCTCCAAGACCGAATACCCAAGTCCAGGTCCAGATCCAAGTCCAAGTCCAAGTCCAGATCTAAGTCCAGGTGCAAATCAAAGAAGAACAAAATCAATTGTAGCCTTCAAGACCGAAAACCCAAAATCCAAGATGGCCGACAGGTGCCTTATCTTACTAAACAATCACCGACCTTGACCTTTGACCTTCGAAACTCCATTCAATTATCCCCAAAGAAGAAGAAGACCAATTGTAGCCTCCAAGACCGAAAACCGAAAATCCAAGATGGCCGACAAGCCTTATCTCTTTTCCTTATCTCTCAATTGTAGCCTACAAGACCGAATACCCTAAATCCAAGATTGCGTCAGAATCGGCAAAGCACATTTTTGACTCGATTTTCTCCTGTCCCAGAATCGGTATAGCACATTTTCGGCTCGATTTTCTCCTGTCCCAGAACCGCCCTATCTGTTTTCCTTATCTCTCAATTGTAGCCTACAAGACCGAATACCCTAAATCCAAGATTGCGTCAGAATCGGCAAAGCACATTTTTGACTCGATTTTCTCCTGTCATAGAATCGGTATAGCACATTTTCGGCTCGATTTTCTCATGGTCCAGAATCGGCATAGCACATTTTCGGCTCGATTTTCTCATGGTCCAGAATCGGCATAGCACATTTTCGGCTCGATTTTCTCATGGTCCAGAACCGCCCTTTCTATACTACTAGTATTTGGTAAGTAAAACTATGTGTTCGTTGATTAAATTAGTGAGTGTTTTCGATTTTTTAGATTCCAATGCAGTTTGGATATCTGTGTTTTGTTGAGACCAAAATTCCTCATCTTTATGTAACCAGTCTGGTCCGTTCCACCATATTGAAGTCGTTAATAGTGCTTTTGGTAGAATTCCTCGTGAGGCTATGTCTGCAGGATTTTGTTTTGATGGAACGTGTTTCCAAATTGCATTTGGTATATTCTCGTGTATTTCGGAGACACGATTGGCTACGAATGTTTTCCAAGTTGATGGATGTTTCCGCAACCATGCCAAAGCTATGTTAGAGTCTGTCCAGGCTGTCACTTTGATTTCTTTGAGCTTTAAATCGATTGTGACTTGTTTTATCAGTCGAGAGAGTAAAACAGCGCCACATAACTCTAGACGAGGCAACGAAACTGGTTTGATAGGAGCGACTTTGGTTTTTGCTGTAATTAGTTGAACTTTGGAATTGTTGTTTTCATGTATTTTTAAATATAGTACAGATGAGTAAGCGTTATTGGAAGCATCGCAAAAACCGTGTAGCTCTATCTCTTTTATACTAGGCTCATATCCCAGCCATCTTGGAATTTGAATATCTTGCAATGTATTCAGTTGAGCTTTGAAATTACTCCATTCTCTTGTACTTTCATTAGGTACTATGTCATCCCAATCACATTTTGTAAGCCAGAGTTTTTGTATTAAAATTTTGGCTGTTATTATACATGGTGCCAGCCATCCTAATGGATGGAAGAGAGAAGAGACTTCAGAGAGTATTATTCGTTTTGTGTACGCATTAGTTGATTCAGGAATTTTAACTTTAAAGGAGAAATGATCTGTCGTTGGATACCATCGAATGCCGAGAGTTTTAATGGACTCGTGTTCTGAGAATTCTAAGTTCGTTTTTAGCTCTCGGTGTTCAAGGGGTATTCTGTCTAGCAGATCGGGATGGTTGGCAGTCCATTTTTTCAAATTAAAATTTCCTTTATGTAAAGCCCCGATAAGCTCCTGTTGAAGTCGTTGAGCTTCATTGAGGTTATGGGCACCGGTAACCAAATCGTCGATGTAAAAATCTTGCAAAGTTTTAATGGCGAGGTATGGAGCTGGTGCGGTTCCGAATGTGACTGTTGTCAGAGCGTAGTCCTTCATTTGGAGTATTTCTCCAGATTATTCTTTGGAAATTTTGATGTTTAGGTGCCATTTGGATCATCCTATACATTTTTTCAATGTCAGCTGTGAATGCTTATTTATATAATCGCCATCGTAATAGGGTAGTCCAAAGAGTTGGTTGTATAGTTGGTCCAATTAGCAATTGCTCATTTAGAGACTTTCCATTTGACGTGCGTGCTGAAGCGTTGAACACAATTCGTAGTTTTGTTGTTGTACTCTCTTTGAGTACTGCGTGGTGTGGTAAATAATAAAAAGGGAAATTGGAATGGTAGTTGTTCTCTGTTTGTAATTGTGTAGGGGGAATTAATTTCATGTGTCCAAGCTCTGCGTATTCATTAATGCAAGTTTTATATACATTATATAGCTCTGGATTATTAGAGAGTTTTTTCTCTATTTGTAGAAATTGCCTGACTGCCATATTTCTTGACTGACCGAGTTGAGGTGCACTTTGCTCCTTGAATGGTAATTGCACTTCGTATTTTCCGCAGGGCAAACGAGTTGTTGTTTTTTCATAGAGTTTTTCACATAGCTGATCTTCTGGTGATTGTTTAGAGCTAATGTGACACTCTTCGATTTCCCAAAATCGTTTTAACTGATTATCCAACTCAGTTTTTATTGTAGTATGAGTGGTTAATATTGTCGTGAGGATATTCTTTGTTTCTGGGATTGCTCCCATTGAAATCCATCCTAGCTTTGTATTTTGAGCTATAGGTGTGTTAAAAGTTCCCCTTTTGATTCCATTTATTATAATGTTGGCATAAATGTCAGCTCCGAGAAGAATGTCGATCTCTGCTGGAGTTGAAAAAGTGGGGTCAGCCAGAGGAAGGTTATGTATGTGTCTCCAATTTGAGACTTTAATTGTTTGAGCTGGTAGTAAGTCGGTGATTTTTTCGATTATCAACATGTTAACTTTCATTTTAAAATTCGAGTGTAGTGAATTGATGCCGACTGTCGTTTGTTTTGAGCTTGTATTAGTAGGAGTTGTGCCAAGCCCAATTAGTTGGTGATTTGTTGGTAATCCTTTGAGCTGTAATCGTTTACAGGCTCTTTCTGTTATAATGGATACTTGTGATCCAGAGTCTATTAATGCTCGAAAGGTCATTGTAATTCCAGATGGGGCAGTAATATTTATTAGAGCTGTAGAGAGTAAAGCTCTTTTAGTATTAGAAGTGAAAAAATTTTGAACTTGTTGTTCATTAGCTTCGATAGTGGATGGAGACTTTGATTTTGGAGTAGATTCGGTGGTTGAATTTGTATTTGAAAAGTTTTGTTCATAGTGAAGCAAAGAATTGTGATTTTTGCCACAGTGGTAACATTTTTTGTTACTAGGGCATTGTGAAGTTGTATGGTTGGACGAGAGACAATTTTTGCACAAGTGTTTGTTAGTAACAATTTCATGTCGTTGTCGAATGCTTAAATTTCTAAATGTGGGACAATGGAAAATTATGTGGTTTCCTCTGCAATGGCAGCACGAGGTTTTTATATTCTTAGGCGAATATGGTTTTTGAATTGGAGCTGAACTCTTGCTTTTGTTTAAGAGTCCATACGTTGGTTTAGGGGGAAGGTTTTTCTTTCCTTCGGCTAGAGCTTCAAGCATTCTAAATCTCGTTTCGAGAAATGTAGTGAATTCTGTATAAGTTGGGAGTTCAGTATTGTTTCGTAACTCTTGTTCCCAATGATAATGAGTCTCTTGTGGTAATTTCTGGATTAGTATGTGGATCAAGATGGCGTCCCATTTGTCCACGGGTAATTCGAGAGCTTGTAGCTCATGAATGCATTCCTCAGTTTTATCTAAAAACGATTTAATACTGGTGGATGTCTCAGTTTTAATTTGAGACTGGCTTAGGAGATCCTTCAGTTGCTGATTTACGAGAGATCGTTTATTATTATATCTCTTCGTGAGAAGTTCCCATGCCTTGTCATAATTGCTCTCAATTATGTCAAATTGTCGCAGAAGTCTTTCTGCTTCCCCAGAGACATTTGCTTTTAAATAATGCAATTTTTGGACGTTGCTCAGATTTTTATCTAAATGTATTAGGGCGGAGAATAAATCATGGAAAGATCTCCATGTTTTGTAGTTGCCATCGAACTTGGGTATGGCAATAGGTGGTAGCCTGATTGAGTTTGACTGTGATGGATTATTTGATGGATTAGTTTCGGGAGAACTATTGCTCTTAATATACTCTTTAAGCCCATCATTAAGGTCAGTTAAGAGATCGAAATATGCCTCTTCAGTTATTTCGTATATATTTTCGGAGTTGTATTTGTTCTCCTTTGCATCCGTGTATGCCCATATATCGATATGGTTTGCAGAGAACTGTTCCCACAACTCTTTAATAAAGGCGAGACGGGCTTCAAAATAGCCCTGGTTTCGTCTGCTTTTACCGGCCTTTTTATGGTTGATGGCGGCTATATTTATTTGTTCCTTTAAAGCATATTGCTTAATAAGGATTTTTTCGAGTGAGGACATTTTGAACTTAGGGCAAATCCGGCTCGAAGGACCAATGTGCGGGCTGTGCGCAAATAAGGGGAGGTGCCGGAATTAAAAAATGCCCAATCAAAAATTCAAATTCAAAATGTTTATTAAAATTCAGTAATTCAAAATAAATAGTTCAATATAACACTTAATCCTAATTATCACAGTCAATTCAATTCAATAAATAATTCAAATTCAATATAAATAATAAATTCAAAAAAAAAAAAAATAAGTAAATAAAATCAAAAAGAATCCACGGCTAGTTCGATGTTGGTTTGGTGCCTTCCTGAAAGAAGAAGAAGAGAGAGATTTATAAAATGCAATTCAAAATTAAGTTTTTGAATTGAAAAATAGAATTAATTTTCTATTTTAATAAAATGCAGAATTAAGTTTCTACAGGAAAAATACAGAAATGCAGAATTAAGTTTCTGCGGGAAAAATTACAGAAGTAAGTTTCTGCGATAATATTTACAGAAGTAAGTTTCTGTGGTAGGATTTGCAGAAGTAAGTTTCTGCGACAGGATTTTTACAGAAGTAAGTTTCTGTGGTAGGATTTGCAGAATTAAGTTTCTGCGACAGGAAATTTTCAAATTAAGTTTTGAAAATCACGGGTGGGATTGTTTCAGTTTGAATACTGAACAAGGAATGAGGTGCCATACTGAAAATCTCGCCGGTTTATATAGCTCCAGGTTAGCGGATTTAAACTCTTTTCATTCACGAGTTCGCCTGGTAGTACTATTTTACTTTAATGTTAATGTCATTCACAATGAAAATGTAAAGTGACATTTGCAAAGTTGACAAGATGACAGCTGTTTTGGTGGCAGAAATTCTGGTAAGTTTTTTATTTTGCAAAATAATTATTAATTTATTAATGTTTTGTTCATTTCAGCTGACAAATTTTGTTGGAGGAATAGTTGGAGCAGATTAGGGAGTTAATATGCACTTCCCGTGCATTCAGATAAGTATTTTCAAATTTCAACCAAAAGTTTGTTTACTTTGTGGTTTATTTATTTGCAGATTGGAACACATATAGGACGAGGAAAGGGGCAATTGGAAAGTAGCAGGAGGACATTTGGACACCGGGGGATTGTTTAAAGAGAATAATTTTAATGAAATTAAGCTTTCATTAAATTTTTTTCTTTTCAGGCAATAATTTTAGAGGGACTGAACAGGTATCGTCCATCGCTAGAATCAGCAGAGCGCAAAGTCAATTTAACTGTAGGTGGGAGAAGGGGATCGATAAATGAATGATGTTCGGATAAAGGAGTTTTGGCTAGCGGAATGGGCGGGTTAATGCAGGTAGAAGTTGTTTGAGACGGGGCGACAGTGTAGGAGGATGACGGCATGGAATTAGGTGGGCATGCGGAGGAAGTAGCGGGTGCAAGGTTTGGTGTATATAGAGGAGAGGTGGGACAGACGGAAATCGGAGCAGAGGTGTTGGAGTGGTCGGAAGAAGTTGGCTTGTGGTTAGGAGGGCACGCGGAAGAAGTTGGGAGTGCATGGTGAGGTGGTTGCGCTGGACATACGGAACTCAAAACAGTATTGGTTGGGTTGACGGTTGGAATGGACATGTTCGAGGGCTTCGGTGTAACTGAAACAGGGGGGTTAAGGGTGTGAGAGTATATAAAGTTGGGATACTTGACTGGAGTACTAAGATTAAAATTTGGAAATACTCCCATTTTGAGCTGCCAATTGGAGTTAGGATCACTAGCTTTAGGATTAATGGTGAGATGTGCGGAAGAGTGAGGAGTGATTGTGTTGTTACTAGTTCTAAGATTCTTATGGCTAGGGTGAATACTAAATTTAGGTATGGGAGAAGGTCGTTTGGGGTAGTTAGTGAGGTTAGGTTTTTTAGTATTTAATTTAGGGTTAGGAGATCTTGAAGTTGCTCGATTTCCCTACGTCTGACGAGAGTAACTTCAGGCAGCTAACGGGGGTGAATCCGAAATTCCGGGAAAAAAACTGTGGGCCCAGGAATCGCATTCCGATACTGTCCAGGTGGTGTCAAGTTTGTTGATCGTAAATGTGGTGGAAGAGGGTTGGGATGACACTGGCGGAGAGACATTGATGGCAACATCAGCAACCTTCTCTATAACAGGCTTGACCAAACCAGCAGGAGCATCAACAACTGAGGCAGGCTGCACCAAGGAGGAATGCGGAGGAATCACATTTACGGTGGATTGAGGCGGAACTGCGGAGGTTGCATCCCGGAGAGTGGAGCAGTCCCCATCAGAAGATGTAGGTCCAGAAGAAGAAGAATTCTCTATAATGGACTTGACCAAACCAACAGGAGCATCACCATCTGAGGCAGGCTGCACCGAGGAGGAATGCGGAGGTATCACATTCACGGTTGATTGAGGCGGAACTGCGGAGGTTGCATCCCGGAGAGTGGAACAGTCCCCATCAGAAGATGTAGGTACAGAAGAAGAAGAATTTTCTATAACGGGCTTGACCAATCCAACAGGAGCATCACCATCTGAAGCAGGCTGCAACAAGGCGGAATGCGGAGGAATCACTTTCACGGAAGATTGAGGCGGAACTGCGGAAGTTGCATCCCGGAGAGTGGAGCAGTCCCCTTCAGAAGATGCAGGTCCAGAAGAAGAAGAATTCAAACCAGAAGCATCTGTGGTGTCAGACCGAGGAAAAGAGGGGCCAAGATTGCTTTTTGTGGTTAAACTCTTAATATCAGAGCCAACTGAGCCAATTAATTCAAAGTTCTTCACAATGGCTGTTGAGCACGAATCCAGATCCCGCTTGACGTGCCGGACACCGCGCCGAATGTCGTCTAAGATTGGCATGATAGATTCCGCAGGTTGGCAGATGGAAGGCGATGGTGATCCAGCGCGGAGGTCATCCAAGGAAGCGACCAGGCCACTCAGCTTTAAGGAAAGCTCGCAAATCCTGCTTGAAAGGAGCGCCGGCCACCAGACAATCACCCCATACATTAGTATAGGCCGTATCACACTTGTATAGAGCCAATTCACAATGCGTGGTTCCATACCCCATCTTTTCCCTATAGCCTTCTTACACGAGTACAGCGCTACTGTAGCTTTCCGTACTCTTTCTTCGATGGTAGGCTTCCAAGTAAGTTTTCTATCTAGGACTAAACCTAGATACTTAACCTGATTACACAGTACCAGCCTAACCCCGTCTAGTGTAGGGCAATTAATAGGAAGTGTTTTATGCCTCCGAGAGAAGAGTATTAACTCTGTTTTGTTTGGGTTTTTACCTAAACAACACCCATCACTTCATGATGAAGTCTTGGAGAGGGCGTGTTGTAACACCTCAGCCAGTGTATTGGGGTGCTTTCCTGAACAAATCAGGACAATATCATCGGCATAGGCAATAACCTTGTGACCGGACAACTCCAGGTCTATGAGTAACTCATTTAGAGTTAAGTTCCATAATAGTGGTGAAAGGATTCCTTCCTGAGGGGTACCTCTAGTTACCACTCTTTGGATATTGGATCCTCCTAAGCTGGAGATAATGACCCTGCTTTTTAACATGAGGTCAATAAGTTTGATGAGAGGATCGTCGATTTTAAGCCTCCTCAAGGATGCCATTATCACCTCTGATCTCATATTGTTAAAAGCACCCTCAATATCAAGGAAGGCTGCAAGTGAATATTCTTTCTGTAGTAGCGAATGCTCTATGATTGTGGTAAATTCGTGTAGGGCTGTCTCTACGGACTAACCTTTAGTGTAAGCATGTTGCGAGAGAGACAACTTGGAATGATTGATTGTCTCTTTAATGTAGATATCTAAGAGTCTCTCCAAAGATTTGAGCAGGAAGGAGGAGAGGCTAATGGGACTAAAATCATTGGGCTTATAATGTGAGGCTTCTCCTCCTTTAGGGATAAATACCACCTTCACCTTCGTCCATGAGGATGGAATATAGGTGAGGTTAAGGCAAGCCTCAAAAATGATCATTAGCCACGGAATAAGTATCTCGGAAGCTAGTTGTAGTTCAGCTGGGATGATATTATCTCATCCCGGTGATTTATATTGCTTGAAACTTCGTATCGCCCATTTCACTTTTCTTACATCAAGTATCTTGTGGACCAGTTCACGGTCGCTTGGAGTATCCGGCAGCTCCACACCGCTGGTTGCCGAGCATCCCGGAAAGTGAGTGTTATCAAGTAACTCCAGCGACTCAAGACTGGATGAAGTCCAACTACCATCACTTTTGGTCAGGAGGCTTGGGGTGATGGGCGTTGTTGAGATGATTTTCCGCAAACGACTCGCTTCAGAGGAGCTTTCGATTTTATTACAGAAGCCCTCCCCTGAGGATCGTTTTGCTTTCCTAATCAGTTTCTTAAATTTGTTGAGGTATTCTTTATAAGAAGTCCAGACATTAGTTTTCTTCGCTTGGTTAAAAAGCTTACGACACTCCACGGACCTGTAGTAGGCAGGCTATTACTGAGGACTATCCTGTAGAGGTCCCAGTTTGTCCTTAGCCTGTTTTTATAGGAAGGGCACATCATCTTTATATACCAAATTCAATACAGGTGTGGTCGGCGTTAAGGGGTACAAAGTGAGAACAGTCCTCAGACAATGACCATTGAATACGAGGGAGGTTAAAGTCACTCAATAAAATAATTTCATCAGAGGCGTTAGCTCTCTCAAGCAGGGTGTCGATCGCTTCAATTAGGGGCTCGTAGGCTTCTAGAGGTTGAAAGGGACGAATGTAACAGCAAAGAATGTACAGAAGACACTTATTAAGTGCTAATTTGATACATACAAATTCTGATATTGTAGTGTCGGAGGTCTTTAGCAGGGTAGCGTCATAACGGTTGTGAGCAGCTATGAGAACCTCGCGACCTGGTGGATCATTGGTGCCTACACAACCGTCGACACGGAAAATAGTCTAGTTTGAAGGGAACAGTTCGTTGTCCGAAATTCCTGGTGTTAAATTGGTTTTAGTTAAGGCAAAGATATCGTGCGGGAATTTGTGGGAGTTAAGAAAAATGTTAGATGTTTTAGTGCGAAGTCCTCCGACGTTCTGGTAATAGACTGACAAGCTGCTGGGGAGAGGTGCTTGATCAGAGACCGCAGGTGCATTAAGGGGGTGGTCAGAAATTGGGAAAGTGGGGGGGGGGGGGGGTTAGGAGCGAAAGTAGTTTAAGGAGTCGTTGCGACTTTTTTGGAGATGGGAAATGCGGCGAGAACTGACGTACGCAGCATATGTGGATAGCTCTTCTAAAACCTTATGGAAAAGTTGGTGTAAGACGGTTGGGTCTGAGGGGCAGGCCTTCCTGGTGTATACTTAGTATGACGTTGGTACTGGTTTTACCGTCGATGCAGACGGAATTCGGTTTGTCGTGCAGATAGGCTAGAAAACGACGAACGTTTTCATAAATGTGGTGGTCCCGTAAACGCGACAAGAGATATCGTCCATCGTTGGAATCCGCAGAGCGCAAAGTCAATTTAACTGTAGGTGGGATTAGCGGATCGATAAATGAGTGATGTTGGGATGAAATAGTTTTGGTTAGCGGAAGGGGCGAAGTAGTGGAGGTAGAAGTAGTTTGAGATGGAGCGATAGTGAGAGAAGATGGTGGCTTATAATTAGGTGGGCATGCGGAGGAAGTAGCGGGTGCTGGGTTTGGTGTATACAGTGGAGCGGTGGGGCTGGCGGAAATTGAAGCAGAGGTGGTGGGGTGGTCGGAAAATTATGGATTGTGGTAAGGTGGACACACGGAGGAAGTTGGGAGTGCATGGTCAGACGGATGTACTGGATGTACAGAGCTCAAAACAGTGGTGGTGAAGTTGTCGGCTGAGATGGACGTATTCGAGGGCTTCGGTGTAAGTGGAACCGAGGGGTTAAGGGTGTGAGAATATATAAAGTTAGGATACTTGACTGGGGTACTTAGATTAAAGTTTGGAAATACTCCCATTTTGAACTGCCAATTGGAGTTAGGATTACTAGGCTTATGGCTAAAGGTTAGAGGTGCGGAAGAGTGATGAGAGATTGTGTTATTACTAGTACTAATGTTCTTACGATTAGGCTGAATGCTAAATTTAGGTATGGGAGAAGGACGTTTGGAATTACCTTTGGGATAGTTAGTCGGATTTGGTTTATTAATATTTAATTTAGACTTAGATGCAGAGGGCTTAGGGTTAAACTTAACATACTTCGTAGTCCAGTCGGAAATTTCGATCGTCCCGAGAGTGAAGATTTTGCTGGAGGGGTTAGTGATGAGAAACACGTACTTGTTCGGGATGGAGATCTTGAAGTTGCTGATTTTCTCTGTGTCCGAGAGTAACTTCATGCAGCTAACTGGGATGAATGCAAAATTCCGAGTAAAAAAGCTATGTACCCAGGAAACGTTGGCGTTGTGAGGGGCACCCTTAAGAAGGAATGGAGTATGGTCACTTGATGAAGATGTGTATTTGCTTCCTAGTCTTTGTAGTCTTTGTTCCCAATCCGTTGTAGTCCAGGTGGTGCCAAATTTTTTAACCATGGATGCGGTGGATGTGGACTGAGATGATACTGGCGGAGAGTTTATCATAACACCAGCTTGATTAGAGTTGATTATAACACCAGAACCCGTCGCCATGTCGGCCTTGACCGGACTAACAGTAGCATCAACAACTGGAGTAGGCTGCACCAAGGAGGAATGCGGGTCTGTAGGAACCAGTTTCTCGGTTGATTGAGGAGGAGCTGCTTGACCAGAGTTGATTATAACACCAGAACCTGTCGCCATGTCGGCCTCGACCGGACTAACAGTAGCATCAACAACTGGAGTAGGCTGCACCAAGGAGGAATGCGGGTCTGTAGGAACCAGTTTCTCGGTTGATTGAGGAGGAGCTGCAGATGATGAATCCTGTAGAGTGAGACATTTCCTATTCGGAGATGTAGTTTCTGAAGAAGCAGCATCTAAACTAGAAGTAGCTATGTCGTCATACAGATGAGAAGATGAAGAGCCTTTTGAAGTTAGGCTCCTGACATCAGAGGCAACTGAGTCAATGAGTTGAAAGTTTCTCCCAATGGCTGTAAAGCATGAACCTAGGTCCCGCTTGACGTGCCGGACACCACGCCTAATATCGTCTATGACCGGCATTATAGATTCAGTAGATTGTCCGTTGGAGGAAGATGGTGAACCAGTCGCAGTTTGCATTGTCCGACAATCATCCAGGGAAGCTACCAGCCCGCTAAACTTCGATGAGACCTCGTAAATCTTGTTCGACAGCATCGACGAATCACTATTTAAAACTTCAGTGATATGAAGCAGCTTGTCCAACTTTGAATTTAACCCGGCGCAGTCATCGGACAAAATCTGAAGACCGGCCAAGTTTGAGGATATCTCTTTGACCTTATCCGCAACAAATGTTTGTTCGGTGGAGAGCGTAGTGACGACTTCTTTCATCAGGCGTAATACGTGACATGGCCTAATATTAAAGCAATCCTTACAGGTTGATAGACCAGTGGCGGCCTTCAGACAAGTGTCATGGAAAATATCACCACAAATGCCATCACAAGCCACACCAACATTGATCAACTCATTGGAGCACGCTTTGCAAAGTGCCATTACGCGTGAAAATTAGTGTCACAGAAATATAAAGTTAAGTAGATTAAGAAGATATACACCAGATTAAAGCAATTCCGCGTGCAAAGCAAAAATAATTCACAATTATATAAATAAAGAACTGATTCACAGAATAAAAAGGTCACTGAGAAATATGTAAACAATGCAGAAACTGTCACAATGTAAACAAACAAATTGAGCCGCACTAAAAAAGAGGTCACTGAGAAAACTGTGTCGGGTAAATTAATGACTATTTGCTGAGATATGCACGAACCGAAAGAATTGCAGAAAAACTTGGACAAGAGCGATCACGCAACGCGTCCGATCGATTAGGCGGTTATGAAGGAACTGATTCGTGGTATGTAGTTGTCATTCACTGGCAGTTGTCAATTATTTTGTTTTGCATTTCTAACAAAATGTGCAACAGTTTTACAATCGTACAGCTTTTTTTTCTGCTTTCTCTTAACTACTGTGTTTAAGGACTGGATTCGTAAAACTTTTAAAATTTTTGTCAGAAATTTTGTATCAAAAATTAAAATATTCTTCTTTAAAATGTTAGCGACATGACAGTAAGTAGAAAATATACATATATACAAAACATAAGTGGTGTTTTAGTCTGAGACAGTAAAGGCTGACAGTAAATTTTACGTCTGCGAAGGAGGTTGGAAAAATTTTAGGATTGTCAATGGAAGTGTGGATCCTAATGATGTTTAAGAGGTATACATGACTCAAGAAGATGGCAACAGGAGTCTAATATTACGGTTGAGATCTGGCGAGCCGATTTCTTCTACATTTCATTTTGATTTCAATTTCATGCCCTGGCAGTTTGTAAAGTTAGACGTCTACGGTAATTCAATTGGAAAAGAATCAAGTAAATATCTAACCTTATATTGATTTAAGGACATTATATTGATCTTAGGACATTAGTGACATTGTATTGGTTGGTGAATCACAAGATCGCACTGTTAGATATAAACCTACAAATCATTTCCCTGGGAACTGTCCCTTTGGTGATGAGGATGATTGGAATTGGAATAATCCTATGAAAATTAAAATGGAAAATAAAAAAATAGAGGGGGATGTTATAAATATACCAACATCATAAAGTTTAATTAGTTCTCGAGTTCAAGTCAACATACTAACATATTAAAATGAAAAGACCTTCGTTAAATCTTTTACTTTTATCACTATGGATCTTGCATATCAATAGTTTACCGATTCCGTTAAGCGTAAACCTAATGGACAAAAGTAGTTGTAACTTAGATTTTGCGCTCACTCTACCAAATAATGACTCCATACAAATTGGTTTAACTTTTAAACTGATGACATACAGTAACACAAGCAATCCCAAAAAAGATGCAGTTTCTAAAGAAAGTAATGAGGAGGAAATTCCTATTACTACATCAAGGATTACTACGATTGATAATCCTAAAAAGAAATTTGTGTCTATTGACGAGGCCATTGAAGGTTTCAGGCAAGAGCTATTTAAGAAAGAAATGGATATTGCAGGAATTATTGAGAGCAAGGATATCTTTTATAGGCACTTTAAACTTGAATTCGATGACGAAACGTTTGTACATATGACAGCAATTACGTCACTCGCTCATTGAAGATATGCTATGTTTGAGACTGAAAGAATTTTAAGTAACGGAGAAGTAGAAATGGTGAAACAAATTGATGCTAATTATAAAAGCGATGTGGAATTAGTGAATTTAAGAGGAATGAAGCAAACATAACAAATGAATATTTAAAAATAAGCATCTGTAAAAGAAAGTGTAATTTCTTTTTTAATCCACTTCAAAATGTTGTATCTACATACAAAAATAATTTTGGATAATATTTGCAATTTAATTGAATTTACAAATTATAATCAACTTATTGCTGCATATAAAAAGCAGGATTTGTTAACTCCAGCTATTAAAGAGGTTATAGAGGTAAAGTCAACAAAGTAGGCATGAAATTATATATATTTGAATTATTTCTTTGTAGAACAAGTCTTTCTTTAGTGATTATCAAAAGCATGGGAGGTTCTTTCTTAAACTCTCTAAAACTGATTCAACAGCATATAAAAAATTCAAGGATATTTGTAGTAGCTCGCATTTTCAAGATGTTTTGCTTTTGTTACAAAAAGAAGAAGAGAAGGCCAAAGCAGACGGAAAAAAAGTAGTTCAATTTAATATTACCCCCCAGATACATTATGTTCCAATGTGGGACCGTAAGGGCCCCTGGGAAACATATGCTGTCGACAGGTTTCGCTTTCAACGGAGAATTCAAAATACGCAGGAAGTTTTGGACCCCATTTTAGCTGCTTCGTATAGAAATGAAATTTATAGTTTAAGATATGAAAATTTCAAATAGAGTAATAAAATAAAACTCAAGTACATTTAATTTAAAGTATTAATTTGTATAGCATCATTATAATACATTATTTTTGTTAATCCAAGAGTTGTGTTTTGATGAAAATCCGAGCCATTTAACATAAACTTTATCTGCGGTTCTCTTCAATATTTTTTCTACGAGGTAAACATCAGGATTCTTTGTCTTTTGGAGCTCCATTTCATAAAAACCCCCCTTTATTGCATTTCCTTCATGGTCTTCCAGGAGATATGTTACAGGATTCGTTATCTGTATTTTTACAATCTTAAAGACCTCTGTAGTCCAGTTTGGTGTATACCCTTTTTCAAATACATGTTTATATTTGCTAATGCGGACAAAGTCTCCCAGTTTAAGTTTTGGCAAATGAAAAGTCTTTAAATGATTGTAAACTGTTGGTAGCAATTTTTTCTCATTCTGCTTTGTTACATCACGTGGCCTCATTTTAATTGTTCGATGATAATTTCTTAATCATATCAATCCATCGGTATGAGCCCTGCATACTAAACTCTTTCCACATCATGCTTTTTAAGGTTCGATTGAATCGTTCAACTATAGATGCTTTTAAATACGTAGAAAAATGATTGATGTTGGATTTTTTCATTAAGTTTTGAAATGAGCTATTGAAGAACTCTTTTCCACCATCACTTTGTAAATTTTTTGGAGTCCGACCTTCCTTTAGTATGGATATCATAGCTTGAGTAACTTCGATACAAGTCTTTCTTTTAATAGGAATTGCCCATGCATACTTAGAAAACCCATCTATTACAGTTAATAAAAAATTATGTCCATTATGGCTTGTAGTATAAGCACCCATTTCAACTAAGTCGGCTTGCCATAAGTCATCTATTCCTTTAATTATAACACGTCTTCTTATGAAATTTTTTCTGGCTGGTTTATGAAGCTCATTAACTACTTGTGTTTTATTCATTTTGAAATTGTTAGAGATTCTACATTAATTAACGCTTTTAAAGCGTCGTTAATTTCCTGTAGATTCAGATCTATATATTTCATTAACTTCTCCTGAACGTCGACAATTAATTCATTTGTATATAATTCGTATGCTATTTTCAGTTTTCCTTGTAGAATCGCGATTGATTCACTCGTATATAATTGACTGGCTTCTTTATCTTTTTCACTTGTTATATTCATTAAGCTGTATATCTCCTTTAACTCTTTTTTAAGAATGGCACTTTCCTTAAGTATTAGTTCAGTTAGATTGTTGCTGACTAACTGAATTTTTTCATTAGCGTGGGAATTATTTAAATGTACTACCTTATCAGCTATCATCGTCGACATATATTTTATTGGTATCATCATCTCTTTTCAATGGAATTTTAATATATTTCAAATTTTTAAAACCTACATTGAAATCTCCATCTTGAGTGAGCTTGAAACCCACACCATTTAGACCCTGTATTCCCTGGATTACTTGAGAACCAGGTTCACCAGGTAACCCCTAGGACCGCGATCGCCAGTAGGTCCGAACTTTGCCTTCTTAGAATATCTTCCAAATTTATCGACACTCATTATTACATTAAAGCTGAATACGATTAAAGATGTTATTTACACTATAATGTCACCTTCTTTTAACTCTTCAATAATTGAGATAATTTCATTATTGTGGTTAGTGTGTCCAGCACCTTGTGATGCTATTAAAAGACGAAGTCTATCCACAAGCTCATTAGGATCGTTTCAATAAACGTAATCAATATTTTTCTTGGGCATATGCATCAACCCCTTGCCATCATGAGAAATCAGTTTACTTATAATTTCAGTATACTTCGAAGCTCTAGTACCTTTTATTTGGCCGTCCGTTCTATATTCTCTTTTATAGGCATTAGTTTCTTTTAAGATAGTTTGATAATCTTTCAAGTCATCCTTCCTATACAAAGCTTTTGCAGGTTGTTTCATAAAAAGCAATTCACATAGACCTAGCCTTATTTTATACGATTTTCCGTTAATAAGGAAATAATCTTCCTCAAGTGCAATTTTTGAATTTCCAATTTTCCATTCGTTTTCATCATCTAAATAAGCTCCATAAGTGTTGTCAATTTTGCGGCTTTTGTTATTACATAGTTCTAAATATTTATCAACTAATCCGCTTGATAAATTAAGAGGAGAATCTCTCTTTTCCATCAAAGTTCTAGAGTGTGTAGGTGTTGCAAATTCATCGTCTTCCGACATTAAGGAGTAATCTGGACGCTTTATAGTTGTACTTGTTGGTTCCATTTTCGGGAGTTAAATTTTAGGAGTAAAATTTATATTGTCGTAATCATCATCATCTCTATATTCATCTTTAATTTTAATTTAAAATATTTTGTTTTTGTTATGTTGTAGCTTATACTTTTTATTTATTTATTCTTAATTATTCATTTATTATATTCTGTAGAATTAGTATTAAGTTATAGTTTGTATTTTATTTTTTATTTTTTGTATTTTTTATGCAATAGCTTGTATTAAGCTTAAATAAATAAATAAATAAATTCATGAAGTGGTTTTGTTATGGGCTTAAATGTCTCCTCTAGACGAGTTTCAGTTTCAACTCGTCCAGTTTTCACAGTTTTGATAAGATCTTTTAATAGTTCGTCTCTCTTTTTAACCATCTTTCTAATGAGATTTGAACTGGTCTGTCAACTGAGTTGTACTGATCTGAACAGGTCTATGGGTAGCTCTTATCAGGTCTATGAACAGCTTTTGACAGCTCCGTAAACAGCTTTACCAGCTCCATAAACAGCTCATACCAGGTCTACGAACAGCTCTTACCAGGTCTTTGATCAGCTTTACCAGCTCTATAAAGAGCTTTACCAGGTCTATGAACAGCTTTACCAGATCTATAAACAACTTTACCAGGACTATCAGATATATTACCAGCTATAACGGGTTTAATATCGGTTACACCAGATCTTCTAAATTTAGAGTGAAATAAAGGTATCAACACCTTTTCGATAACTCCCGTTAACCAATAGACTGTCTTTATCGATTACTAGAAAACCATATCGCTCTTTCCAACAAACAGTGCAAATATTACGAAATTTTTCGAAAGTCATATCTTTGTTAACATGATCATTATATATATGCCTAAGATTCATATCATCTTGTTTAAATAAAATAAGAAAGTTAGCGTTGTCACGTATTAAGTGCTTCGGTATATGGGTGTATGTCTGACAGAGATAGAAACTATCAATATTATTGTGTCGCCCCATGCAAAAGTAATCACGTATGTCATTTTGTTTCCCACAAGCTACATCATCGAAAATAAAAACAGAATTCTGTTTGGCTTTCTCAGGAGGTATAATTTCGCAATTATTAGAGAACGTGTAGTAGCCCAGACCAGAAATAGGACTTATCAACTAATCCAGATACTGATATTCAGGGTAATGCAGTGATTTTGAGTAGATGTATATATTTTCGAACTTGAGTCCATTTGGATGTTCTATAATACCAATCATAAGATTGGTTTTACCGCAGTTAGAAGGTCCAACAAGAATTCCTCTTACATTATCAGGTATAAGTGAGCTATGTCTTTTGACTTCATTTCCAGATTTTATATCTAGATTTTTTATTGGTAAAGTGACTTTCTGCTTCACGAACTTCATTATTAGAACTGAAATATTTATTGCACAACACTGCACTTTTAAATCAGTCATCAACATAGTGTGCTGTTGTGAGGACGTCTAAAAATTTATTCTATCTATCGAATGATTGATCGTTTAAGGAATCAAAATCGTTCTCCCCAGCTTAAATGTCAATGTGTATACAGCAATTAGCAATTTAACATTTGAATTTCATTTGCCTGGATATCAATATTGCGGTCCTGGTACTAAATTACAAAAAAGATTAGCAAGGGGTGACCCTGGAATTAATCCCCTTGACGCAGCTTGTAGAAGTCACGATATCGCATATTCTCAACATAAAAATATCGAGGATCGTCATATTGCTGATCGTATATTATCCGGTAAAGCGTGGCAACGAAGTGACTTCTTCATACGCATCCCTTGGAGAACGTAGCAACGCTTGGCTTGTAACAAATGCTATGAAATCAAAAGTAAAATTTGGAATGGGGGAAAAAAAACGAAACTCGCTCCAAGCAAGCAAGAAATATCTTAAAAGTGAAAAAACCAATTTCTTTAAAAGAAGCTGTAACACTTGCACTTGCTGCCACTAAAAATGTATTTAAAAGAAAAACGAAGTATGTAAAGACTCCCCGTATAATTCCTATACCGAAGGTTGGAGCAATTTTACCTGTCATTCCTATTTTTGCTGGACTTTCTGCGCTGGGAGCTTTAGTGGGTGGAGCATCTGGTGTTGCAAAGGATGTAACAAATGCTACAAATGCTACAAATGCTAAAGAGCAGCTGAAAGAGAGCAACCGACATAATGAAACGATGGAAGCTATTGCATTAGGAAGGAAGGGTAGCGGTTTATATTTGAAGCCCTACAGAAAACGACTTGGTTTATTCTTCAATCCACCTTCAAAAAACGTCTAAAACTGCTACCTAATCGAGCATTAAATGAAATCGATTTATATAAATATGCGAATGATATACCACATTTTAGAGGTGTTTTTATGCTTGATGCTCTCCCCAACAAACCTAGAAAATATGAATGTGGAATCGTAAATTTGGATACTACCACCGGTCCTGGAAGTCATTGGGTAGCATATTACAAAAGGGGGTCTGAAATAGAGTACTTGGAAACTAACAACCACCAAAGTAAATTTTAAGCTATTTCGGAAAAAACATTGTTAACAATTATAAGTCCTATCAAAATTATAACATGATAAATTGTTATATAATCATTTTAATAATAAGTAGCTATAAGCTTAAGAATATAATTGGCTATTGTAAGTTGGAATATAAATAAACTCTACATAAAAATAACAGTTTCAGTTCACTTTGACCTACTATGTCATTAACACTAACTTTGACTGGAAATTCATCTGTACTCACAGTTGAGTACTTTCCTCCACTTGATCTTACATCGGAATACGTTTGTGGACTCATTGATTTACAGACATATAATTCAATACCTAATGTGGACAGTAGAAGTAACTTATTTTATGTTGGTGATGATGAAATTAAAATTCCAGAAGGTTCCTATGAAATTGATGATATTGCAGGATTTATCAAAAGAGAACTAGCTAAAACGAAAACTAAACCTATTATTAGTATTATTGAATAAAAAGAACTCCATTGGATCAATATTAGGATTTAGTAAACGCATTCTAGAACCTAATATTTTATATCAATCTGATTTACTAGTAAATATAACAAAAGTTAATGTATCACGAGTTGAGTGTAATATAGTATCAGGGTCCTTCATAAATAATCAGAAAGTCCAAACATTACACGAGTTCTCTCCTAAGGTGGGCCCGGGGTATAAAATAATCGAAGTTCCTAAGAATGTCATTTACTTGCCTCTGAACATCAAACGAATAAGTTCTTTAACACTGAAGTTCGTGGATCAGGACCGTGATCTAATAAATTTTAGAGGAGAAACGATTACAGTGAGACTGCATTTGAAGCCGCAACATGCTAATATATAATAATAATACCATTGATAATAATAAATACAAGTACAAAAGTGTTAAGTCTTCTAGTCAGTCTGAAGCCACACAGCAGTCAGGAATAAAGCTAACAGGTGCTAACGAGCAATTCTTAAAAGCTCTTGGTCTTAAGTTAAAAAAATGAATGAAATACTCGATATTACTCAAGGTGCAAGCTATGATAATAGTATTACAAAAATAGAGTATCACAGCTACTCTCCGTTTTTAGCATCATATAAGAATAGCAATGAAGTTCGAATATCATTGCAACATCAGGATTTGTATATTTTACCAAGTGAAAGCTCCTTATATATAGAAGGCGCGCAAATGAGTTTTCGTAGCTGGAATATATACGAATATCCGATATTACCTACAACTATCGATCATAATTGGACAATTAAAACATCTACTCAGTTAGAAAAACCTCGATACGTAATTTTAGCACTGAATAGCAATGAAGTTCGAATATCATTACAACATCAGGATTTGTATATTTTACCAAGTGAAAGCTCCTTATATATAGAAGAATATCCGATATTACCTACAACTTTCGATCATAATTGGATCATCATCATCATCATCATCATCATCATCATCATCATCATCATCATCATCATCATCATCATCATCATCATCATCATCATCATCATCATCATCATCATCATCATCATCATCATCATCATCATCATCATCATCATCATCATCATCATCATCATCATCATCATCATCATCATCATCATCATCATCATCATCATCATCATCATCATCATCATCATCATCATCATCATCATCATCATCATCATCATCATCATCATCATCATCATCATCATCATCATCATCATCATCATCATCATCATCATCATCATCATCATCATCATCATCATCATCATCATCATCATCATCATCATCATCATCATCATCATCATCATCATCATCATCATCATCATCATCATCATCATCATCATCATCATCATCATCATCATCATCATCATCATCATCATCATCATCATCATCATCATCATCATCATCATCATCATCATCATCATCATCATCATCATCATCATCATCATCATCATCATCATCATCATCATCATCATCATCATCATCATCATCATCATCATCATCATCATCATCATCATCATCATCATCATCATCATCATCATCATCATCATCATCATCATCATCATCATCATCATCATCATCATCATCATCATCATCATCATCATCATCATCATCATCATCATCATCATCATCATCATCATCATCATCATCATCATCATCATCATCATCATCATCATCATCATCATCATCATCATCATCATCATCATCATCATCATCATCATCATCATCATCATCATCATCATCATCATCATCATCATCATCATCATCATCATCATCATCATCATCATCATCATCATCATCATCATCATCATCATCATCATCATCATCATCATCATCATCATCATCATCATCATCATCATCATCATCATCATCATCATCATCATCATCATCATCATCATCATCATCATCATCATCATCATCATCATCATCATCATCATCATCATCATCATCATCATCATCATCATCATCATCATCATCATCATCATCATCATCATCATCATCATCATCATCATCATCATCATCATCATCATCATCATCATCATCATCATCATCATCATCATCATCATCATCATCATCATCATCATCATCATCATCATCATCATCATCATCATCATCATCATCATCATCATCATCATCATCATCATCATCATCATCATCATCATCATCATCATCATCATCATCATCATCATCATCATCATCATCATCATCATCATCATCATCATCATCATCATCATCATCATCATCATCATCATCATCATCATCATCATCATCATCATCATCATCATCATCATCATCATCATCATCATCATCATCATCATCATCATCATCATCATCATCATCATCATCATCATCATCATCATCATCATCATCATCCATCATCATCATCATCATCATCATCATCATCATCATCATCATCATCATCATCATCATCATCATCATCATCATCATCATCATCATCATCATCATCATCATCATCATCATCATCATCATCATCATCATCATCATCATCATCATCATCATCATCATCATCATCATCATCATCATCATCATCATCATCATCATCATCATCATCATCATCATCATCATCATCATCTCATCATCATCATCATCATCATCATCATCATCATCATCATCATCATCATCATCATCATCATCATCATCATCATCATCATCATCATCATCATCATCATCATCATCATCATCATCATCATCATCATCATCATCATCATCATCATCATCATCATCATCATCATCATCATCATCATCATCATCATCATCATCATCATCATCATCATCATCATCATCATCATCATCATCATCATCATCATCATCATCATCATCATCATCATCATCATCATCATCATCATCATCATCATCATCATCATCATCATCATCATCATCATCATCATCATCATCATCATCATCATCATCATCATCATCATCATCATCATCATCATCATCATCATCATCATCATCATCATCATCATCATCATCATCATCATCATCATCATCATCATCATCATCATCATCATCATCATCATCATCATCATCATCATCATCATCATCATCATCATCATCATCATCATCATCATCATCATCATCATCATCATCATCATCATCATCATCATCATCATCATCATCATCATCATCATCATCATCATCATCATCATCATCATCATCATCATCATCATCATCATCATCATCATCATCATCATCATCATCATCATCATCATCATCATCATCATCATCATCATCATCATCATCATCATCATCATCATCATCATCATCATCATCATCATCATCATCATCATCATCATCATCATCATCATCATCATCATCATCATCATCATCATCATCATCATCATCATCATCATCATCATCATCATCATCATCATCATCATCATCATCATCATCATCATCATCATCATCATCATCATCATCATCATCATCATCATCATCATCATCATCATCATCATCATCATCATCATCATCATCATCATCATCATCATCATCATCATCATCATCATCATCATCATCATCATCATCATCATCATCATCATCATCATCATCATCATCATCATCATCATCATCATCATCATCATCATCATCATCAAATCATCATCATCATCATCATCATCATCATCATCATCATCATCATCATCATCATCATCATCATCATCATCATCATCATCATCATCATCATCATCATCATCAATCATCATCATTCATCATCATCATCATCATCATCATCATCATCATCATCATCATCATCATCATCATCATCATCATCATCATCATCATCATCATCATCATCATCATCATCATCATCATCATCATCATCATCATCATCATCATCATCATCATCATCATCATCATCATCATCATCATCATCATCATCATCATCATCATCATCATCATCATCATCATCATCATCATCATCATCATCATCATCATCATCATCATCATCATCATCATCATCATCATCATCATCATCATCATCATCATCATCATCATCATCATCATCATCATCATCATCATCATCATCATCATCATCATCATCATCATCATCATCATCATCATCATCATCATCATCATCATCATCATCATCATCATCATCATCATCATCATCATCATCATCATCATCATCATCATCATCATCATCATCATCATCATCATCATCATCATCATCATCATCATCATCATCATCATCATCATCATCATCATCATCATCATCATCATCATCATCATCATCATCATCATCATCATCATCATCATCATCATCATCATCATCATCATCATCATCATCATCATCATCATCATCATCATCATCATCATCATCATCATCATCATCATCATCATCATCATCATCATCATCATCATCATCATCATCATCATCATCATCATCATCATCATCATCATCATCATCATCATCATCATCATCATCATCATCATCATCATCATCATCATCATCATCATCATCATCATCATCATCATCATCATCATCATCATCATCATCATCATCATCATCATCATCATCATCACTCATCATCATCATCATCATCATCATCATCATCATCATCATCATCATCATCATCATCATCATCATCATCATCATCATCATCATCATCATCATCATCATCATCATCATCATCATCATCATCATCATCATCATCATCATCATCATCATCATCATCATCATCATCATCATCATCATCATCATCATCATCATCATCATCATCATCATCATCATCATCATCATCATCATCATCATCATCATCATCATCATCATCATCATCATCATCATCATCATCATCATCATCATCATCATCATCATCATCATCATCATCATCATCATCATCATCATCATCATCATCATCATCATCATCATCATCATCATCATCATCATCATCATCATCATCATCATCATCATCATCATCATCATCATCATCATCATCATCATCATCATCATCATCATCATCATCATCATCATCATCATCATCATCATCATCATCATCATCATCATCATCATCATCATCATCATCATCATCATCATCATCATCATCATCATCATCATCATCATCATCATCATCATCATCATCATCATCATCATCATCATCATCATCATCATCATCATCATCATCATCATCATCATCATCATCATCATCATCATCATCATCATCATCATCATCATCATCATCATCATCATCATCATCATCATCATCATCATCATCATCATCATCATCATCATCATCATCATCATCATCATCATCATCATCATCATCATCATCATCATCATCATCATCATCATCATCATCATCATCATCATCATCATCATCATCATCATCATCATCATCATCATCATCATCATCATCATCATCATCATCATCATCATCATCATCATCATCATCATCATCATCATCATCATCATCATCATCATCATCATCATCATCATCATCATCATCATCATCATCATCATCATCATCATCATCATCATCATCATCATCATCATCATCATCATCATCATCATCATCATCATCATCATCATCATCATCATCATCATCATCATCATCATCATCATCATCATCATCATCATCATCATCATCATCATCATCATCATCATCATCATCATCATCATCATCATCATCATCATCATCATCATCATCATCATCATCATCATCATCATCATCATCATCATCATCATCATCATCATCATCATCATCATCATCATCATCATCATCATCATCATCATCATCATCATCATCATCATCATCATCATCATCATCATCATCATCATCATCATCATCATCATCATCATCATCATCATCATCATCATCATCATCATCATCATCAT